>JARBWK010000007.1:63848695-64293964 GCA_030556195.1 Anolis apletophallus | reverse complement strand
GCGCCGTAGTTGGCCATCTTGGTCAACAGGAGCCCGGCCTTGTAGATCTTTCGACCCGTTGTGTCGAACCTCCTTCCCCTCCTGATCTGAGGGTGCTGCCGACTCTCGGCCCGAGGTTTGGGCGGAGGTGACGATCATCGAGTTGGGCGCTGGATGATTGTGGAGCCAGCTCTTGTCCCTCTCGTCTATCTTGTACCATGCCTCGATGACTCGACGTAGGAGGGATGGTAGATGGAGTTGTCCACGATGCTTTAACCGCCTCCTCCAGCGGTTCTAGCATGGGAAGGTGTGGTTGGGTCACATCCTCGATTTGCACCCGCTTGAACACGGGCAAGCGCTGGACCTCGTGGGGGACGTAGGTTTGCATCCCCAGAGATCTCGCCATCCGGCCCACCTGCTCACCGAAAGCCCTCGCGTTGTCCGTTGGGAAGACGAGGGTTCCGCGTCACCGCCCGCATGGGAAGGCGTTCTGTCCATGTTGAGGACAGGATGGATCCCGATCTTATCGACCGAGGGACCTCGCCATCCTCTATCTCGTCTCCCGACCACGGTTGAACCGTGTCTGGGATCACCGGCGGCTGCGGTTGGGGGGAGACTAGACGTCGAAGGATGTTTGGCATCTCTGTCATCACAGGAGGAGGCGTTCGCTGGCCAGGGCCAGGAGAGCCTCGTGGTCTGCCTGCCTTTGTCTGGCGAGGTCATGAAGAGTTGTCGAACCGAGGTCTGTCCCGAGGAACGAGGACGACGGGTCTGGACAGAGTTCTCTGGTGACACACGGTGCTCTACCCCTGCCTCCACAGCGAGAACAGGGGCAGGCGAAGAGTCGGGCAGGAGACTGAAGACGATGACGTCAGCGTCCCCTCGCCGGTGAAGGAGGTCTCGAGGCAGCGGCCTCCAGAGACTTGCCCGGAGTCACAGGAACCAGGCCTCTGGTCTGGGCTCTACGGGCTTCTTCACTCGACCTCTCGGAAAGCTATCTCCATAGCCCGATCGGAGGGAGTCCTCGAGATGGCCGACCTCTGGGAGAGGCCCGACGCCATCGAGCTTGTCGGCTCTTCGAGGTGGAGGCAGCTGGACCGTTTCGGTGGTTACGGTGCAGGGCCTCTTCGACACCGAAGTCTTCGACGCCTTCGAGGAGACAGACTTGGTGGTGTTCTTCTCCTTCTGCGGACGCTTCCCGGCCGGGCGAGCGGTCGACGCAGCGGGGACCAAGCAGCCGCCCGATCCCAAGGAGGCAGATGGGACAGCCGCGCCATCTGTGGAGGGCAGAGAGCACGCTCCGTGAGGTAGGCCTGAAGCCTGCGGGCTCTCGCTCTTCGAGTGGCGGTCGAAGGCCTGGCAGTGCCGGCAGGCAGGAACGACGTGTCCCTCCCGAGACACCGAAGGCACTTCGAGTGACCGTCACAGTCCGGATCTTGCTACCGCAGGATAAACACCTTTTGAAACTGGTTGTGGACATGCTATGCTCACACAACCAGCCGTATTCGATGTTGCCCAAGTGGCGGAAAACAAAGGAATGGCGTGGCGCGCTGAGGCGCCTTTTATGCCCTCCGGGTCGGCTGGGCGGAGCTACCGCCAAAAAGTTTCAAACTGGAAAAGTTTCCGTTGGGAAGCCCGCGCTGGCGCGCAAACTTCATAAGTGTGCATTCACAGAGCTCTCGAAGAAGAACAATATTTATTTCTTCAAAGTCACAAAATGCAGGTGACTAGAAATTGGCAAATTACAAAGTCAAAAGAGCCAGATGACAAAAATCAGCTTACTCAGTCCCTTTTTGCTCAGTCCGTGGGCGATGGATGGTGATGCTCTCCTCTTCTCTCTCTGGTCGATAACCACGGATGGTTAAAGGCCCCAGCTCCTGGATTCCTATAAAAGTGAAGGGCGAGTCCTTCCTATGATGAATCCAGGGCCGGCCGAAGGCGACTGGAGTCCCACACTTTCCTTCGAAACCTTCCAATATGCTTGAAATAAGCGAATGGACTCCAGCAGTTGTTATTATTTAAAGGGAAATGGCAGGTCAGGGCTGAAGCACCTGAAGACTCAGCCACCAGTCCCTGCAGCGTTGAAATCCCTGGTGGTCACTGAACAAGCAGAGAGGTTCCCTCCCTTTCATAACCTCTAGAATTGGAGGAAAACCTGAGACACTGATTGGCTGGGACTCTGGGGTGACTTTTTGGAGGGAAAATACTGGGTAATGATTGGAGGAAGGAAACAGAGAGAATAAGCCTCTCCCAACCAGGGA
Source organism: Anolis apletophallus (assembly GCA_030556195.1). NCBI lineage: Eukaryota > Metazoa > Chordata > Lepidosauria > Squamata > Anolidae > Anolis > Anolis apletophallus. The sequence continues at coordinate 64,291,724 of JARBWK010000007.1, read as the reverse complement.
AAAAATAACAACCCAGCCCCCAAACTGCAAAGAAGCCTTGAAACCAAAAAGGAGGCCTGTTAATCTAGCACAAGCACATTTAATATAAACAGGCCAAGCTTAGCACAGGCCGCAACACAGCCAATGTCCTTACATGGCCAGGTCTTTTTCCCCCTGAGACATCAGTTCAGAATGGCAGTTAGAGTAGGATGTGTTAGTACATATCCTATACACTGTTGGCCATATACAAGAAAGGAATAAAATATAGGAATTTCTCAATACAAACCAGGCAGACACATGACATCTTCCTCACCTCCTCAAAGTTTGACGAATATTACTGAACAGGAACATCCAAGCAGAAGAGCAATCATTCTCAATGCTACTTGGACATGAGTTACTTTTAAGGCACAGCATTGGCATTATTATGACAAGCTCAAAATAAATCTATATTACAGTGAATTAATGGCTTTCTTCTCACAACATAAAGAAGCAAGACAGCTAGCTATCTAGCTAACTATTTATGAAAAGAAAGCAGTGATGTGGAAAGCTACAAAGAGCTCTGTAACTTAAGGAATATCTAAAATATTGTGAGAGAAGGTTGGAGTCATTAAGCAGCCTCTGGGGAAAGATATCTGTGAAATGGAAGAGAATGAAACTGTTTGAAACCTGCTGGTCTGTGCGTTCATTCTGAAGATAATGGCTTGTGTCCTAAGCTAACTGCAGGGAATTTGTAGAAAGAAAGTCACAAATCCAACAATATGTACAGCAATTCCAAAAGAATATGTGCAAAATAATGTTCACAAGAATTGCCTTCATAAAACTAGAATTTCCAGAGGGATCATAAACGTATAATTTTATAGATTTTTTATGATCCCCTGGATCCCCCAACTCTAGTCATACCTTCTGGATCATAAAGTTTATGTAATCTTAAGTACAATTATGATTGCTTTGTCCATGTGGCTTTTTATACTCCAACTTTCAGCCAGAACCAATGTGTTGCACTTGGGTCTCATTGAATCAATCTGAAAACCGGGCATGACTAACTTAAATCCCATGCTTTCAGCAGAGAACATATGAAGTGCAGACATTAATGCCTGAGTGTACACAAGATGTGGGCAACTGTAAAATATTTCTCGCTATGAAATGCTCATTTGTAATTTGTGTGCTGAGAGAGACAGAGAGAAAGGAGAGAGGGCCCTTCCACACAGCCATATAGCCCAGAATATCTAGACAGAAAATCCCACATCTGTTTTGAACTGAGTTATCTGAGTCCACATTGCCATATATTCCAGTTCAAAGCAGAAAATGTGGGATTGCATTAAGAGATCTTAAGCACTCAGAATTGGAGCTAGATGGTATCCAAACAATTTTTGAAGTCCTGAATGTTTTGTTCTATTTTGTTTTACAATTCCATTTCTCAAGCAAATCATGAGGGAAAAGCACCATTCTTTGTGATGTTTATCTTCTGTTCTCTACAGGAAGACAGATCTAGATGGTTAACATATTGAGGGCCATGCTGTATTTTTTCTACTCTTATTTTCTAAACTCAAGAAACAGCAACATGAAACAAATGTGAATAATGGAGACAAGGGTCCCATATTACAATGCTTTATGCTTCGGAAATGTTAAAATCAACACTATATTGGGAAATCTGGCTAGATGAACTGCTAAAGGAGCATACAGGACACCCCCCCCTTATATGGTGTTTGGGTGTGCTAGAAATGAAACAATGTCATTTCTGGACTGGTTCAGCTGATTTTAGGCTTTTTTATTTTGGGAAGGGGGTTCAGAAGGAGTTCTGTGGTGTGAGGAATTAAACGGTTGCATTTTCAGTTAAATTGGGATACTTTTGACCGGTTTTGGGGTTAATAAAGGCCACATGTGAAATATTATAAAATGGTTCTGGAGACTTTGGGGGATTTTCAGAGAGCTTCAAGAATCACACTTTGAGAGCCCAAGGATTGCATGTGGTTCATGACTCCACTCTTTACCCACCTCTATTTTAAATAAAATTTAAAGGTTATTATAATATATAAACACAATATGGAATTTATGAACATTATAGAATAATTCCTGCTCATTTTAAAATCAATAAGCATTATACTGTGTAAGAAAAACTGCCTTTCTAAAATTTGTCTGAATTGGAAATTTCCACAGGAAATCTTCATTTTCAAAATTAAGAAATGCCTATCATAATTGTTTTTCTCACTTCAGTGTTTTCTGGTTTTCTCAAATTAACCTATTATCCAAATCATGCTTGTTCATTGTTTGAAGGTGATCCCTTAAAGAACTTTTGTCTGGGCAAAAGATGTTATTGAAATCTTCTTTGCCTCCAAACATCGAAATGACAACACAGTCAAGCCTCCAAATTCATTCATGTTAGAGGCCCAAGATCCTGCAAAAGTGAAAAACAATATTTTTTCACTTGAGAGAACATATCTCCAGTAATATCTAAGTGCTCCAGCACTACGTGAGCCAGCAATTGACCATAGAATTGCACCAGAGGATGTAGAGATTCCAGGAATTTCTAGGTCTTCCATTGCAACTCTACAATCACCTTTGCTGTATGACATAAAATCTTGGAAGATGTGGTCCAACCACTTTGGTGAAAGTGGGACATATATAGTGGGGAATTTTAGAATGGGCTAATTTTCTATGGTAAAATTACACATTTATGTAGTGGTTGCAGCAAAATGAAGGGGAGAATAGTAATCAGTGGTGTCCACCTCAAGTAAAGGGGAGAATAGTAATCAGTGGTGTCCACCTTTAGAAATCGAATTTTCTGATTTTAATGTATACCGGTTTTATGTGTTATGTTTTTATGCTATGTATGGCTGCAAGTTGTATGCGCAGCATTTTTACTGTTTGTGTGATCCGCCCCGAGCCTGCAGGGAGGAGCGGAATATAAGATTGAATAATAAATAAATAAATAAATAAATAATAAGTATGTGGTGAACTTGCTCGGCATTTTATTATAAAGGAGCTTTCTATGGTGCTGAAGCTCATATGAGAACAAGGTCCAACATTTTGCCAAGCCTTTTTAAAATCTGAAATAAGACCCAGAACAAATTCAAATTACCAATGGAAGCTAGTGGCTTCAGTGGCTGAAAGAAATGAAATGAAATCAAATCAATGGTAAATTCAATGAAGCAAGGGATTCTGATCATTAAATGAGTAAAATGATTTCAGCTAGGTTACAATCTAGATATGGAATCAGCAGCAATGAAGCCCTGAGTTTTGATAATAATTTTCAACGAAGAGCCAGACAAAAAGAATTTTGTTATTTACATGTATACTGGTATTAGAAAACTCCCCAAAAACCTAATTCCAAAACACTTGTGACTCCAAGCATTTTGGGTAAGGGATACTCATCATGTACATGTATTTTATGCAAAATGCAAACAATGGGCAAGACACTGTGTTTTCTCTGTTTTATTCCTAAGCTCAAAGTCATTATAACCTGGACCTAGAGAAAATGGCAACTGTAAAATCATCACTGTTTACAAGTACATGGAAGATGAAACCAGGTGAAGAATAGTAATGCTGAAATTACAGGTTGTTTTGGCATTTATGCTAGAGTGGACAAAATAATTATCAGATAAAATGAAGGCTTAAATTGGGTTATTGTGAAATATTCCCTAGTCATACTGACTCTTGGCCTTGAAAATGAATTATAAAATGGAGTGGCATCCTCCAGATGAACAGCTGCTTGCTAACTCTTCTTAGAATGAATAAAATTAAGTGATGTCAATGTGTCCTCAGAGAAATACCTTCAAAGTCTGTCACACCATGCATAACTAAATACAACTCCTGGTGGACATGTAGACTAATTGGGGCAGAGATACTTTTACAGAATCCCTAATTCACTAACGTCCTGATTCATTTGGCCTCTGTCAACATGTAAGTAGACTCTGAAAGTTTTGATCAGTGACTTGGAAAGAACTGGTGCAGCACTGAACATTTAAGAATACTGAGCTGCAGGTCCCTCATTCAGTCTCCTATCATTCAACTAAGCCCTCACTCCTTTAATATATGAGTTATGATTTTTTTTAAAAAAAGTACAGAGTAGTGAACATTTTATGATGGGATAAAGCATTCAAAGAATTTTGAGGATTTAAGGAAATTGTTCTATATAAGCACTTCCTCTTAGCCATCAGCTTACTAGTGGAGTCTTATGAATATCACATTTGCAATACAGGCATACATCAGTTAACAAAGCATTTGACAAAGAGGGTCTACGCGTATTATAAAGTATTTCTGCATCTCCCAGCTCCTCTTTTTATCCTTGTCCTTTGTCTAGTTTGATGATTTCAGTAGGATTGAGTAGGAGGATCATGAAGGAGACTAGGAAACAGATTTGATGGCTGCAGTATGTCTCCAATTAACAGTGCAATAAAACCTTGTGCTGGATAATAATGAGATTCTGCTCTAGCTGATCCTACTGTCACTGTGATTGCCTGAATATTGAACACTAAAATAAAAAGAGGGGGGGGAACAAATAAACCTGCCTTATCCTAAAGAAGCACATGGCATTGCTAAAAAAAGAAGTATAAGCTAATGAAAGAAAGAAAAATCCTCATTGGATGCACTTGGCAGAAGTTTTAAGGGGTCTATTGAAGATTTTTCTTTACTTCTGCAAGGCTTATTTAACCTGCTTCTTTCTATATAATAATTTCTTTAGAATGCAAAGTTTTCTAAAATATCTTGAATTGATTTTCATTTTTGTGATGTAGGAATCTATCTGTATTCATTTGATGTTATTTCTGCCTTTTTTTTCAGTGAAAGAAGTAATACCCAGGAACATGTCTATTTTGTTAACTGAGGTATACCTGTAATTTGGGTGATACTGCTGACCTACATTATGGGGATGATGAAAGGGCTACTAAAATAATGAATATGCGGCACTTTGAATGCATAAGAGAAGCTACAAAAGATCTATATAATTTGCTACAGCTCCTCCAGCCAAACGTAGTTCTAATTAATCCCTTTCCCCAATACAAAATATATAACTCCAGTATGTAATATTGCAATTGTAACTTCATAAGGGATAACTTTTCTTCTTTTGTAGTGTACTTGTAATTTTAGTAACATATAAAATTGGAATAGTTTGACCCCACTAAATCCTGAAGGAGGACTAGGCAGGCATGAGCTTGTGTTATGGCTTGCAGTCTGCTGTTGCTGTTATAGTAACAAAAGGTTAGATAGGAGAAGAATGTGTTTTGTATTATAGAATGTGTTTTTTTTTTAGAAAAGGGAAATACGTTGTTTTCTTTTAAAAATACATATAGTTATAGTTCTAACTTTTAATCACAACAGTAAATGCCTCTGGGGCCTTGGAGCTCTAAACAGAATGAATACATTTTAAAAATAACTTACCAAGTTCCAATTAATACTCTTAATATGGGCGAGCCATTCCATTCTGCCTGTGCTGTGTCCCATCTCTGCTAGTATTTGCATCTTGTAATTGCTTTGCAAATCAGCTCAAAATCCAACTATCTATAGTGTTTCTAAAGTTAATCCACAAAACTTGTTGAACCAACACATCACAGCTTGGTTTATAAAACCATAGTAGCAAAATCGACCACTTCATAACAGCATGGAAATTGTCATATGGTAAACAGATGCTGAATTATTAGTCCGTGAACTGCATTGTGATCATTCAAAGTATTCATTAGAACATATATTATCTGGTCAGTTGAAGTACAGCATCTCAGACACGCAAAATTTAAACCTCCATGTAAAGATACAGTTACTGAAACCGTTTGCACCAGACAGGTAAAGTTAAAAAGTGTATGAAGGTGATGTGATGCATACATAACAAACAACAGGCAAAAATGTAGGACTAAATCCTGGTTTCCGGAGGTGTTGTGGATAGGAGAATTGTTGTACTAAGAAAGTGTGGAGGTTCTACTTCATAGAAAGTGGTTGCTGCATTTATAATTAGGGGGAGCTACTATCAGAGGTATCCCTGTTGCCCAAAACCAAATATTCCAGGAGTAGAGAGCACGCAGATCTAAACATCTACAGATAAGCACTACCTGGGCTAACATTTGGGGAGAGGGATCTGGGAGTACTCCCACATTGCGAACACAGTCTTTCGGGAGCGGGGGGGGGGGGACCCCATCCGAACTGGTTAATCCACCTCCATCGCTAGATTAGGACCCTTGATAGTAAGCATCTCTGTTTTGCCTGGATTCAGTTTCAATTTGATTTTCCTCATCTGGCCCATTTCCTCCTCCAGGCATTTTTGAGCGTGGCTACATTTACGTGAGAACAGGTTGGACTGCAGCAGTTATTGTTCCAACAGGTAGCATTTGATACGTACACAAGTATTCTCTACATTTGGACAAAGAATCTTTTTAACATACAAGCTGGTAATCTGAAAGATGACTCAGTTATCCTTCTGTAATACAGTAAGTATAACATTTGCATCCCAGCTACAGGTATGTTGTACACCCCATCAAATGAATCAATCCAAAAAGTGTGACAATAACAGAGGTGCCTAGTCTTGCTAGGTTCCTTTTAAAGTGCAAGAATACAATTGTTTAAAAGCTTTCTTCTTAGACAGACTGAAATTATCCATCTCTTTGATAGCAGGTTGTCATTTATATTCTGGACTCTAAATCAATAATTATTCCATTAAAATATAATAGAATTGTTGCTCCCAATTTTGTTTACTACCTTTCGCTGTCACAGGATTGTTAGGCACGTGACAGCCATTATTAACTCATTTCTGCAATATAATGGTGTTATTAAACTTGTAGAAAGGATATGTTATTTGTTCTTTCTGTAAGTCAATCTTACAGGTCCAAAGCCCCTTATACAGTACAGATGGTCAAACACTAATTACTGATAAAACCTCCATCCTGAACCGATGGTCTGAACTTTTTCAGTGTCTCTTTAATGCCAGCCGAGTAGTCCAAGGTTCAGCTATCCAACACATGATACAACAACCAATGAAAAATGAACTGGACACAGCTCCCACTCTGGAAGAGACCATTGAGGCCATACAGCAGTTGAAAAATGGCAAGGCAGCCGGGATCGATGGAATCCCACCTGAAGCTTGGAAACAGGGAGGTCATGTACTGCATGCTAAATTCCACGAGCTCCTTGTGAGTTGCTGGGAAAAGGTGAACTGCCATCAGATCTCCGAGATGCAGTTATCATCACCCTGTATAAGAAAAAGGGAACAAAATCTGATTGCTCAAACTATCGAGGTATAACACTGCTCTCCATTGCTGGAAAAATCCTTGCAAGGATACTCCTGAACAGATTAGTTCCGGCTATTGCAGAAGAACTTCTCCCTGAAAGCCAATGCGGCTTCAGAGCAAATAGGAGCACCACAGATATGGTTTTTGCCCTTAGACAACTGCAAGAGAAATGTAGAGAGCAGAACAAAGGACTCTATGTAACATTTGTCGACCTCACCAAAGCCTTCGACACTGTGAGCAGAAAAGGTCTGTGGCAGATCCTGGAACGTCTAGGATGTCCCCAAGTTCCTCAAAATGATTGTCCTGTTACATGAGGGCCAGCACGGTCAAGTCAGATATGGCGATGCTCTCTCGAGCCCTTTCTCATAACTAATGGAGTGAAACAAGGTTGTGTTCTTGCACCAACCCTATTTACAATCTTCTTCAGCATGATGCTCCAAAGGGCTATGGCAGACCTACAAGAAGAGGACGGCATATATATACGCTATCGTACTGATGGTAGCTTGTTCAACTTAAGCCGTCTGAGGGCTCGCACTAAGACTCTAAACTATCTAGTCCGTGAGCTACTTTTTGCTGACGATGCTGCCCTAGTCGCCCATTCAGAAGCAGCCCTGCAGCGCCTCACATCCTGCTTTGCAACAGCTGCAGAGCTGTTTGGGCTGGAAGTCAGCCTGAAGAAAACAGAAGTCCTCTACCAGCCCGCACCACAGGAAGAACACCACCATCCTCACGTCAGCATAGGCACATCTGTGCTTAAGTCCGTTCAGCAGTTCACCTACCTGGGAAGCATCATCTCTTCAGACGCCAAGATTGACAAAGAGATAGATCACAGATTATCAAAGGCATATAGTGCATTCGGAAGGCTTCACAAAGAGTCTGGAGCAACAAGCACCTGAGACAAAGCACCAAAATCAGTGTGTACAGAGCTATCATACTGTCCATTCTCCTCTATGGGTCTGAAACATGGGTCACCTATCGCCAACACCTACGACTCCTCGCGCTTTCATCAGCGCTGTCTTCGCACAATCCTAAATATACACTGGACCGACTATGTGACGAATGTTGCTGTCCTTGAGCAAGCAGGGATCACCAGCATTGAGGCCATGCTATTGAGAACACAGCTGCGCTGGGCAGGGCACGTCTCTAGGATGGAGGACCACCGCCTCCCAAAGATACTACTCTACGGTGAACTCGCCACGGGTCAGCGCAAGAGAGGCGCCCCAAAAGAGATATAAGGACTCCCTGAAACAACATCTCAGGCTTGGCCAGATTGATCACCAACAATGGTCCACCCTGGCCTCACATCGGGAGGCATGGAGAAGCACTATCCACAATGCTGCGGCCTCTTTCGAGAAGACACGCGCCGAATGGGTCTCGAAGAGAAACGACAACGCAGAAAGAACCGCAACTTGGAAAAACATCACCCAAGGAGACTTTCTGCTGCGCTTTCTGCAACCGAACTTGCCTATCTCAGATTGGCCTTTTTAGTCATCAACGCGCTTGTAAAAAGCGTGGGATGAGTCCTTCCTGAATCTTCGTTCGCGAAGTAATGCCGAGAGAGAAGTCAATCAATTTTTTGACATCATTCTAAAAATGGTCCAATTTAAGTTGTTTTTCTGTTACTCCTTTTAAAATGAGAAGTAACTTTTGTTCTCTTTAGCATTGTTATTTTTCATTCCCTGGGACAGAGCTGATGTTATTGATTCTCTGATTCAGATGAACCTGGGTGTTTAGTAACATAATCTCTTAGGCTCATAGTATTGATTTCACTGTAGATTCAATGTCTTTCATTAACAGAGCTCTTGCTATTGTCAACATTAGTTGACTAAATGGTCATTTTAACCAAGAAGTAATAATTTAAAAGAAAAGTCTCATCCATCTAGGAGCACCATCACTCATTTTGCATGGCAATGCTTTAGGAAAGTATCCATCTGGTGTGAAATGTAGACAAACTTGTCTAGAATGTGTGCTTTAAAATCTATATATCATTGGTCATATGAATTGCTTTTACCTGTGTGTTACTGATTCCAGTTCAAATGGTTCACGTTGACTTATAAGACTCTAAACAACTTGAGGCCGGGATATCTAAAACACCAGCCTCTTCCACAGGTGCCTACTAGGCCTGGGTGATAAAAAAAAGGTTAAAAACTTGTTCTGGATGTAGGGGGGCGCTGGCGCTTCAAATCTGATTGACTTCCAAAATTTTCTGAAAAATTCAGAAATTTAACGAATTTTTCGGAAATTTCAGAATGGCTTCATTAATGGCGGACATGCATGTGCAGTGAGAAAGAAACAGCACTGGCAGTAGGAAAGAAACAGCACTGGCAGTAGGAAAGAAACAGCACTGGTAAAGTGCACCCAATTTGGACGTGTGTTCAAAACACCCAGTTTGGATGGGATGTCTTTCCCTCTGCGTTATGTCTAACGCGGAGGGAGGGAAAGGCATCCACGTCCAAACCAGGTTAAACACCCGGTTCGGACACGGATGCCTTTCTCTTCCTCCGTGTTAGATCTAACGTGGAGGGATGGAAAGGTATCCGCGTCCAAACTGGGTTAAACACCCAGTTTGGGTGCAGATGTCCTTCCCTCCACAGCAGAACTGGGCAAGAGCCGTGTGTTTGCCGATTCCTTTCTGAAAATGGCTGCGGTAGCTTCAAAATGGCAAATTCACTTCCGAGTTGCTTACATCTCTTTGAAACCGCTTCAGAAGTAAATTTAATCTGAATTCATTCTGATTTGATGAGCATCCAGACGAACCTTCCCAGGCCTAGTGCCTACCCCAAATTGAGATAGTCACTTGAGGTTTTGGTACCAGTACTTCCATGCTGTGAAGGTTAGGTTGGTGAATACAAGAAAAGGAGCCTTTTTTGTAGTAGCAGTAAAATCTTAAAAATTGAGTTTGTCTATTCAGTATTTTTGTTGGTGTGATTCTATTCTATTAATTTTTATTTTTATCCTGCCTTTCTCCCAACATAGGGACTAATTTTACTGGATTCCAAGGACCTTTCACATTACATAATTATAGCATATTTTAACGGTCATGACAACATCCTTTAGAATTTTGAGATCTGAAATTTAGCGAGGATTCTTTAACATTCTCAATGAGAGCACTCCAGAATCTCATCAAGCTACAAACCCCAGGATTTAATAGGATGTAGCATTGCAATTATTTATATAGGAGAGGAGTTTAATGGTGTATTTTATATTGTATATAATAATCTGGTTTTCATGTATTTATTTGTTTGTCTTGTATATGGTCTAAGCATGGAATAAACTTGAAACTTGACTAGATGACCATCAAGCTACAAACTCCAGAATTTAATGGGATGCCGATATAGAAACTAAAGTGCAACTCTAAGGCTAAAACTGTGTAGTGTGAAAGAGCTCTAGAAACTGTGGAGTTTGCAAACAATGTGGAATATGATCAAGAGGGAAAAGAGCACCTCATTACTATCTATCATCTATCTATCTGTCTATCTATTTATTGTCGAAGGCTTTCATGGCCGGAAACATTGCGTCGTTGTAGGGGTTTTTTTTGGGCTATATGGCCATGTTTTAGAAGCATTCTCTTCTGACATTTCGCCTGCATCTAAGGCAAGCATCCTCATTTATTTATTTATTTATTGAGTCAGAAGCAAGTTGAGGGTACAGTTAAAATGCATTTAAAAGCACGAACAAATTTAGAAAAACTTGGAATTATACTAAATGTGCTTTGACTAGAAGATAGCCACTCTGATGTTGCTGTGAGAAAGTCCTCCAATTTGCATTGAGACAATGAGGTTGTGTGACTTGCAGCACAAAACCTCATGACTAAACAAAACAGGCACCATTTCCCAGCTTCCACTACTTTCCAGATGAAACAAATTTAGTTTGTTTAATACTGGAGTTAATCCTTCTGGTGAATTGTCTGCTACATGTGAAATTATTAACATACAGAGGGGAAGGGGGGAGATGGAATTTAGAAGGCCGGTTCAAATTCTATGATATAAAGATGCATCTTTATATCATGAACTTGATGATTCTAAATTATTTCCAGAGTTTGCAATAATTAGGTGAAAAGGAGGAAGCAAGTATTCTATCCTGTCAACAGACATTCAGGAGAAAATATTCTTTACAAACTGGAATGAAGGAGTAGCACATAATTCGAATGAAGGCCAGTCCTATCTTAAGAAAACTGGAGCAGTTGCCTCAGGTCGCAGATTTATGGTGTCCTGACTCATGTTGCATTTTTTAAATTTGCTGGAAATGCCAGCTTGTTGTGAGATTTTTCTGACTTATTTCTCAAAATAATTTGGTCAGTTGACAGGTTGCAGTATTTTCTCCTGTTGTTACTGAAACAAAGCAATTTGTTGGGCTGCTGCTGACACTGAGATATTGCAAAAGTGGGCAAGGTGTGGACTGCAACACCCAACAATCCTCACAACTGGTTGTATTAGCTAGGGGAATCAGAAGCTATGGTGGAAAACAGGAGGGCATGCTCTTCCTTGAAATCTTCCTGTATTGCTGTGCCACTGTCCTGAGATACATTGAACATTTATCCTTAACAGTTCCAGCTCTGGCATGGTCTTAAGAATGAGTGGTTTAATGTATAAAATATCATGGTTAAGTTGTAAACACACAGAGTTGCAAAGCTGACATTTAAAGATAATCTCTTCCAGAATTCAATATTATGCTTCTGGATAGAATTCTCAAGACTTTAGTATATTTATGTGTTTGCAGTTCGATTTCCATCTCCTATCCCTGTCCTTAATTGCTATTCTTACCCCCACCATCCTGCCTTTTTCTCTGTCTCTTTACCCCATCCTTCTATCTGTCTGTCTTGTCCCTATCTATCAGCATCAGCATCATCCGTATCTTGTCCTGGACGGTTCAATGGCTTACTTATCGTGTTAAATATTTTAATAGGAATAAAAAGAAGAAAAATACAGATTATCACTCAAGTTAGAGGGTTGTGAGATTATAGTTCTATTCTTGGGGGGGCATTAGCATTAGTGCTATAACTGGGTAGGTATCATACATGGAATTTTAGCATTCTTTTGGTATTCTATGTTTTATTTGGTAATATTTTGGTTCTTGTGTGGGAGTGTGTTTGCTGCTCCAGAGGGCAATATTTCTACAAAAACAAGTTTGACTGACAAGCTACATCTTGTCTTTGGAGATGATAAGGGAACTTGAATGGTTACTCTTCAACCCTCACAGGCTCCCATGGCAACCACAATTGTTCTCCTACAGTTCATGAAGTATGGAGTTAACGAAACCGATTGCCTTGAGCAAGTCATCAAATGCTCTCAGAGTGTTGCTGAACCTGGCAGAGGATTACAAACTCAAGCAATGACTCCCAAATTATGATTTTCCAAGTGTTTTGGACCTCAGGTTCCAGAATTCCTGACTGTTAGCCAAACTGGCTGGAACTTCTGGAAACTGCAGTTCAAAACACTGATACAATAAACATTTGGGAATCACTGGATCAGGGACTGGTTCACACACGTCTTTGTTATGCAGCTGTAGCGTTCAGTAAGTGTGCGCGCGTGTGCGTGTGTGTGTGTGTGGGAGAGAGACACACAGAGAGAAAGACAGACAGATTACTCATTCCAGTCATATTATTCATATTCATTCTTTCATTTTCCATTTTAACTTCCATGGCTTTGAAATTCTGGGATTTTTAGATTGGCGAGGCACTAGCACTCTTTGACAGAGAAGGCTAAAGACCTTGTAAAACTGCAGCTCCCGGGTTTCCATAGCATTGAGTCATGGTGGTTAAAGTGGTGTCAAATCGTATTAATTGTATCATGTTGAGCACCCTATGTCCCTAACACAGACATTTAACTTTCTTTTCTACCACTGTTTAAGTCAGGCTGGGTCAGCCCCACCTGACTAGAAATATCCTTTCAATGTTTCCCTCCCCATTGTTTGAAGGCATGCCTCTTTAGTAGATATCGTCTGTTGAGATTCTCCAGGCCATATGAAATGCAGCGGAGGGCCACACAGAATCTTTCCCACCCTCCTCTAAACTTACAAGATCTCTTGCTTTTGGCTTAAATATAAATCTATCCTAGAAAGTTTTCCCTGTAAAATAAAGCAAATGTTCAGTTATGCATCAGACCTCCCAGAACACTATTTTATTAGCATGCTGCAGTCTTTTTTACTTCACATTACGCATATATCATATTGGTTTCTTCAACAGTCCCATCACGCCTGTCCTTGTGATCAAGGCACTGCAGTGATAATGGTGTTTTCCCAATTATCTGGACAATGCACACTGAATGGTTCAGTATTGCTTTCCATTTGTAAGAAAGATACACACCAGAAGAAAAGACTATGTCTGACTTACAGGCATAACTTCTGCCAAGGAAACTTGCATTAGCTCTTTCTTGACAGGCAGTAAGTCAGACATCAGTAACCATCAAGCTGTTATTTATCACCACGCCAGCTGCCTTGAGTTGAACAGTCCTGCAGCTGATGTTCCAAGATACATTATTCCTGCAGCATGCCTATCAAAAGAGGATCCAGAGCTTTTAAATCCTACATTTTCAACATTTTCTTTGACCTCTTGTAGAAAGCTCTGTAAACAGCATGTTAGGTTCCCAGCACAAGTAATTATTATATAAAACAAAATGAAAGTAATCTGCCTGGAAGGCTAGAAGCTTGCTCAATCATTACCAATATTCCACAGATGGAACTGCTTTTCGAACATCTGGGTGGGCTTTCACTAATTGCACTCTTATTGCCGAAGAGAGACGCAAATTGCTTTAGGAGCATAATAACATTTTGTAGTCTATTCGCTTTGAAAAAAAGCATGATTGCATAACCCATAAGACAAACATTTTCAAAATGATTTGAAGATGTTACCAACAGTCAACATTTCTGGCCATTGGTTATGCTGGCTAGGGTTTATGAATTTTGCAGTCCCAAGTATCTGAATGGTATGGGGTTGGTAAAGGACATTTGGTAATTGGTCTGAATGCAAAGACCCAGTTAAGAGTAATGTACTGTATTTTAATTACCTAAAGAGGAATGACAAACAATCAAACAAAATACAAAACACTTTAACAGCCTATGTAGAATAAGGTCCTCTTAGGACTTGTTTCCTGCTTGTTTATATTATCCAACACTATTTATCACATAAAGATAAGGATCAGATACACTAAAACAAGCATCTAATTTTTTAAAAAATGGGAGAAAAACTAATAAAATTAAATTCAGTTTAGAGCAGGGGTCAGGAACCTTTTTGACTCAGAGAGCCATGAAAGCAAAATATTTGGAAATTTATTTAAGTGAGAGCCATACAATATATATTATATATTTTAAGACTGAATTCAAGTAAATGTGAGTATATACGTACATACTATGAGAAAAGGATTCCCCTGGCAGAATGACAGTGCGTATGTTCAACTGAAGAATCCATAGATCAAGACCAATGCTGGAGCAATCTCCAAACAATATGGGCAAGAAAGCGGTGTGTAAATAAATCTGAAGCCGCCACCAAAGAAGCCAAACAGAGGCTCCCCCGCCTCTTCCTCATCCTCCTCTTCCTTGGAGGACCCTGGGAGGAGGAAGAGGAAGAGAGCGAACCTTGGCTTGGCCCTCTCCGAGGCCGAAGCCACTGCCAAAGAAGCCAAGCAAAGGCTCTTCCTCCTCCTCTTCCTGGAGGACCCTGGGAGCCAGATGTAATCATCAAAAGAGCCACACCTGGCTCGTGAGCCATAGGTTCCCGACCCCTAGTTTAGATAAACTGGAGGTGACCAAGTTGATTGCACCTATTCTGGTTGTAATCTCCTCACCCATCTCAAGGATCAAGTCTGGTCTGGACTGTTTTACTTCTGTTCACATTTGATACTTATTTATTTATTGAAAACATTTCAAGTTCTTTTCACTCTGGTTCTAAAGAATATTACAAAAACTTAACTATATTCTCACAAATGTCCATATACAAAAATAAATAGGCACAGTTGTTCCCCACATGAATAGGATCATATTATACCTGTCTGTTGTGTAGCTATCAGGAGGGGGGAACAAAAAAAGAAGCATCAACCCTACTTCAGTGTTAAATCCACAGGGATTCAAAGTGAGATTTTCAATAAGTAAATACACAGCATTTGACACCTTGAGGTAGCAGTCTGTTGGATTCACTAGTACATATGGAAATTTGAGAGCTCAAGTTTTTCCTTTGTGATTCATGAAAAAAACTGATTTAAAAAAATAAATAGCATAACCTGATTAATAATTCATCCCCAATAAAGTTATCATGCTCAGACCACCTTCCAGAAGCTGAGTTTTTAGGTCTCTGCAGTTCACATTGCAATAACCTGGTCAAAGCACTACAGTGTGTAAAAAAAAGTACTGTTGCTCAAACACAACAGTAGTTTGAAAACACAGCAGTTGGCTTACTGCCTGGGGATTGTTAGGCAGGACACCTTTTGCTGATTTTAAAACAACTTATTTGCACTGAAAGCATCTTGGAAACATTTGGACTCAATATATGTGAGTCTTAAAAACATAAACAAACTTTATTGGTTTTTTGCTAAGAAAGTTTTGAAGCTTTGCTGAGAAAGTTCTAGTAAAATGCGTAGGTTCCCTACATTTAGCCACATCGGAGTCATCAGCACATTTCACCAAATATTTCACAAGTATTCCAGTTGAGTGGGATGATAGGACAATTTACAATACAGGTGCTCATTACAACAGCTCTTTGTAGCCTTGCCTGCAGGGAGTTCACAGATGCAATTTCAATAAATTATCAATGTGATTCTTTCCCCCGTATCAGGGAGAAACCCTTTATCTCAAATCTCAACAAACCATTTCTAGGACTTTAAAGCTCTAATGGGAAGTAATGTTTTGTCTTGATTTTCCACTTGAGGCTATGATGACTCCCAAAGTACTTTGCACTAGTAGAAGGACTGCATCTGTAAGAAAATATTGTTGCTGGAGGAAAGATTCTGTCCTTCTCCAACTACTGTGAGGGTTGCACCTAAGCATAGATAGGACAAAATGTCTGAGTGGGGCAACAGATTACAACACTGTGCTTCCCAGTCAAAGAAAGCTTCCATCCATGATCACCCATTGACTGTAAACCCCTGAAAGTTTTTTTAGATTAACAACTGTATCATTTAACTAGAGAGAAAGCATGACATTTCCTTAAATCTATTGCAACAAAGACTGTTCAATTATTCTTGAAATGGGAAGGCAAAATGGATTGAGAGGCTCCAGGTCTCACCAAGAAAATTCATGTTACCAGTTCATCTTCTTTAAGGACTTTTTGAAAGCTTTGCTGAAACCAGTTCTCAGGGAACACTGCCACTAGTTTTTATTTTACTAGATAACAAAAAAAGTGTTTTTATGCGCTATACACTTTTTTAAAACAAAAATTTGAAACCTAGTGTCAGGAAAGAGCAGGGTAGTGAGATCATAATTCTTCTCCTGTGATTCAATGTTTTTTCTTGAGTTTTCACAAGAATAAGACAATCTTATTTAAGGCCAGAAAGAACCAGACAGACCCCAACAATTAAAAAAGGAATATTTTCACTGCCTTCTATAGTCGAGAAGCACTAAAAGAAAACTTTTCTCACTCTATCACCAGTGAAGATACGAGTATAATTAAATTCTACTTCTCTAAGGACAACAGCCATGGTGTTGTAAGGCCTTTCCACACAGCCCTATATCCCAGAATATCAAGGCAGAAAATCCCACATTATCTGAGTATGGACTCAGGTAATCCAGTAAATAAATAAATAAAAATAAATAAATATGGTTTTAAAATATGTAATGTCTTCGATTTGATTGCTGGTAAATTGAAAATTATTTAAGATGATTAATAGATTATTCAAAAGGGAAAATTGTATATAATTACTTCTTAATTAAATTATTAACAATAAATTAATTATAAACAGTTTTAAGATTTACCCATATTTCAGGCTTCTCTGATCATTTTTCTCTCATTTCCCCCTGGCTGAATTATTCTAAGGACCCCTCCACACAGCCCTATATCCCAGAATATCAAGGCAGAAAACCCCACATCATCTGAGTGCAGAAAAAAAGATATTGTGGGATTTTCTGCCTTGATATTCTGGAATATAGGGCTGTGTGGAAGAGCCCTAGGATGGCCAATTTGTTCCTCTTCATGAGCGGATTACAACAAAAACTCAATCTGATATCCAATAGTTATGACAGTGGAGCATTAACTGTCCACTGATTTGGGGACAATATCTTATTCTCTTCTCCTGGCTGCTTAAGGGCATACAGGGGCATGTGTACCCAGGGCTTTTTGCTCAAATGGTTAAAAAAAAGTTCTTCATTTCTGGGTTTGCTGGGACAGTTATACAACTCCTAGGTACATTCTGACAGCCAATCACTGTCTTTATGTGTATGTGTGTGCATGTACATGTATGCACTTATACACAGATGGAGAGCTATACCTGGGAGTTTTTGACTCTCCTTTTCAGCCAGGTGTGATGGTATTGTGCATGGAGCCACAGGATATCTCCCATTATATATTTAAAAATACAGCAGCATAACTAAGGGTTACTGCAGAGTAAGCCACCTATAGCCTTCTGGCGTGAGTCTGTTACAGTGCTCAAAGAGCTGTTTCACCTTATATCATTATCTTTCTTCTACTATAATCCATAAAATGTGGATTGAAAATAAGTAATTGCTTCAAGACATTCACTGCTGTAATCTTTTTATGTCTGAGCTAGTCATGTCATGAAGAATAATTTTAATGGGGACTGCTTGGATCATGGAGCAAATATAACCATTGCATCCAGATAAACAGACAATTTTTAAACAGACCAGAACTCATTCAGCCACAATTAAAACTTAATTTTCTTAATTTTCATTTAAGATCCAATAGTCTAAAGAGTCTAGACGTCTACGAAAATCATCAAAGGCTCCAATATGCCTTACGCAAGGAGCAGTATTATCTAATTCTCAAGATGTTATACAGTCTATTTTCCAAGTCTCATACTTGTCAGAGAGGAAGCAGTTTCCTTGAATTGTTATCTGGGTTTTCTTTCTCATGCAAATTTCCTATCTTTTCCAGTTTCTGGAGATTCCAGGTTTTATCCTGTGAAACAAGTACAAAGATCTTCTAGATGTTATTGGTCTTCAGCTCACATAATTCTTTACCACAAATTATGCTGGCTAGGGCTGATTATTGTATTGCAGCAATAACTGGAAGGTCAGAATTGATCTCCCCTGACTTAAAAGAAAGAGGTTGGTCAGTCATGCTATTACCTTTTTAAAAATCACCTGCTTTAAACTCTCTTATTATGCAGTCTTCCTACTTCACTAACTTTCACTATCTTCACTTACACACATTGTAACTCTAATGCAAATCATAAGCCAGCATTTTGGGGTTCTTTGTTTCTTCTGACTGATTATAATTGCCATCATCTCCTTACAGCTACATTGCTTAATTGGCTTTAAATCCTTTTGAATTGCTAAGAGTGCAATCCCAGCTTGCACCTGGGGGAAGGCAGGGAAAGAGACTACATCCAAAAGCATGTTTTAATATCAATGGCTGGGGAAACAGCCAATCTGCATGCTCTCCTATCTCTGAATAATGGCATTGTCTGCATTTGGGCAGACATATAATAAATTATGGTTTATTGTTATATGAATGAGCCTGGGTATATCTCCTTTTCATGTACTTCTTCCTCTCAGACTGCTGTGAAAACGAGTTGAAGCTTCCCTGCTGTTTTTAACTAATCACTTTTTTCTTCTTTTTTTAGACAAACTATTGCTAGTTGTACTTCAACAATTTATTCTTCAAATAGTAGCTTATAAAGCTGACTTATTATTGAGCAACATTGTGCAACTGTACAAATATATTTTCTTAAATACTGAAGTGGAAGCGTTTGACTTCTTTCTCATTGCTATGAGAAAAGAAAGGATAACAGGAGTGTTCATTTTATTAAAGTTCATTAAATTGTTTTTATTTCTCCATCAGCTTTGGAGCCTTTGCGGACTAGGAAGAAATATAGAAATACCATAAATAAATAAACAGGCTAAGGTCCATGTACCATTACCATCCAAATACAAATTATCTTTTCTGGACATCAGACATTCTGATATTTGAGCTCAGCTTTCCTTCCTATTGTGCAATTCTCTCTAGAGGCAAGTTGGACGTAAGATTAAATCTGCATTTTGTATTTATATTGTATGATTTTAAGAATTCAAAAGGGCAAGACCATGCCTGGGGAGAAAGTGTTTAATTGCCTATCATGTGCTGTGATCCTGGTTTCTGCATCAAACATTGTGAAGCTGCTAAAACTGTGCACATTAAATGCAAGGACACATTTCAAATGACATCTACCACAGTGTGAATTAACTATACCAGTCATATTTATCCTCTTGGCACACAGGGGCTTTTGAACTGTCTATGGCAGGGGTGCTCATTAGGTAGCTCAGGAGCTACTAGTAGATTTTCGGCCCTCTTCCAGGTGATCTTCGGGCCTCACCAGCCGGATGGGGCACTCCTGCCATGCGTGCGCACACCCTGCATGCACGTGCGCTCCTGCTGCTGGCTTCCGCTCTCACGGTGCTTCTTTCACCTACGGGGCATTGCAGGAAGAAGGAAGCATGAGGCGGGGCCTCTGGAGGGAGCACCCTGCCCCTCTCTTGTCCAGAAGCAGCTGTGCAGCCTCCATTGCCGGCGAGACAGGCGGGGCGGAGTGCTCCCTCTGGAGGCCCCGCCTCGTGCTTCCTCCTTCCTGCAATGCCCCACAGGTGGAAGAAGCACTGTACGAGTGGAAAACAGCAGCAGGAGCACGTGCGGTGGCAAGAGCGCGCAGCGTCGGGAACGCGCAGGAGCGCACAGTGGCAGATAGATCTTTTGGACTTGGTTGCTTTAAGAGTAGCTCGCATGCTGAAAAAGTGTGAGCACCCCTGGTCTATGGCAATGATTCTCAACCTGAGGGTCCCCAGAAGTTTTGGTCTTCAATTCAATTCAATTCAATTCAATTTATTATTAAATGAGTCGCTCTCCACCGGAGTGCTCTGAGCGACTTACAACAGCAATATCTATATCTATATCTATCACATGATTACAAGTTTAATCATGGGGGATTAAACCATGTATGGGACCGCCTTGCCCCATACATTCCCCCGAGATCACTACGTTCAGAGGAGTCGAATTTGCTCCTGATTCCATCGGTCCGCGCCTGTCACTTGTCGGCAACTAGGCAGAGGGCTTTCTCTGTGGCAGCTCCGGTACTCTGGAACTCTCTCCCGGATGATGCCCGAGCTGCCACAGAGCTCATCCCATTTCGCAGGGCCTGCAAGACCGCCTTGTTTAGACTGGCCTTCGGCTAGGTGAACAAATTGAACGTACCCATCTGTATAAGCAGTATCCTGGTTCAGGGAATGCTATAATATGTAACATAATCAATCTCGGGACTTATGTTGTTGTTTTTATGCTTGTTTTTATTGTACGGCGACATGTATGTAACATGCCAGCCGAATTTTATATTGTTATCTGCCCCGAGCCTGCAGGGAGGAGCGGAATACAAGATGGAACAAATAAATAAATAAATAAATAAAAAATAAATAAATAAAGCTTTAACAAAGAGCCAGGTTTGAAGAGCTTGGATGAATGACCACAAATTGGGCATGGCTCTAACATATGGGGGCAAGGAGTTCCACAGGGTTGGAGCCAGAACTGAAAAGGAATCTAGATGTGCTTCCCTGGGGCCGGGAATGTGCAGAAGGTTTTCCTGGGCCAGTCTTGGTGGTCTTTGGTGGCAAACGTATGAGAGGCGATTCCTGAGATATTTAGGACCCTGACTGTGTATGGCCCTGAACGTTAAGACCAGTGTCTTATAGGAAGCCCGGTGTTCAATTGGAAGCCAGTGGAGATGTTGCAGCACCAGAGTTATGTGGTGTCTCATAGGTGTCCACATGTTGTGCCCCAAAGACCTGGAGGACCCCTCAGTAATCCGCTTGACACTGGCCACATTTAAATGCTTTATTTAGAATAAATGGATATAGCAAAGAGGCTAGGATTATAGTCTAAAGATGTTGTAGAGCATCAATAGATAGCAGCAGTTGTCCAAAGAAGCAGGATACAAGGTAATAGTCCTTTGGCAAACAGGAACAAAGCAAAGAGAATCTTCTTGCCCCAATTGGGCTAAATCCAAGAAAGGTAAATACTTGGCACAAGGCTTGGCAAACAAAGTTCTAGGCAGGCCCAATGACCAGGCAAGGTTCCATGAGGCTTGGCTTGGAGTTCTGAACGTTGGCAAAAGATGCTTCCATCTTTGAGACCTGACCCAGCTCCTCCTACAATTGGAACCTGGGATAACTGCAGTCCCTGATGGTTTCTCCCAGTGTTTGGAAGACGTGATAGGTTGGCTATGCGCGAGTAGGCTTAAACCCATTAAGTAGGTTTCAGACGCTTTGAAGTTACGACGCCTGCAAGACGTCGGACTGGGTTCTCATAACAGTTCTCCAGCTGGGCCTTCTCGGGCCTTTCACATGGGAATGGTATGTGATCCCAATTAGCAGTAGCACCTGGGTAAAAGGGAGTCGTCCCATCTCTGCTTATCGGGCCGAGAAGGAGCCGAGCTCCACTTGGCCTTGAACGATGAATGAACTGGGAGTCTTTGCAAAAGCTGCCTGGCTGTGGCTTGTCTTTTGGCCTAGCAGGCCTGACTGAAATAACATGGCTTTGGTCTGGATTGACCAAGGAAACAGGTTGAGAACCATGCTGGGGTGTGACATCGCGTGAGTAGTCTGGCGGCTGCATTCCGAACCATTTGAATCTTCTGAGTCACTGAAAGAGGGGTACCAGCATACAATGCATTACAATAATCCAGCCTCGAGGTGACAGTGGCATGGATCACCATTGCAAGGGCCTTGGTTGGAAGATAAGATGCCAGCAGCCTTGCCTGGTGGAGGTGGAATAAAGCCTGCTTGCTGATGGCAGAGACCTTTGCCTCCATTGACAGCTGGGAATCCAGTAGGACACCAAGGCTCTTCACCGCTGCTGATGGAATTAAAGATTCACCATCAGAGGTGGGCAGTGGACAGGCCAGTTCCAGAGACCGACCAGGCCATAAGATTTCAGATTTGGCTGGGTTCACTTTAAGCCTACTCGCTCATAGCCAACCTATCACGTCTTCCAAACACTGGGAGAAACCATCAGGGACTGCAGTTATCCCAGGTTCCAATTGTAGGAGGAGCTGGGTGTCATCAGCATATTGGTAGCATTTCAAACCAAAGCTCCTTACCAGCTTGGCTAATGGTTGTACATAGATGTTAAACAACACCAGGGAAAGGATGGCGCCCTCTGGTACTCCGCATTGAAGAGGGGACCTCTCAGATACCTGACCCATCCATTCTACGCACTGGCTACGACCTCGTAGGAATGATTCAAACTATTTGAGGGCCAACCCTTGGACTCAATTTGCAGTCAGGCATTGTATTAACAGATCATGGTCCACAGTGTCGATTGCTGCGGTGAGATCAAGGTCCACCCCGGTCGAGCTGACGGCGGATGTCATCAGAAATAGCCACCAGAACAGTCTCTGTCCCATGGCCGGAACAGAAACCAGACTGGAAAGGGTCTAATCTGTTCGTATCCTCCAGGAACTGTTGGAATTGGCCTACCACTGCTCGTTCAACCATTTTGCCCAGGAACGGGAGATTTGAAACCGGTCGGTAATTAGATGGAATCGAAGGTTCTAAACTTGGCTTCTTCAGAAGGGGGCGAACTATTGCCTCCTTCAAACTGTCTGGAAAGACCCCTTGTTCCAAGGAGCTGTTAATTATAGACATCAGGGGGACCTGCAACCTCTCCCGACAGTCTCTGACTAGCCAGGACAGGCACTGATCTAAAGAGCAGGTGGTTGGTCTTGCCGTAGACAGGGTCTTTTCAACATCCAGTGGTTTAAATTGATCCAAATCCCAGAAATCCTAACAACTGCTAAACTGGCTGGGATTTCTGGGAGTTGTAGGCCAAAACACCTGCAGACCCATGGCCTTATGGCATTTAGTAGTACTTATTTATTATTTTATTATTTATTTATTATTCGGTTTTAGATGCTGCCACTCCCCGAGGGCTCGGAGCGGCTTACAACAAAGCAATATAACAGCATCGTCATATCACTCCTGAATACAATTAAAGAGACAGCAATTTTAAAAGAGTTAAAAACCACATTCAAATGCCAGTCGCAATAGGTGGGTTTTGCAGGCCCTGCAGAAAGGCAGAAGATCCTGCAGGGCCTGAACTTCGACTGGCAAGGCATTCCATAATGATGGGGCCACAACAGAAAAGGCTCTGTATCTAGTTGATACTAAACGAATGGTTTTGAAACTTCTGAACAAACCTCAACTCTAATGAGAAAAAGCAGGAAGGGGTGAAATTGGTAATCAAATCCCATTTTCCCTGTCCACTAGCTGGAAGTCTAAGCAGAAATAAAACAAAACTAGAAAAAGTACTTTTGGCTCTAATTGGGGATTCAACAAGAAAGCCTTTTGTTAATAAAACTGGAAATTAGAAATGTCAGGAGAAAGGAGTCTTTTGGTGTTCATCTGACCCAGGGCTTCTTTCTGCTGTACAAAGCATCCTCATTTTGTATGCAGGTGATCCTGCAGAGGCAAAAATTGTTCTTGTGCTAATCCAAGGAAGAAAGTTTGATTAAGTGAACTGCTATACCATGATGTTTTGGAGCAGGTGTTGTTTTATAGTTTGAATTGCAGGGAGGTTCTTCTAGGACAGTGATTGACAAACTCTGTTCTCCAGATACTTTGGACTTTAGCTTCCATAATCTCTGACTATTAGTCAAAGTGGCTGAGGATACTAGGAACGGAAATCCAAAGCACATGTATAAGTTTGGGAATCATTGTTCTAGAACACCCAGTGACTCACTGGGCATATCAGCCCACACAGGCAATCTCACAATTCCTTGTGAGAAGCTATTTAAGTTCATTGTGACTATCTAAAGGTGCTATATTATCTTCAGAAGTTGGATATTGAATTGTAATATCTCTCGCATCTGACTTCATTTCACCCATGCCCAAGAAGACAATAACTATTTCACTATTTGAATGAGAATCTAAAGGCAACTTCCTATGCTTGGGAAAACACTGCACTTTCTGTTCATTTGTAGTTTACTGTCGACATCTTCTTCAGTATCCGGTGCAAAATTCAATTAGCACCAATGTGCAGTAACTACATCTCACTGGTACATGTAAGATGATACTACAGGTACAAACAATACCTTTTCACTTTGTAATGCTAATGATGGCACTTCCATTTCCCCTAGTCTAATTCAGTCATGCCGGATGCTGTTTGTTGAACATATTATGGAGCTTATTCATACGCATTTTACCATAAAAATTTGTCTTACCCATTTTACTTTCACTTAGGGTTGAAGCCGGAATCTATTAATGGAAACGAGTTGTTCACTATCTGACAAATTATTGTATAGTGTCACTAAAATAAGAGTAGAAATATGTTAAAAAAACTTGGGTCCCATCTGTTTCTATTTATAGAAAAAGAATCTATGCAATCTAAATTGTTTTTAAGTCATTTCTGAGCTATGGCAGCCCTAAGGTGAACCTGTCATAGAGTTTTGTTAGTCAGATTTGTTTGTTTGCATTGCTTTCCTCTGAAATTGAGAGAATTTAACTTTCCCAGGGTCACCAGAGTTTAAAGCCCAACACTCAAAACAATATACTTTTTGTAGGGCTCCTTAACCATAGCCCTACAAAAATTGATTTTAGAACTGGCTTCAACAAAACATGTGGCATTTCTGAACTTTTAAAAAGAAAGCAATGCTTGGTCTCCTAGAATTTAGGGCTTGGGTTGTTTCTGTCTGTCTCTTTGCCTCACATGCACAGACTGCAGCTGAGCTATTGTTTTACAAAGTCCCCTATAATACCAGGAAATAGTATTGTATGTTATAATTCTCCTTATGAAGGCCTTTCCAGTCACTGTTGCTCTATCGTTCTGGTCACTGACATTTTGCTTTTAAACTATGCCTCCAGTATTCTGCTAGGCTGTTGTGTAAATCTTTCTCTCTAACTTTCAGAAAGTTTGAGAATCTATGCCCTAGAGCACAAAGAAGAAGGATGTATGCTTCAGACTTCACAATTTATGATCAAGAAATCATAGTACTTTTTCTGTCCCTGCATCTTCTGCAGAAGAACATCTTCTTCCATATAAATCTAGTTACCCACAGCAATTGTCCTCAGAGGTCCTCTTGGTTATATTGCATCCTACCTTGATCCTTCTGGTGAAAACCCAGTAAAGGGAATTTTCAGTAGCACTCTCCATTCTCAATAATATACATCTTAGTCACCAAACTAATAATAATAATAAAAACCTGACTTGGGTGCAATTTAGGCACATATTCAAAAGTTTTGAATGTGTATTGCATTTAATGATTTGAGGTGTCTGTCATTTAGTTTATGGTCTACTGATTACATTTGCTAGTCATTTTGTTTGAGCAGAAACATGTAGTACTTACTTGTACTGTTAGAATTTGTTGAGCATATTGGGTGCCACAGATGTATTTTAAAAAATAGATAACCGAGAAAACAATGCCCCACCAGCTTTAAGAACCCCCCCCCTCCATATATTAGGATAGTTAAAAAGATATAATGATCCAAAATGCTTTATCTTTAGATGCATTATCAATTGGCAGACAGTGCATACTAAGGAAAAAAGAATATTAAAATATGATAATTAAAAATGGCCAAAGATGTGTTTCTTTGACTAAGGAAACACAGATGAGGAAAATCCTGGACTGATGAGAATCTTCACAGTTCAAAATTAATTCTACGCAAAAGTTGCATGTGGTTTTATTGTGCACAAAACAGCATTTTTTGCACAGGACACAACATATTGTGCAGAAAGTGATATCTGTGCAGAAATATTATTTTCTGTATAAAACACAATGCGTCCTGTGCACAAAATTCTTACAACTCACATTAATTGGACAGAAGGAGCCCCCAACTAAAATACATTTTTGCAATGAAGTATTATCTACGTGCTGTTTCATACACAGAAAATGTACTATATACACTATATCTTTTTTAAATTTTTTTTTATTGCGTATAAAAAAGACGAACAAACAAACAACATCCGAGTCCCGTTCTCCCCCACTCTACATACATCTTGAAAGGACAAAACATAGGTTCAAGAAAAGGATAAACAATACACCTTACATCACGAGAAACACATCTTCCATCCCCCCCTCATTGACTCCCCCTCCCACACCTTAAATCCTGAACTCCCTAGGTGTTTGTGATGATCTTATGATTTTCTTTTCTTTTGGCTAAGCTTACCTCTATATACACTATATCACTACATACTACATACATTACATACACTCACATTTTTCAGATACAGGCACTCCCCAAGTTACAAACAAAATTGGTTCTGTAGGTTCTGTAAGTTGAATTTGGTTGTAAGTAGGAACAGATAATTTTTTAAAGTATAACTGCAGTCTTTGATAGGTAAGAATCAACACCCCTGTGGTCTTTGTTTTACTGCCTGTGCCCCTGATCAAAAACATTCACTTTCTATCCCTGAGATAATTGGATGTTGAAAAGTTTGGCTTGTTGTGAAAACAAGGAATAGTGATAAAGCTTCTATAGAGACACTTTTCCCCATGATAACTCTTTGGGAGTGCATTTCCCTTCCAAGGGGCAAATTTCTCTCACTTCCTGTTGCCTCACTCCCACCTTTATCTATGAGTTTTTTTGTAAGTAATTTGTAACTTGGGGACAACCCATATATGTAAATTCAGGGAAGAGTGGTAAACAATACCAACTTAATGATAGACACACACACACACACACACACACACACACACACACAGAGTATGTTCAACTTTGCCTTTGGGATATCTTCTTGGATTGTCTCATTTTTGGCTAACACGTGAGAGTGCCATTTTTCTGCCCCTTTTGAAAGCACTGAGGAGGAATGAAAGAGATAGTCAAGCTGATTGACATATCAGACTGAGTGGGTTAAGCAGAGAACAGCTATATAATTTATAAGAAATAACTTATGCACTTGAGTTGCCGAGAGGAAACTGAGAAATAGGGAACAATTAATGTCCTCCTGTTATCATTAGTTTCACATGCTGTTCTGTGTGCAGGCACAAAATGGACCTGTGGTCTAGTTCTTGGCATGCTGTGATTGATAACCAGAACAGTTGTATATAAAAAAGTGTCAAGCTAGGAGAAGCCCTTGAAAAAGTTTGCCAAGTTTCAGTTCCTTCTTATGGTACTGAACTTACAGCGAGAACTCACTTTTCTTTGCCACAAAGAGCTCCAATAAAATCCTTAGGTCCACCCTGATGATAATTCTCAAGGTATCTTACAAATTAATGTTACGATGGAACTAAAATTAATCAATTTACAAAGGATATATGTTGAATTACACTAATGATATATGAGTTTTGTGTTCAGGTAAAAATTAAAAATAGCATAAATAAATGTGTTGAAGGGAGTTTTCCCCTCTTTAGTTGTGTTTAGGATTATATCTTCAAATATATAGAACTTCAAATAGCTAATATATTTTGATATGTCAACAGTTTAAAGATTTTTAGGTGAGCAGTCATCTGCCTTTAACCAGAATAATGGATTTGCTCCTTGATAAAATTCAAATACAGCAGCATACTACCAAAAAGTTGATGCAACAAATAACTTGCCTAATACCTTTACCAGACTAGTTGTCCATCTACTACAGAGGTATTTTACATGAGGTGGTTGTGTCTATAACTCCCATTTGCCCTACACATCATGAACAATGATATGGGATTGTGAGCATTGTAGCCCAACAAGATCAAAGGGCCTAGGGTTCTTTAGTCCTAAGTTAGCCTTGAAAGATTGGCAGAAGCCCCTGCAGACAAGGCTAGTGTAGAATATTTTGCTGTCTGTATGAAAGAACAAGAAGGGTCCTTTTTTTGCATTTCATGTGCTGAAGGAGTAGAATTGCCTGATGACAGAAAAGATGCTGAAATTTAGTCTGAGAAACCCGACTCTGAGGGAGCTGTCCAAGGTACAAAGCCCTATTCCCAAAGTAGGCTCAGTACTGGTGATCGTTGCATTGATGTTTAGGCTAAAGCCTAGAGTATGATTATGTGCATTCTTATACACATCTCCAGCAGAGGAATATAGCAGAAAACTGGGTGATCCAACAGAAGAAAACTGCTGAAAATTGTGTGTTCAAACCAAGGTTGCCCGGTCTCTACCTTAAGAATAAGGAGCACCGAGTAGGGGGGGGGGGGGGCGTTTCGGGCAATGCTGGTTCAAATGGAAAAACAGCTGAAAATTACGGGAGGAAGAGTCATGAAATTGCCATCTCTCTCCCTTTCCTGAAGTAACATTTAAGTATTTAACACTTAAGATGAAAATTTCACTGTCTAATAGCAGAAGTGATTCTTCTCTTTAGTTTCTAGTGCAGTGCTGTCCAACTTCTAACCGGCCAAGGGCCGGAATTGAGGTCACTGATGACCTGGGGGGCTGCCCCAGGCCCTGCCCCAGGCCCCTCCCCAGCCCTGCCCCCGCCCCACCCCAGCCCCCCCTAAACTGTCATTCTCCCTCCTCCTCCTCTTCCCCTGGCGCCGCTGCTGTCCCGTGCACCGCAGCATCAGTAGAAGAGGAGGAGGAGGAGGGAGAACTCTCCCTCCTCCTCCTCCTCCTCTTTTCCCCCGCCCGTGCCTCCTTGCCCCAGGCCCCTCCTTTCCTTCCTTCCTTCCTTCCTTCCTTCCTTCCTTCCTTCCTTCCATTCCTTCCTTCCCTCCCTCCCATGCCTTCCCTCCCTCCCTCCCCCCCCCCCCCCTCCCTCCTCCCTCCCTCCCTCCCTCCCTCCTAAAACTGGACATAATATGGACTCATCCTGTGATTGTTCACCTGGAAATTAAATTATCTACTATCACCAGGCAGGTTGAACAGGAACATGGCAAGTTCTCACACAGTTCTTTTAACATGTGGTGGCAAACTCTTGATGTCTGCATACTAAGATAACACACCAAATAACATGGGAAACAATTACTGCTGCAAATTCAATTCATATGCAAATCTTATCAAATACTTACTTTCTTAAGTGATCCCTAGTTGTCCAAGTAAGATTGTCCTCCAAGAACGGTGTCCCAGTGGTGGTTACATAGGTGACTGTGGAACCCTATTCTTGACCTGCATGTTCTCCCGCAGCGGAAGGCAGTCCCAATCGGAGTTGGCTTGATGTGCCTTCCTCTTGGCACATTTTTCCCTTTTGCCCTCTCTCTGTGCCTCTTCAATTTCCACAGCACTGCTGGTCACAGCTGACCTCCAGCAAGATTGCTCAAGGGCCAGGGCTTCCCAGTCCTCAGTGTCTATGCCACAGTTTTTAAGGTTGGCTTTGAGCCCCTCTATAAATCTTTTTTCCTGTCCACCAACATTCCATTTTTTGATCTTGAGTTGGGAGTAGAGTAACTGCTTTGGGAGATGGTGATCGGGCATTCAGACAATGTGGCCAGTCCAGCAGAGTTAATGGTGTAGGAGCATCGCTTCAATGCTGGTGTTGTTGCTTCTTCCAGCATGCTGCCATTTGTCTGCCTGTCTTCCCAAGAGATTTGCAGGAATTTGTTTTTGAGGTAACGCTGATGTAATTGTTCCAGAAATTGAGTGTGATGTCTGTAGACACTCCACATTTCGCAGGCATATAGCAGGGTTGGGAAGACAATGGCTTTATAAACAAGTACCTTGGTCTCCCTACGAATGTCCCTGTCCTCAAATACTCTCTGCTTCTTTCAGAAAAAGGCTGCAGCTGCAGGAGCTCAGGCAGTGTTGTATTTCAGTGTCAAAGTTGACTTTTGTGGAGAGGTGGCTGCCAAGGCAGCAGAAATATTTAACATTTTCTAATGTTGCACCATTAAGCTGTATTTCTGGTATTGCAGAGGGGTTGGGTGGTGACTGCTGGAACAGCACTTTGGTTTTCTCAATTTTCTATGAGAGACCAAGCTTCTCATAAGCATATTTTATATTAATTTGGAAAGTGACTATGCTAGATTTGGGGTTCTGGCAGTTGTAGTCTCATTTTTTTTGCAAGTCCAGTTGTCAGCTGTGGAACCATGTTCACACCTTTCTATGAGAGCCAAATAGTCTTAGCTCTTTTATTCCACAGTGAATCAGAACAAAACAAAATGGCTCACTGAGATTTCAGCTGCTTGTTATCTGCTTTTAGGAGGGATAATTTGGAAATCTCAGCAAGTTACATTTTTCATAATGGCTGGTATGCTGTCAGGTTTTGTATTTTTTAAAAAAAAAATAGTTCAGGTGCTTTACTCTTTAAAAAACCTGTGTAATTTTAAAAATGCTATTTCTTCCTTTTCTTCCATCATTTTGTCTTTTTTTTTTTTACTATGACTAATAGCTTCGGTTTTGGTCTATTTGGTTCTCTGCTGCTCAGCCCTTTCCACAAAACTGATTTTCGTGACAGTCTGCACTTAACAGATAATTGATATAAGCTCTGGTCTTAATTATATGATTAACTCTTGGAAGAAACATATTTTGCTGTCCTCTTGATCATACTAAGTTGTTTTTTTTTATATGCTTGAAACATTTACTCAGGTTGTTATTCTTAAAAGTTCCTTAGCAATCATTGTGATTTTTTCCTCATTCTTTTCATGGCAACAATCATGATTATATCTTTGACAAGGATGTTTTACTGAATGTATAAACTTAGTAGCTGAGTTTTAAAAACTATGAGTGGTTTATGACTGTATTTATAACAATTATGTAATAATGGACATAATCGTTTTTCTTCTATAAGGAACAATTTTAAATTCTATTTTAAGAGTACTGTCCGAGAATGTGTAAACTTAGTATCTGAGTTTTGAAAACTATGAGTGGTTTATGATTGTATTTACAAAAAAATGTAATAATGGACATAAGCTATTTTTTCTTCTATAGGGAATAATTTTAAACACTAGATTAAGAGGACTGTCTGGGAATGTGTGAACTTAATACCTGAGTTTTAAAAACTATGAGCAGTTTATGATTGTATTTATAAAAATTATGTAATAATGGACATAAGCTATTTTTTCTTCTATAGGGGATAATTTTAAACACGATTTTAAGAGGACTGTATGGGAAATAAGATGTGTACTTTCCTTAATATTTAAGATACAGTCCAGAGATTTCTGAGATATGGGGCAAACTTCAAAATATGCAAAAAGCCTGAGTTTGCTACATGCTTCAGCCCAATGTAGCCATTTTTTGCATGGCAAAATGGAAATAATGATGATGTACACACCCACTCACCCCCCCCCCCGGTTTGCCCTGGTGTGACTTCCACCAGGGCAAAGAATGCCTAAAGAAATTCATTGATGGGAAATGTCCCTTTTGAGCAAAAATGATTGACACAATACATCTATAATATCTTAAATGAGAATTGCTTGAGTCATGGACTCTCTAGGCTAAATCAAGTACTGGCTACTTTGTCTCAGGAAGTCAAATTGGACATTCTTTGATGGAAAACAGAAATCCTAATATTGTGTTTAGGTCTAAGGTGCTGTAAAAGAAGTCCAATTTCAGAGCAGATCATTCTGGGATTATATCAGGAACCTGATTTATCTGTCTCCTTTGGAGGCCACGATGAAAATCTCTGCTTAAATTAGCAGAAATCACTCTTTAAGATCTCCAAAATCAGGGATTTTGCTCACTTTAGCTCACTCTATGAAAGTTCTTGCCCTGATTTAAAGGACCTTGGTTAGCTTGTCCTTCTTTCCTTGCACTGTTCCAGCCATGGGGACTCCCTATGGTTCTCAACATATGGGTCCTCTGATGTTTTGGCCTACAACTCCCAGAAATCCCAACCAGTTTACCAGCTGTTAGGATTTCTGGGAGTTGAAGGCCAAAACATTTGGGGACCTATAGGTTGAGAACCACTGCCCTAGCCTCTCACAGATTCATCTGCACTGTAGAATTAGTGCAGCTTGACATTACTTTAACTGCCATGGTTCAGTGCTATGGACTATTGGGATGTGTAGTTGGTGAGGCCCCAACAATGTTTGGCAGAAAAAGCGAAAGACCTTGTAAAACTAGAATTCCCAGGATTCCGAGCACTGATACATGACAGTTAAAGTGGAGTCCAAGTGCATTAATTCTACAATACAGATGCACTCTTCTGCAGAATGCACCCTCTTAAATCCATCTTTCCAAGAGTACTTTACCTTCTCACAGCCATTTAGGAAGTCATCCTCTACCACAGGGGTGGGCAATTACCGGCCCTCCAGGTGTTTTGGACTTCAACTCCCAGAAATCCTAACAGCTAGTAAACTGGCTAGGATTTCTGGGAGTTGAAGTCCAAAACACCTGGAGGGCCGGTAATTGCCCACCCCTGCTCTACCATCTTAATACATTAGGGAGGGCAAGAATCTAATACAAGTGGAGACTAGACTCATTTCTCCACAATTTCTGTCCACATTTTCAGACTGTGCAAATGGAAAAGAATCAATCGACATGGGACAAGCAGGAGCCAAATTTACAACTTCTGGACCGGCATGGACTCTGGCATTCAACTAAGTGTGAATCTGAACATTATTACATACAATATAGTTGGAAAATTCCTTGCAGTGGGCTGTTGAATAGCTTATATTTTGTTTTGGGCCAGATTGTAACAAATCCCTGATCACTTGAATATTTTAATGCGGAACAGCACAGGTATTGCATCATATTTAAAATATGTATTGTTCACCTCTCCATCATGTGTTTGACTCCCAAAAAGGCCATCTGGAGAACAGCAAGATCTAATTTATATTCTATAAATGCATACTGGAAAGAGATCTTGCTTCAGCATTTTTTCAGCACTAGCTTCAATTTTCAAGCATTATTTAGGGGCATTGCTCTCTCTGGAGCTCCGCAATAATATGCGTTGAAAATGATTTAAGCATCTAGTCTATAAAATATGTTTCTCACTAGATTTAGAAAAATATTCAAGTGTTGCAATTGTGATAATATGTGTACTAGAGAGCTTTGTTCTGCCGACATCAACCATAAAACTATCATTTCTATACTGATTTTATCAGAAAATGGATTTTGTTCCTGGAGCTTTTGGTCCTGTGTATGCTTTATAGCAATGAGATTATATTTGGTTTTAAATTTATAATTTTGGCAATGTTTCTTAAAATGCATCTCTTATTAAGAATAACAATGCAAGCCTATAAAACAGAGAGAAGGGCTAAGAGCTTTAGCCGGTAGAGAACTCTACTGCACTAGAGAACTGTTGTATGACTGAGATTAAAATGGACAGTATTATTGCCTATCAACATGTATTTATGTTTATGAAAGGTGGTGACGGCTTTCATATATTACATTAGAACAGCTGGTATCTTTGTTGCATTCCATTATCTAACACAATGTCAGCAGATTTTTTGGAAGAGAAAGTTTATCAGAGACAGCTGGTCATTTTCTTTTATTTTTCAGCTTTCCAAATGGAGAACCAAATGGAGAACCATGATTGAGTAGAACTAATTTACAGGTGAAAATAGCCCCAAAGCAGCATGGCTACTAACTCTCACTATACACATCAATCCCCAATTAGGACAAACACTGTTTATATCTGCTTTGGTGTTTTGTTGCCTACTCTCTAGAATATACACTCTAGAAATTAACACGGAGACATTAAACTTTCACAAAGGGAATTTCACCAAAATGAGAAAAATTGTAAAGAACAAACTAAAAGGAGCAGTAAAAAAATCAAATCCCTCCAAAATGATTGGAAACTGTTTAAAAATACCTTAAAACAGGCCGAACTAAAATGCATTCCAATAAAAAGAAAGAGGCATGGAAAGTCCAAAAGGACACCAGTATGGCTTACAAATGAAGTAAAAGATGTGATTGGAAAGAAGAAAAACTCATTTAAGAAATGGAAGGCTCTTCCTATCGAGGAGAACAGAAAGGAACACAAGCTCTGGCAAACTAAATGCAAAGCAACAGTCGGGAAAGCCAAGAGAGATTTTGAGACACACATAGCAAAGAATATTTTTTAAAAAACAACAAAAACTTCTTTAAGTACATCAGAAGCAGGAACCCAACTAGAAAAGCAGTTGGGCCACTCGACGACAATGGTCAGAAAGGGAAAATCAGTGAAGACAAGGAGATTGCTGAGCGGCTAAATGACTTCTTTGCCTCCATTTTCACACAGGAGGACAGACAACATATGCCTGCAGCTGAGTCAGTTTTTTCAGGGAGGGAATTAAAAGAATTAAAACAGATAGAGATAAACAAGGAGGATGTTCTCATATGCCTTACTAAACTAAATGTCAACAAATCACCAGGTCCAGACAGCATCCACCCCAGAGTTCTTAAGGAACTCAAGTGTGAAATTGCTGAACTTCTAGCCAAGATATATAACCTTTCTCTAAGATCAGGCACTGTACCCGAGGACTGGAGGGAGGCAAATGTAACTCCGATCTTCAAGAAAGGATCCAGAGGTGATCCAGGAAATTATAGACCAGTCAGTTTAACCTCAGTTCCAGGCAAAGTGATGGAAACCATTATTAAAGAAAATATTACTAGGCACATAGAAGAACAGGCATTGCTGAAAGAAAATCAACATGGTTTCTGCAAAGGCAAATCATGTCTTACTAACTTGTTAGAATTCTTTGAGGGTGTAAATAAACACATAGATAAAGGGGACCCAATTGATATTGTTTACCTTGACTTTCAAAAGGCTTTTGACAAAGTCCCTCACCAAAGGCTTCTAAATAAGCTCTTCAGCCATGGAATCAGAGGACAGGTCTTGTCCTGGATTGGAACCTGGCTAAACTGTAGGAAACAAAGGGTGGTAATAAACGGACATTTCTCTGGGTGGAAAGAGGTGAGAAGTGGCATACCTCAAGGTTCAGTTTTGGGTCCGTTACTTTTTAATTTATTCATTAATGATCTGGATGTAGGAGTGAATTCTGAGGTAGCAAAGTTTGCAGACAACACTAAATTGTTCAGGGTAGTTAAAAATGAAACTGATTGTAAAGAGCTCCAGAAAGATATCTCGAAATTGAGTGAATGGGCAACAAAGTGGCAAATGCATTTTAACCTAAACAAGTGTAAAGTCATGCACATCGGGGCAAAGAACCCCAACTACACCTACCAATTGATGGGGTCAAAGCTTTCCGAGACAAACCAGGAAAGGGATCTTGGGGTCTTGGTGGACAGCTCAATGAAGATGTCAACCCAGTGCGCTGCAGCAGTGAAAAAGCAAATTCTATGCTAGGCATGATCAGGAAGGGAATCGAAAATAGGTCAGCAAATGTTGTATTACCTCTCTACAAATCTATGGTAAGGCCACATTTGGAGTACTGTGTACAATTCTGGTCTCCGCACCTTAAGAAGGATATAACGGAACTGGAAAAGGTACAGAAAAGGGCAACAAGAATGATCCAGGGATGGAGCGGCTCCCTTATGAAATCAGGTTGCAACGCCTTGGTCTTTTCAGCCTTGAAAGACGGCGTTTAAGAGGTGACTTGATCGAAGTGTATAAAATCATGCATGGGATAGAAAAGGTGAATAAAGAAAAATATTTTCTTTGTCACAAAACACTAGGACTAGAGGCCACTCCTGAAGCTCCAAGGTAGGAAAATTAGGACTAATAAAGGAAATATTTCTTCACCCAGAGGGTCATTGGGTTATGGAACTCACTTCCAGAAGAGGTTGTGACAGCTGTCAGCCTGAACAACTTCAAAGCAGGATTAGACAGATTCATGGATACCAAGTGTATCGGCAGTTACTGAAAAGGACATTCAAGTGCCACCTCGGAGTTGGTTGAGGTAGGCAGGATTTCCCTGGGTACTGGTTGTGGGGGGTCGGGAGCAGGTCAGGGTATTGCCCTCCCTTCTGCTCGAGATCCCCGTGTACAACTGGTGGGCCACTGTGTGATACAGAATGCTGGACTAGATGGGCTGAGGTCCGATTCAGCATGGCTCTTCTTATGTTCTTATACACACAGTTCCAGAAATGCTCTGTATGCTTTGGAAATATAATGTAAAAAACTGGCAACAGTGCTATGAAGTCAATTATGTATGATCCCATATTATGTGGAACTTTTAGTTGATGCTTACCTGTTGTAACACAACAGTACTTGCTAGTTTGTCACAAATGTTATAGAAACCAATAGAGTCTAACTAGAATAGTCCCAAAAATGACAGAAGACATATTAAAATTCCACTGTTTTCACTGAATTGATTGATGTCCATTCATTCAGGAAATGTTCTAGTTGTGCTATGGGAATTCTTTCAGAGGGCCCCACAACCTCTTTGAGGGATATTCTGTGTTGTTTTGTTGTTTATTTGTTCAATCATTTCCTACTCTTTGTGACCTCATGGACCATCCCACAAAAGAGCTCCCTGTCAGCCATGGCTACCCCAGGTCTTTCAAGGTCAAGTCAGTCACTTCAAGGATAACATCCATCCATCTTGCCCTCAGTCAGCCCCTCTTCTTTTTTCCTTCAATTTTCCCTAGCATCATTATTTTCTCCAAGCTATCCTGTCTTCTCATAATGTGACCAAAGTATTTCATCTTTGCCTTTAATATCATTACCTCCAGTGAGCAGTCGGGCAGTCCTGGAGTATGCAATGGTTTGATCTTCTTGTGGTCCAAGTCACTCTCAAAAATTTCCTTCAATATCACAGTTCAAAAGCATCTATCTTCCTTCACTCAGCCTTCCTTGTGGTCCAGCTCTTGCATCCATAGGTTACTACGGAGCTTTAACTATGTGGATCTTAGTTGTCAGTGTGATGTCTCGACTCTTAATTATTTTATCAAGAGTGGCTTCTGTATTGAGTTTTTAACATTTCTAAGGCTGGTTTTAAGTATAAAAATTGGAATTAGGATAAGAAAGTTCCATTCCATACTATAATATATAATTTAATGCTGATTCTGCTACTGTTCTATTGTTTCCACACAATGGTGGAAAAGTACTAGCATAAACTGAATGGCCAGTGGAGGTAAGCTTGATATGGTATCATACAGGATCAGTCCCTCTGCTTCAATATCCAAGACTGGTTGATAAGTGAGCAGTGTTTACTTGCTTCGGTCAACTGATTCAGATAGACTCCTCTGACATCAAAACTCATTAGAATGGCATCAATCTGCCATATTTATTATGTATACAAACATCTTACGTTTGTAGAAATTATACTTTCTTATCCCAGTTCTAATTTTCATATTTTCATAATATTTTACAAAGTGTATTTAGTACTTCTATGCACAATTGTTTTAAGTGCCATGGGATTATTTTTGCCATAGCAAACTAACACATTTATTCCTCTGAAAACAGTGCTGATATTGTATGAAATATTCATTCAGATATTTCCCAATGAGTCCTCTTTGATGTCTTTAATAAAAAGACTGATACAGCTTTATTAATCTAGACATATCCAAAGGGTATGGGAAACATCGGGCAGTCTGCAGGAGGAATGAAATGTTATGTTTATATATGAGATGTGTAAGTGAAGTAAATTATACAAACAAGGAGTTGTTTGTGGGAATTAAAGAATATAAACAAAATACATTATAATAATTGTGATGGTTCATGAGTAATGAATCAGAAGTGGCTCTTGATAAACAAAATTCAGAAAGTACTAATCTCCAAGAATCTTTGTTCCAACAAATTATAATGGCTGCATCCCTGAACAGAATTTTATTGTATACTAGCTGACCCTGCCACGCTTTGCTGTGGAATGTTTGTAACTTGGGGATTGTGTGTGTAGTTATGTATATGTGTATATGTATATGTGTGTATATGTGTGTACTTATGTATATGTGTGTTTGTATATGTATATGCGTGTATATGTGTAGATGTGTGTAAGTACAGATGTGTGTATGTGTATATTTGTATATTTCTGTGCATGTATAGATGTGTGTGCGTAGCAACCCAGTTCTCTTTCGTGCCTGGGGGGCAGGGGGCAGCACCGGGGGTCCCACTCGCATTAGAACCAGCGGCAGCTGAGGAAGATTCTGAGGAGGATTTGGAGGGATTGGAAGAAGGGGTTAATGAGTTAGCTGGGCCTTCTTCTCCCACAGAGAGCCTGGCCTGGGATGATGGATGGCCTGACCCGTACGAGAATGTGGAAGGTCAGAGGGATTCAGATAGCAGTGATAGCGAAGGTTATGAGAAACCAGGGGGGGGGGCTCGGTTCACAGGAACGAATGTGGGAAACGGAGGAGGATGAGTCCATGGAAGCGCAAGGGGAGTTTGACTCTCACGAAGATAGGGAACCAGGTGCTGGGAGGCAAGGTCGGAGCTTTGATAGGAGATGGAGCATTGAGGTTCGCAGGAGGGGCTGGCACCACAGTCTAGACCGGCCAAAGGGGGCGAGGGCCCGAAGCACAGATTGGAGGCGAAGCCTAGAGCATCGGGGTCCTCGCCAAGGGAATTAAGTATAGGATCCGTGGGAACGGATCCTCAGTACCTCGGCCACTTCTAACCTAAGGAGGTTAGCGCGAGCAAAGAACCACGGAGCCTAGTTACCGGCTCGTGCCTTGCCAAGAAGTTTCTTGGACCCTGATTGAACCTTGCCTTGTTCCTTGATCCGCTTTGTTTTGCGGAGCTTTTGTCTAGCCTTTTGCCAAGTCCTTTTGCCTTTGGATTTTACTACCGACTCCTTGCTTTTGAACTGAACTTTTCTATCTTATGGACAATTGCCTTTTTACTTGTGTTTTTATTCTACAATACATAGTTAGCTGATTACCGTCTCTGTGTGTGTGATTAAGGGGCCGGCCGAATCCTTGCATCGTGACAGTTGGCCGAGGTACTCCACGAACCCCTTTTTCACATCACGGGACGCTCCAGGAAACATGGACGGCGGGCCGGCAACATGGCTCAACTGACCGATGCTCAAGTTGCAGCGATGCAGCAAGAACTGGGAGAACTACGGGCCAGGGCTGGCCGACACCCTTCCTTGGCTGCACTGGCTCGGTTTGGAGGCAACCCGGCCCAAGTCAACGTGTTTATTGGACAATGTGAAATGTATCTAGAACTCCGGCCCCTGGAGTTCGCCACGGAACGAGCCAAGGTGGGCTTCGTCTACACGCTACTGGAAGGCACCGCGGCGGCATGGGCGACCACGCAGATCCAGTCGACGTCCCCACAAGTGGCCACGGTGGCGGCGTTCCTGGAGGCTATCAAGACTACTTGGGGAGACCCAGTAAACACTGAATTGGCGGAGAGGGAATTGGATCGTTTGTCCATGAGGGATATGCCTTTGTCTCAGTACATCTCCCGATTCCGTGTGTTGGCCGCTCAAAAGTATTGGAATCCTTCCGCCTTGCGTTACCAGTACATGAAAGGCCTGTCGCCGGAGATGCAGCAGGAAATCCTGAGAGGGGCTACTCAGCCTGCCAACTTGGAGGAGGCGATCACCGTGAGCATACGGGTGGAGGCTGGAATGCAGACCCGGAAGCGATGGGACAAAGGGCCCAGGGAGCGACCAGGGGTGCGAAAGGAAATGGGAGCCAGCCAGTTCTTGTTCCGGCAGTTCGCGCCGGCTCCCCAAGTCCTGGATGAACCGGAACCCATGCAGCTTGGGCATGTGAGGCCAAAAGTGGACGCTGCCGAGAAGGCCCGGCGCCAGCGTTTGAACCTGTGTTGGTACTGCGGGGGGGCTGGACACTTTTCTAGAGAATGCCCCCAGAAGCCACGCGGCAAGACCACCCGAGCCTCTGCTGCGTTCGAGGGGCCCCAGGGGGCTGAAGAAGCTATCCAGACGGCGGGGGAAGGGGTTGGCTGAGTTTAAGAGGGTTCACTAACTCAGCCGCAGTCACTGCCCTTCCCCCAGAACCCCAGACTGGACAATTGTTTCTAGTGATGGTCTCCCTCTGGTCGCAAGAGAAGGGACCGATGATGGTCCATGCCATGATCGACTCGGGGGCCACCAACAATTTCATCGATGCAGACTATGCCAAGTCTGCCGGATTACAGTTCCATGACCTTAAAGAGCCCAAGGGGGTGCATACCATTGACGGAAGAACCCTAAAAGCAGGGGCCGTGACTCAATACACTGCCCCTACCAAGATGTGGACAAGCTCCCACAAAGAGGACATTTCCTTCCTTGTTACCAAGTTGTCAGATTTTCCGGTGATTCTGGGAATTGTCTGGCTGACTCTGCATGATCCACAGATCTCCTGGGCGAAAAAGACAGTTGGTGTTTTCCTCCGAACATTGCCAGGGACATTGCATGACGGCCCGGGTTTGTCAGGCTCAAGAGGTAGAACAAGCCGCCACGCTGCCCAAAAAGTACGCTGGATTTTGGGATGTCTTCAGCGAGAAGGAGGCGGAACGTTTACCTCCTCACTGACCCTATGATTGTGCCATTGAGCTGGAACCCGGAGCCCCTATTCCCCGTGGGAGACTCTACCCTCTCTCGGACCCGGAGCAACAAGCTCTCCGAGAGTTTCTGGATGAGAATCTGCGAAAGGGATTTATCTGGCCTTTTCAGTCCCCGGCTGGGGCGCCAATCCTGTTTGTCAAGAAGAAATCGGGGGAGTTGCGGCTCTGTAATGACTATCGGGAGCTCAACAAGATCACGATTCGGTACCGCTACCCCCTGCCACTGATCCCAGAACTGTTAGAACGAATGCGGGGCGCCAAGGTCTTCACTAAATTAGACCTCCGGGGTGCTTATAATCTGGTGCGGATTCGCCAAGGCGACGAATGGAAGACCGCTTTCCAGACCAAGTGGGGAAGTTTCGAATACAGAGTTATGGGATTCGGTTTGTGCAACGCTCCCGCCTGTTTCCAACATTTCATGAATGACATTTTTCGAGACCTGCTAGATCGCTATCTGGCAGTTTACTTGGATGACCTGCTGACTTTTTCTCCCGATCAGGCGACCCATGACTGCCATGTGAAGGAAGTGCTCCAGAGACTGAGAGACCACGGTCTCTATGCCAAGCTGGAGAAATGTGCATTTGATCTCCGCGAGGTGGATTTCTTGGGCTACTGCATTTCTCCCACGGGCATAACCATGGACGACACCAAGGTCCAAGCTGTGGCTGACTGGGCGGCCCCTGCCAGCAAAAAAGACATTCAAAGATTCCTGGGTTTTGCCAACTACTACAGAAAGTTCATTCCTGACTTTGCCAAGTGGGCTGACCCCATCACTCAGTGCTTGCGGGGAAAGGTGCCATTCCGGTAGACACCGGAGGCGGACGTGGGGTTCCGGAAGTTGAAGCAGCTGTTCACCACACAGCCGCTTTTGCAGCATCCCAACCCCCACACCCCTTTCATCGTGCAAGCTGATGCCTCGGATGTAGCGGTGGGAGCGATCCTGCTACAACCGCAGGGGACAGACCTTTTGCCCTGTGCCTATTACTCCCGGCAGCTGACGGCGCCGGAAAAGAACTATACCATTTGGGAGAAGGAGCTCCTGGCCATTAAAGTAGCTTTTGAAGTTTGGAGACATCTGCTTGAAGGGGCCAAATTTCCGGTGGAAGTTCACACCGACCACCGGAACTTGGAGCACTTGAAGACTCAGCGCAAATTGAACCAGAGGCAACAGAGATGGTCCCTGTTCTTTGAGAGATTCAATTTCCGCATTCACTATGTGACCCCCAAGCAGACCAAACAGACTGATGCCTTGTCTCGGAAGCCGGAGTATGTCCGCGGAGGAGAGGGGCTTCCTGAGGCACGGCTGTTAAAAGACGAGAACTTTGCCACCACTGATGCAGCCCCTGCGCCGCCCCCGGTGCCCAACCCGGCCCCGGGGGCCAAGAGACCGTTGAGTGACCGGATTCAAGCTCGACAAAAGGGAGACCCTTGGGTGCAAGAACAGTTAACCAAGGGGGTGCAATCCCCTTTTCAAGTCAAGAATGGGGTGCTCTACCACCGTGAGGGGGTGTATGTTTCTCCCGGGCCCGAGAGGGAGGAGATTCTCAGACTCTGTCATGATAGCCGGGCCGCGGGTCACTTTGGACTGTTCAAAACTTTACAGTTGGTGCTGCGGGATTTCTGGTGGCTCAAAGTGTGGAGGGACGTGGAGGACTATGTCAGCTCTTGCCCTGTGTGCCAGCGGGCCAAGCAGCAAGGGGGCAAGCCAGCCGGCCTGCTCCAGCCACTCCCGACCCCTTCCTCTCCTTGGAAGATGATTTCGGCCGATTTCATCACCGACCTGCCCAAGTCCAAGGGTTTCACCACGATTCTGGTCGTGGTGGACTGCCTCACCAAGATGGGTCACTTCATCCCCTGTGTGGGGGTGCCCACTGCTAAGGAGACTGCTGATATGTTTGTGCAACATGTGTTTCGGCTGCATGGACTGCCTCAGAGTTTGGTGACGGATCGGGGCACCCAATTCACCTCCCAGTTCTGGCGGGCTGTGCAGAAGTTGCTGGGGATTGAAGCACGGATGTCTACGGCTCATCACCCGCAGACCGACGGGCAGACCGAAAGGGTTAACGCCACGTTGGAACAGTATCTGCGGTGCTATGTGAACTATCAGCAGAACAATTGGGCGTCATTGTTGTCTGTGGAAGAGTTTGCTTACAACAATGTGACGCAAGAATCTATCAAAGAGACTCCTTTCTTTGCCAACTACGGACACCATCCTCGGTTCTACCCTCCGGTAGACCTGTCGGGGGACGTACCTGCAGCGGAAGATTGGCTCCAGGAGCCTACTGCCTTGCAAGAGATGCTGCGTACTCAATTGGACCAGGCTAAAGCGGATTACAAGCGGATAGTGTAGCAACCCAGTTCTCTTTCGTGCCGGGGGGCAGGGGGCAGCACCGGAGGTCCCACTCGCATTAGAACCAGCGGCAGCTGAGGAAGATTCTGAGGAGGATTTGGAGAGGATTGGAAGAAGGGGTTAATGAGTTAGCTGGGCCTTCTTCTCCCACAGAGAGCCTGGCCTGGGATGATGGATGGCCTGACCCGTACGCGAATGTGGAAGGTCAGAGGGATTCAGATAGCCGTGATCGCGAAGGTTATGAGAAACTGGGGGGGGGGCTCGGTTCACAGGAACGAATGTGGGAAACGGAGGAGGATGAGTCCATGGAAGCGCAAGGGGAGTTTGACTCTCACAAAGATAGGGAACCAGGTGCTGGGAGGCAAGGTCGGAGCTTTGATAGGAGATGGAGCATTGGGTTCGCAGGAGGGCTGGCACCACAGCCTAGACCGGCCAAAGGGGCGAGGGCCCAAAGCACAGATTGGAGGCGAAGCCTAGAGCGTCGGGGTCCTCGCCAAGGGAATTAAGTATAGGATCCGTGGGAACGGATCCTCAGTACCTCGGCCACTTCTAACCTAAGGAGGTGTAGCGAGCAAAGAACCACGGAGCCTAGTTACCGGCTCGTGCCTTGCCAAGAAGTTTCTTGGCCCCTGATTGAATCTTGCCTTGTTCCTTGATCCGCTTTGTTTTGCAGAGCTTTTGTCTAGCCTTTTGCCAAGTCCTTTTGCCTTTGGATTTTACTACGGACTCCTTGCTTTTGAACTGAACTTTTCTATCTTATGGACAATTGCCTTTTTACTTGTGTTTTTATTCTACAA
This sequence comes from Anolis apletophallus, assembly GCA_030556195.1. NCBI lineage: Eukaryota > Metazoa > Chordata > Lepidosauria > Squamata > Anolidae > Anolis > Anolis apletophallus. The sequence goes on along the minus strand of JARBWK010000007.1, from coordinate 64,248,071 downwards.
TAAATAGTTAGCTGATTACCGTCTCTGTGTGTGTGATTAAGGGGCCGGCCGAGTCCTTGCATCGTGACAGTGTGTGTGTATGTGTGTATGCGTTCCTTTCTTCTCCCCTCCTTCCTTCTATCCCTCCATCCTTCTATCCTTTCCTTCCTTTCCCCTCCCCTCCTTCCTTCTATCCATCCTTCCTTCTATCCTTTCCTTCCTTTCCCCTCCCCTCCTTCCTTCTATCCATCCTTCCTTCTATCCTTCCCTTCTTTTCTTCTCCCTTCCTTCCTTCCCTCCATCCTTCTATCCTTTCCTTCCTTTCCCCTCCCCTCCTTCCTGCTATCCTTCCTTTTTCTTTCTTTCTCTCCTACCTCTTTCCTTCCGTCCTTTTCTCTTTCTCTCTTTCTTCCCTTCTCTGTCTTCCTTTCTGTCTTTCTCTCTTTCCTCCCGGGCTGCCTACCTTCGTGGAGGGGAGAGCAGGGGGTTGGACGCGCGCACAATAGTGCTCATGTGTGAAGGTGGCATCCCTCCCCTTTCCCCCTTGCCCTTCTCTCCTCTCTGGTGGCCGGACTCACTTGACGCGGGTCCCCATGGGTGCCCGCCCGGCCGCCCGCCTGCCTGCTTGCCTGCCTCTCTCTGAGGTGAGGGCCTACTTCCAGCTCCACACCGCTCACTGGCGAGGAGGGCGGAGAGTGGACAGCGATGGACAGGAAGTGGCCACGGGGGGCCTTCTGGGAAGTTTAGTCCCACAGCTAAGTAGGCGGGCTGGAAGCTGCTCTCGCGCTTTTACTTTGCCGTTATTGAGGGCAAGGGGTGCGTGTGGACCTGGCTGGCCCCTTACGGGTTTGTATATTTGGGGTTTTTTTGCTCTTGTTCTGTTAGACATCTGGGAGGGGGGAGGAGAGGAGCCTCTCGTTGTCCCTGATTGGGTCTGCCTTTTGTGCGCACGTGGTCTTTTTCTGTTAGGCATCTGGGAGGGGAGAGGAGCCTCTGCGCATGCCTGGGACGTGCACTGTTGTTTTCTGAAGCGTGGGGGATCATGGGAGTTGTAGTCCATTTTGTTTTTGGGATTTTTTCCCTGTTGTTTTTAATTTTGGGGTTTTTTTGGTTGGTAAACATACCTTCTCCAGTGGGGGGTTGTGTGGCTTGTTTTTGTGTTTCTGCCTTGTGTGGTTTTGCTGTCTATAGGCTATTTAGGACGACAGCAATAATTATATACAATATATATATATATATATATATATATAGTCATTTTCTTCAATAGTACTGTTTATTATACAGAAAAATCTATTGGTTTGATTATCCAATTCAAACAGGTTTATTATTCTCTTTAAAAAAATCAGTTTAATTCTCTCAATAGTTATTTGTTGCTTCCATATATAACAAGAACTTATAGGTAAAGTTTCAAGTTTCTGAGTAAAACAAAGGATTTTTTAATCTTCCAAGCAGACAGCAGAATAATCTAAATTCAAAGGTAAACACAGAAGAAAAAGGAAAAATTCGTTTAGCTGTTGGAATAGAGTAAGCATCTGTGATTATTATGCAGAATTCCACTATGAAAAATATGTCCTCTTTGCATCCATTTTTCATTCACAGTTTATGAGCAATTTGTCATACGAAGTACTATAAGAACAATTAGAGACTGTCAGACATGACTTATAGTCTCTAAACTACTGAAGAAAATTTGTGAAAACTGAGAATGAGCGAGGCTTGCATTACAAGAAATACTTGCTAAAATAATTTCTAGTTTCAGAGAAAGATAAAATTTGATCTCATTGTAAGTAACATGTCATTTAATGTTACCTTGTGCTTATGCTCTGTTATCCTATCTAAATCTTTAAGGCTTCTGCTACAAGATAAATATGTGAGATAGAAAATCTCTTTTCTGTGCAAAGTCATGTTGCTTATCTTTTCTGGCATCTTTTGTGACCCAACATCTGCTCTTGGGTGCAGTAGGGTGAATCTCATTTCTCTTTGATGTAAAATAGATATTTGTGAGTGTCCAAAGAGAAATAAGGGATAGACTAGTCAATATATGAAAACATGTGAAATTGACTGGAGGATTCCAGATATGCACATAAGTTAAAATAGAGCACCAATGGAATGGAATAACAAGTACAAGCAGTCCCTGAGTTACAAACATCCGACGTCCAAATGACGGGGGTGAGGCAACAGGAAGTGAGATAAATCTACCTCTTCGAAGGGAAGTTCACTCCTAGAAGAGTTATCATGGGGAAAATGGGTCTCCACTGAAGCGTTATCACCAATCCTTGTTTCCACAACAAGCCCTTTTTTTTCAAAATCCAGTTATCACAGGGACAAGAAGTGATGTGAAATCTATGATATCCAAAGCTTGCACATCTATCTATCTATCTATCTATCTATCTATCTATCTATCTATCTATCTATCTATCTGGAGCTACACTTAAAATGTACCTCTTCCAACTTACAAACAAATTCAGCTTAAGAATAAACCTAAAGAACCTATCTTATTTGTAACTTGGGGACTGCTTGTATAGACAAATAAAAATCGATACATGATAATGAAAAGTAATAGCAACTGGAATCTTAAATGCAAATAGTAAATGCCATTTCAAATATATGATAATCCAGGACATACAGGACAATCTGTGCAAAGTCATGTTGCTTATCTTTTACACAAGTGTGCACAAACCAAGTGATTTTGTATCTGAAAAAAAATATCCTTTTAAAAGTAAGCAGCACAGATTTGATGACTTTGATAGTTCTGTAAAATATGAAGACAGAACCTTGTTTCCCATTCAATGAAGTGTGATTGGGGGTGAGTGAACAAATCAAACATATTTATAGTTTGAGTATCCCTTGTCTGAAATGCTTTGGATCAGGAATGTTCTTTTATTTTGTTTTTTTTTCTATTTTGATATATCATGGAGATGGGACCAAAGTCTAAAAACAAAATTCATTTCTGTTTCATATACAGTGCATAAAAATCACCTAAAGGAATTTTTATACAATATTTTACATAATTTGTACATGAAACAAAGTTTGTGTGCACTGAACAATGAGAAAGAGAAGGCATTACTATTTCAGCCACCCTTGTGAACCATTTCAGATTTTGAGGATTCTCGATTTCCAGATAAGATAATCTGTATTAATTATTATTCCTGAATTTCAGATTATGGGTTCTCAGTGAAATATCAGCAACCCTAAACTCAACCTTATGAAGAGGGTTTTTTTTAAAAAAAAGATTTATGTGTGATCTGTTTTCAAAAGCTGAATCTTATTTTATAATAATCAAATGCCAATTAGCTTATTGTCTCTAGCTCACATTCTCATTTCATGAGGATGGAGTATTTGTATGTTTTCTCTTCAAATATAAATTGATTGTGAACTAATTATGTAATTATAAACAACAGAGGCTCCATCTACACTGCCATATAAAGCGGTTGCAAACTGCATTATAAGGTAATTGAACTGCATTATATGAGACAACACTGACCATATAATGCAATAAAAAGTAAAATGTAACTGCACTGAAATGCATTACATAAGTCTATACCTTACCAGCTTCAGCCTGCATTCTATGGCTGTGTGTGTGTGTGTGTGTGTGTGTGTGTGTGTAGACACTTTCTATTCATATCTTGGGTTCTCCTTCAGAGAGCAATGCCTTCCCGGTGCTCTATCTTGTCCCTGAAACTACACTAAATTGCTCTGAATATCTTATTCTAAAATTATCACTTTTCCTCTGGAAGATTTTACATATTATTCTAGTATTTCATTACCATACTGTCATTTTCACTCTTTAAAATGAACTCTTTTCTTAGCTTGTACATCTATCCATGTAAAGCTTCACAGAAGTACATAATGCTGGTCTTATTTCATCCTATAGTGAATCTCCAAATGAAACATCTTTTTGGAGGAATTTACTGGAAAATCAGCTGGAAAACTACACAATTGGCATGAATCAGACTGCTTAAAGCATGTCTCATTGATAATAAAGATTAAATACTACTTATCCAGAATGTTTGGGATCAGAAATGTTTTAGATTTCAGTTGTTTGGAGATTTAACATTACTTGTGTGTGTGTGTGTGTGTGTGTGTGTGTGTGTGTGTGTGTGTGTGTGTACACACACACACACACTTAAATATCCATTGGACCCAAGTCTAAACACAAAATTCATTTAAGATTCATAGATACTGTTTAACCATAGCCTAAAGGTAATACATATAATTTTAAAATATTTTTGTTCATAACATAAAGTTTGGATAGTCTGAACCATCAGAAACTGAAGATGTCACTATCTTAACTATCCATGTGGACAATTTTGAATTTTGGAGTATTTCAGAATTTTGGACAAGGGATGGTCAACCTTTATTGTGGTAAATCCTCTACCTTAAAAAAAATCTCAGAAATTCTGACATACATTTACTCAAAGGGAAGTTCTAGTATGATCAATGCATAATATGCCTTATAATCAGGACTACATACACAATGTGAGAAAAGAGTGACACAGAGAAGCAAAAGAAAGCTACTTGTGAGACTGAAAACCCAACTTGGACATGTCAAGAGTGTTAAATTTAGCCAGCAGGGGTTGCTAATGGACAATGGCACCCATACTATTGCTGTACTAAAGCAATTGTTTTTGGTACAGGAGACTAAGGGCCCTTCCACACAGCCATATAAACCAGAATATCAAGGTAGATAATCCACAATATCTGCTTTGAGCCGAGTTATCTGAGTCCACACTGCCATATAATCCAGTTTGACACCACTTTAATTGCCATAGTTCAGTGTTGTGGAATCATTGTATCTGCAGTTTTGTGAGGCACCAAAACCTTGTAAAACTACAACTCCCATGATTCCTTAGTACCGAGCCATGGCAGTTAAACTACAGTTAATTCTACATTGTAGATACCACCCCACTTGTTTGGTGTCTGTAACCAAGGCTTCTTTCTTTTCTTTTCCCCACATTGATGGGATGGGGTGGGTTGAGTGGAAAAAGGAGAAGAAGGGGCTTTGCATTTTCTTGCTCAAATCCTGCATATTGAAGAACTCTAAAAGCTGTGTGAATTATCCAGTTTAGATAAGACAAAGTTCCCATCTACACTGCCATATAATGCTTGTACTGCATTATCTGGCCATTGTAGACTCATTCAATGCAGATTTAATTGCACTGAACCAGTTTATAGGAGTCTATGCTGCCATATAATCCAGTTCAATCTGCATTACAATGGCAGTGTAGATGGGGCCAAAGACTCTCCTTTCACATTACACAACCACAGTCTTCTAGTGGCAGCCCCCAAGTTACAAACAAAATAGGTTCTGTAGGTTTGTTCTTAGGTTTATATGTAAATCAGAACAGGTACATTTTAAAGTGTAACTCCAGCAGCTAGCTAGCTAGAATATATATATATATATATATATATATAGAGAGAGAGAGAGAGAGAGAGAGAGAGAGAGAGAGAGAGAGAGAGAAATCGTCTCTCACATAGACACACTGTATTTCCAATCTATGGAATCTTAGGGATTGTAGTTTGATGAGACATTAAAGCTTTGTGGTTGAAAATTCTAAACCCCTCCCCCCAAAACACCCCCTTCAAAATCCTAGGATTCCATGGGATGTTACCATGGCTTATAAGTGGAATAAATGTGTGATGTGAAAGGGCCTAGACCAGGGGTGCCCACACTTTTTCAGCATGCGAGCTACTTATAATAAAACCAAGTCAGAAAGATCTACCTACCTCCTCAAGGCTGGAGAGGGGTGGGGCGGGGCTTGGTGCAGCCTGGCTCTGCCCCCTTCTGGTTTTGGCACTCCCAGCAGCTTCTCCAGGCCTGAGGATGGCAATGCCAAGACAGTGGTGACATATCTAGCACAAGGCTGGCTTGGCATTGCCCTCCTCAAGCCTGCAGCAGTTGCTGGGAGTGCTGAAGCTGGGGAGGGGGCAGGGCTTGGTGTGGCCTGGCTCCGCCCCCTTCTGGCTTTGGCACTCCCAGCAGCTTCTCCAGGCCTGATGATGGCAATGCCAAGCCAGTGGTGACATAGCTAGCACAAGGCTGGCTTGGCATTGCCCTCCTCAAGCCTGCAGCAGTTGCTGGGAGTGCTGAAGCTGGGGGAAGGGGCAGGGCTTGGTGCGGCCTGGCTCCGCCCCTTCTGGCTTTGGCACTCCCAGCAGCTTCTCCAGGCCTGAGGATGGCAATGCCAAGCCAGTGGTGTCATAGCTAGCACAAGGCTGGCTTGGCATTGCCCTCCTCAAGCCTGCAGCAGCTCCTGGGAGTGCCGAAGCTGCCGGAGGGGGAGGGCCTTGGTGCAGCCTGGCTCTGCCCCCTCTGAGAAGTGCCCCATCCGGCTGGGATCGACCTCCTTCAGTCCCGGAATCGACTGGTCGATCGCGATCGACTTCCTGAGCAGCCCTGGCCTAGACAATAACATAGCAAATTACCATTTTCAGATGTTACTACATTTTAAGCATATTACTTCCATCTATTTACAACAGTGTACCCAAATGTCCATTAAAAAAACTTACTTGGGCAAGGGGAAAAAATAAGAATACAAGATGAGAATCAAGCACAAAAATTCAATATATGAATCAATACAGACTGTCTAAATGAGTTTGTTGCATGTTATTTACTTGAATGGATCCCTGGGATTCAGAGCATGCACAGGATTTTTAATTGCTTTGCCTCATTTATTCTCAAAGAAGACCAGGACTTCTGCTATAGTTGGATATTTGTGAGATATTTCATGATTGAAAGGCCAATTTTAAAGCAAGAGTGATTTGCAGAAGAGAGACAATAGCTATAATTTACTGCCATGGGAGTCTATATTTCAAAAAGAAAAGTCTAGTCAGGTACAAGTTTGTAGGTTTCTCAATGGCTGCACAAATGCTCTTATGTTGAGTTAATCCAAATAAGTCTCTAAGAGTAAGGGCTCTTCAACACAGCCACATAACCCAGAATATCAAGGCAGAATAACTCAAAATATCTGCTTTGAACTGGGTTATCTGAGTTCACATTGCCATCTATCCTAATGGGAAGACGATTAGATGTCACAAGTATGGTGAGATATGAGATTGTTATCTTATGGGGTATTAATCGAAAGCAAAACAGAACACAAATACTAGCTGGAATCAACAGAGTAAGCCCCTTCTTCACAGTCACATAACCCAGAATACTGAGGCGGAATAACCCACAATATCTGCTTTGTACTGGGTTACCCGAGTCCACACTGCTATATATCCCAGTTCAAAGCAGATAACGTGGGATTTTATTCAGCTATGTGGAAGGGGCCAAGGATGTTTTTAAAACTGTGCTTTTGTGAGTTTAGCAGGAAGGCATCCCTAACATTTCCAGCAAGTATAAATGTAGTAGATGAAGCAGTTCCAATAAATTATTACTCCCTAATCTTCTGCATGTCTAATCTATATATATAAAGGAGACACGGTCGTGCATTGACGATCATAGACAACTAAACCATGCCATGCAGAAGCACTAAACTAGCCAGCCCATAGAACCATAACCCCTCGGTACCAACTAGGCCCAAAAAACAGACCCTAGGTACCTCCCAACACCCCCAAAACCAGCCCCAAAACCGCCAAGGGAATTCCCATCCCGGCCTCTTCGCTGCCAGCGAACGCTTAGAACGTTCGCGCATGGCAGCCAACACTCACCCTCGCCTCCTCCTCCTCAGGAACAGCGGCGGGGGCACCGTGGATGGAGGGAAGGGGCCGGGCTAAGGAGAAACCAAGCCGGCATCTCCTTAGCCCCTCCTCCTCCCTCCCTCCATCCACGGCACGGCCGCCGCTTTCCGGGACAGCGGCGGCCGTGCCGTGGATGCAGCAAGGGAGGGGGCGGGCTCCTCCTCCCTCCCTCCATCCACGGCACGGAGAAAACCGAGGGGCCGGCTCTCCTCCCTTCCTCCTCCTCTCCTCCATCCGGCACGGCCGCCGCTGTCCCGGGACAGCGGCGGCCGTGCGTGATGCAGCAAGGGAGGGGGGACCGGGCTAGGAGAAGCCGAGCCGGCATCTCCTTAGCCCTCCTCCTCCTCCATCCACGGCACTGCGCCGCTGTCCCGGGACAGCGGCGGCCGTGCCGTGGATGCAGCAAGGGGGGGGGCGGGCTAAGGAGACGCCGAGCCGGCATCTCCTTAGCCCCTCCTCCCTCCCTCCATCCACGGCACGGCCGCTGTCCCGGGGACAGCGGCGGCCGTGGTCCGTGCCGTGATGCAGCAAGGGAGGGGGCCGGGCTAAGGAGAAGCCGAGCCGGCTTCTCCTTAGCCCTCCTCCCTCCTCCCCTCCATCCACGGCACGGCCAGCCGGCCTGTCCCGAACAGCAGGGCGGAGAAACCGAGCCGGCATCTCTCCTTAGCCCCTCCTCCGCTCCCAGCTCCCTCCATCCACGGCATGCAGCTGTCTCGGGACAGCGCGCGGCCGGGGGATGCAGCAAGGAGGGCAAGGAGGGCCGGGCTACAGGAGAGCCGAGCCGGCTTCTCCTTAGCCCCTCCTCCTCCCTGCCCTCCATCCACGGCACGGCCGCTGTCCCGGGACAGCGGCCGTGCCGTGGATGCAGCAAGGAGGGGGTTGGGCTAAGGAGAAGCCGAGCCGGCATCTCCTTAGCCCCTCCTCCTCCCTCCATCACGGCCGCTCCGGGACAGCGGCGGCCGTGCCGTGGTGCAGCAAGGGAGGGGGCCGGGCTAAGGAGAAGCCGAGCCGGCTTCTCCTTAGCCCCTCCTCCTCCCTCCCTCCTCCATCCACGGGCCGCCGCTGTCCCGGAACAGCGGCGGCCGTGCCGTGGGAGCAGCCAGGGGGGGCCGGGCTAAAGGAGAAGCCGAGCCTGGCTTCTCCTTAGCCCCTCCTCCTCCCTCCCTCCATCCACGGCACGGCCGCCGCTGTCCCGGGACAGCGGCGGCCGTGCCGTGATGCAGCAAGGAGGGGCCGGGCTAAGGAGAAGCCGAGCCGGCTTGTCCCTTAGCCCCTCCTCCCTCTCCTCCATCCACGGCACGGCCGCTGCTGTCCCGGGACAGCGGCGGCCGTGCCGTGGATGGAGCAAGGGGGGGCGGGCTAAGGAGAAGCCGAGCCGGCTTCTCCTTAGCCCCTCCTCCTCCCTCCCTCCATCCACGGCACGGCCGCTGCTGTCCCGGAACAGCGGCGGCCGTGCCGTGGATGCAGCAAGGGAGGGGGCCTAAGGAGAAGCCGAGCCGGCTTCTCCTTAGCCCCCTCCTCCTCCCTCCTCCATCCACGGCACGGCCGCGCTGTCCCGGAACAGCGGGCCGTGCCGTGGATGCAGCAAGGAGGGGGCCGGGCTAAGGATAAGCCGAGCCGGCATCTCCTTAGCCCCCTCCTCCTCCCTCCCTCCATCCACGGCACGGCCGCCGCTGTCCCGGGACAGCGGCGGCTGTGCCGTGGATGCAGCAAGGAGGGGGCCGGGCTAAGGAGAAGCCGAGCCGGCATCTCCTTAGCCCTCCTCCTCCCTCCCTCCATCCACGGCACGGCCGCCGCTCCGGGACAGCGGCGGCTGTGCCGTGGATGCAGCAAGGAGGGGGCCGGGCTAAGGAGAAGCCGAGCCGGCATCTCCTTAGCCCCTCCTCCTCCCTCCTCCATCCACGGCATGGCCGCCGCTTTCCGGGACAGCGGCGGCTGGGAGGGGGCCGGGCTAAGGAGAAGCCGAGCCGGCATCTCCTTAGCCCCTCCTCCTCCCTCCCTCCATCCAGTCCTGGAGAGACACAGAGAGATAGACAGACAGAAAGAGAGAGAGAGATAGGGAGATTGATACACAGACAGAGAGAGAGAGAGAGAGCCAAAGAGAGAGAGAGAGAGAAGAGAGAATGAGTGATAGAGAGAGAGAGACATAGAAAAACACAGAGGCACACAGAGAAAGAAATAGAGAGAAAAACAGACAGACAGAGAGCTACAGACAGACAGACAGAGGGAAAGAAACAGAGACAGAGTGAGAGAGAGACAGAAAGAGACAAATAAATAGAGAAAGGCAGAGATACATACAGATAGACAGATCGATAGACAGACAGACAGACAGACAGATACAGAGAAAGGTAGAGATACACAGAGAGCGAGACATAGAAAGAGAGATAGACAAACACAGACAGACAGAGATAGAAAGACAAAGAAAAACAGAAAGAGATAGATAGATACTAGGCATGATAACAAATCGAAAAATGGCGATTCTAAAATCAAATGGGGGGGGGATTTTTTTTTGATTAGTATATCAAAGACTTACAAAAAATTCCCCAAATTTTCGGAAATGTAACTTAAGTACTAACGAAATTGTTAGAAATTGTATGCCAGAGCATGCGCTTTCAGATGGTTTTTGGCTACAACTCCCAGAAATCCTAACAGCTGGTAAATTGGCTGGGATTTCTGGGAGTTGTAGGCCAAAACTTGAATAAACCACACTGAATTCTAGATGGGACTCTCCAAATAGGAAGGAGGGAGGGAGGGAGGGAGGGGGTTTTCTATTCTTGGAAGCAGCAAAAGAAAAGGAGGAGGAGCCCCCCCCCCCCCGCTCCTCGCTGCCTCTCTCTCACCCCGATCCTGAGGGAGCGAGGGCCCAAGTTTGCCCAGGCTGAGAGGAAAAGGAAGAGGCCTGAGGCTGTGAGGAATGGTGGGAGTTGAAGTCCAAAACACGTACCTGGAGGGCTGAAGCTGGTCCCTGCGATGGGGCAAGGCAGAGCAACGGGGAAGAGAAGCATCTGAGAGAGCGCCGGGAGAGGAGGAGAAGCGCGTGCGTGTGTATGTGAATCAGGCCCCTGCGATGGGGCATGCATGGCAGCAGAGCAACGGGAAGAGAAGGAGGGGGAAGCCTGGAGAGAGAGGAGAAGCGTGCGCGTGCGTGTGTGTGTGTGAATCAGGCCCCTGCGATGGGGCATGCATGGCAGCAGAGCATTGGGGAAGAGAAGGAGGGGGGGAAGCCTGGAGAGAGAGGAGGAGCCTTGCATGTGTGTGTGTGAATCAGGCCCCTGCGATGGGACATGCATGGCAGCAGAGCAACGGGGAAGAGAAGGGGGAAGCCTGGAGAGAGGAGAAGCGTGCACGCGTGTGTGTGTGTGTGAATCAGGCCCCTGCGATGGGGCATGCATGGCAGCAGAGCAACGGGGAAGAGAAGGAGGGGGGGGAAGCCTGGAGAGAGAGGAGGAGAAGCGTGCGTGTGTGTGTCTGTGTGAATCACTTTCCAGTATGCATTGCCTCTACCTAGCAGCAGCGTCACTTCCAGTTCCCCATAGAAATGCGGGAAGAAGAAGAAGCTGAATGAAGGCGGGAAGGAAATGAGGGGGGGAAGATAGGGAGAAGTGAGTAGTACAATAATTAATTAATTAATAATTAATAATTTCTAACGATCCTAACGCAAATTGTTGGCCTCACGGACCGTAAAAGGAAGTCTACTTCCTGGTTCGGGGCAGCGATCCGTAAAACAACAAAAGTCCCATTAATTACGGATTTCTAACGAATCAATTAGATTTCCGTTTCAATTTTAGCATGCCTAATAGATACAGATAGATAGACAGAGAATGGCATATGGCACAACAACGTGTGCCGGGCTCAGCTAGTTGCTACTAAATATGCAGAGTCCATTGTGTGAAAAGAATAGTGCTAATTACAGAGAAAGAAACAGCATTTTTTAATCTTATTGCTTGCTATAGGGTGAAGATTGGAGTGTTTTTGTAAGAAATATTAATGACCATAACTGGGTTTAAAGCATGAAAAACTGAGAATGTATTTTGACTTCCTCAGAAGAGAGAGGTCCACAGACAAAGTATTGCTATAGAGCAGGGGTGCCCACACGTTTTCAGCTTGCGAGCTACCTTTATAACAACCAAGTCAAAAAGATCTACAGTACCTGGCGCGCACCCAGTCCTCCGCCGCCCATGCAGGGTTTCTTTCACCAAAATGAGGCTTTAGTGGGCAGGCCCTGGCGCTCGTCTCTTGACACAGTGGGCCCCGTGCCGCCGAGGACCGAGTCGAGTGAGAGACAGGCCGGAGCACGATGTGGGGCCCCATCCAGGCTTCACTCACCAGCGTCGAGGGCACGCTCGTCAGCTGCAGCTCCACCGCGGGGACCATCCTCCTTTGGCGAGGCCTTCTCTCTCTCTCTCTCTCTCTCTCTCTCTCTCTCTCTCTCTCTCTCTCTCTCTCACACACACACACACACACCCTCCCACAGCCTCACATCCTATCCCTGCGTACGCCTTCGCCTTGCTCCCCCTTCCCAGGGGCAACCAATGGGCGGTCACATCACCACACCGTGTCAAGAGACGAGCGCCAGGGCCAGCCTACTAGAGCCTCATTTTGGCGAAAGAAGCCCCGCACGCGCAGAAGCGCCCCATCAGGCTGCGAGCTACCTCGAATGGACTTGGGATCAACTAGTCGATCACTATTGATTTCCTGAGCAGCCCTGCTATAGAGAAATTTTGTCTTCTACCAGAAAAGACTTTATGTATCATGAGATTAAAAACTCTTGGCAAATTCATATAGATGAAAAAGTGGCCATTCAGTTATGCTGGTTCCTAGCAACTCAGGTCTTTCTAAGGGCCCATCCACAAAGCCCTGTAATCCCAGAATGTCAAGGCAGAAAATCCCACAAACTCTGTTTTGAACTGGGTTATCTATGTCCACACTGCTATATAGTCCAGTTCAAAGGAGAAAGTGTGCAATTTTATTCAGCTGTGTGGAAGGGGCCTAAATCCAAATCAAGACCTACATTGAATCTAGAAAAGGGCAGAATTTAACAGCAGTAATACTTTGTCTCTGGAGGGTATTGTAGAGATAGAACAGCATTCAGCACAAGCTGTTGCTTCTGAGCACTTTTCAAGGTACAGCACCCAGCCACAGTTCAGTTATGAGGAAATCAAGTTATGGATCACTGGGGCTAAAGGTACCTTTCCTAGAGAAGAGCACAGCTGGCTTTCAACTGAAAATGGGCTAAAATACATTTGAACATAAGAGCCACTATGGCTTCTAGAGAAGTGCTCATTCTGAACTCCACACCAAGGCTACGTCAGCATAGGAAAGGGAAGAATGTTTTGTATGAATCTCCAACTTTCTCTCTACGTTCTAGAGTCATTGGGGAAATCATATTGCTGTATCCACTGCATTGATTTTAAGTCTGTGTTTACTTCTGCCTCCGTTCCTTGGAATGTCAAAACAAGTCAGTTTAGTTTCTCACTCCCATCTTTTTCGCTCTTTGGATTTAATGAGTAATAAGTATGTTTATTATTTATTTATTTATTTATTTATTCAGCTTAGTATACCGCTCTATCTGGAGCTCAGAGCGGTTTACAGCAATAAAATATAAGATGAAACACATAAAACATTATAAAACCAAGTTAAAAACCCCAGTTAAACCCCATTCCCAACAGTAAAACTACAACAGGAAAGCAATGCGAGTGGCGATGACGCGGCAGGGTGGCAGATTATGGTGGGCGCCGGTCAGGGGCCAAATGCCTGCCTAAATAGCCAGGTCTTAACGGATCTGCGAAATGGCATCAAGTCCCGTATGACTCGTGTCTCCTCAGGCAGGGAGTTCCACAGAGTCAGTGCAGCCACAGCAAACGCCCTCTGCCGCGTACTAGATAGCCTGTAGGTCTTTATGCCAGGCACCTCCAACAAGTTGAGCCCCTCTGAACGCAGTGATCTTCTGGGCACATATGGGGTGAGCCGCTCCCTCAGGTACACTGGCCCCAAACCATATAAGGCCTTGAAAGTTAGAACTAACCGGTTGAAGGAGACCCGGAATTCAATTGGAAGCCAGTGCAGCTCGCGCAAGAGTGGAGTTGCATGAGCAGATCTTGAGGCTCCTAAGAGCAGGCGTGCTGCTGCATTTTGCACCAGCTTGAGTTTCCAGATCGCCAACAAAGGTAGGCCCATGTACAGCGCATTACAGTAGTCGAGCTTCGAGATGACCGTGGCTTGGATCACCGAGGCCAGGTCGCAGCGAGAGAGATAGGGAGCCAGATGTTTTGCCTGTCGCAGGTGGTAAAAAGCTGTCTTGCAGGCGCAGGCAATCTGCACCTCCATAGACAGCTGGGAATCCAGCTGGACCCCTAAGCTCTTAACTAAAGGCTGCGGGCATAGAGCAACGCCATCAAATGTCGGCAACTGGATTCCCCCCCTCCCCGGGCGGCCCAGCCACAAGATCTCCGTCTTCGCCGGGTTCACCTTCAACTTACTGGCTCGCAGCCATCCAGTTACGGCTTCTAGGCAAAGATGGAAATTATCGGGTACAGATTCCACCCCGGCGTCCATCCTCAGAATGAGCTGGGTGTCATCAGCATACTGATGGCACTCCAGCCCAAAACTCCGCACTAATTGGGCGAGTGGTCACATGTAGATGTTAAATAACAGTGGGGAGAGGATGTCCCCCTGAGGAACTCCGCAATGTAAGGGGGAGCCCTCGGAGACCACCCCTCCCCACTTCACTCACTGCAGGCGGTTTTGGAGGAAGGAGGACAGCCAGTTTAAGGCTGTCCCCTCACCCCCGCCACCGCCAGGCGGTGTGTCAAAAGTTGGTAATCGACAGTATCAAATGCTGCCGTGAGGTCCAATAACACGAGCAGCACCGATCCGCCTCGGTCCAAGTGGCAACGGAGTAGGTCTGTGATGGAGACCAGGACGGTCTCTGTCCCATGCCCAGAACGGAAGCCGGACTGGAAGGGGTCTAGCCAGGATGCGTCATCCAGGAATGTCTGCAGCTGGTCCATTGCTGCCCTCTCAATTACCTTGCCCAGGCATGGTAAATTGGACACCGGGCAGTAATTGGAGGGAGCCGCGGGGTCTAACCCTGGCTTCTTCAGCAATGTTGCAGGTTAGGTTCAAAGCATTCCTCTTCATCTCAGAAGGTTAGGAGGATGGGAGACACCAAGGGAGTGAAACACAGCTCCGGCTATGCCACCATCTTTCCTGAAATCAGATTGAGGTGCAGTAGTTAGCGCCAGTGTGGTTTGGTGGTTTGGGTGTTGGACTGGGGAGATCAGGGTTCAAATCCCTGCTCAGCCATGGAGACCCACTAGGTTACCTTGGGTGAGTCACACTCTCTCAGTCTCAGAGGAAGAGAATGGCAAACCTCTTCTGAAAAAATCTTGCCTGTGCTTTAGGGTTGCCACAAGTTACTTGAAGTGGTTTGTTGTTGTTCATTCATTCAATCGCTTCTGACTCTTCGTGATCTCCTGGACCAGCCCATGCCAGAGCTCTCTGTTAGCCATCACCTCCCTCAGCTCCTTCAGGGTCAAGCCAGTCACTTCAAGGATATCATCCATCTTGCCCTTGGTCGGCCCCTCTTCCCTTTTCCTTCCATTTCCCCCAACATCATTGTCTTCTCTAAGCTTTCCTTCTCATGATGTTGCCAAAGAACTTCATCTTTGCCTCTACTATCCTTATCTCCAATGAGCAGTTGGGCTTTATTTCCTGAAGTATGGACTGGTTGGATCTTCTTGTGGCCCAAGGCACTCTCAGAACTTTCCTCCAACACCACAGTTCAAAAGCATCTATCTTCCTTCGCTCAGCCTTCCCTAAGGTCCAGCTCTCACATCCATAGGTGACTACAGGGAAGGCCATTGCTTTGACTATGCGGATCTTTGTTGCCAGTGTGATGTCTCTACTCTTCACTATTTTATCGAGATTGGGCATTGATCTCCTCCCAAGAAGTAAGCGTCTTATGATTTCCTGGCTGCAGTCTGCTTCTGCAATAATCTTTGCACCTAGAAATACAAAGCCTGTCACTCCCTCCCAGCTTTTGCACTTTCTTCTTTATTTATTTATTGTTTATTTGCAATACTTTTACCCTGCCCTTCTCACCCCCGAAGGAGGACTCAAGTCGGCAACAAGGCAACAATGTGATGCCTAATACAATATAAAAACCATAAAATAACATTTACAACAGTTAAACAACAACACAGTACTCAGTTAAGATGTTGGTCAACAAGGCAACAATGATTAGATGCCCTCCTATCAAAGTGGTATCATCTGCATATAAAATGTTTCTTCTAGCCATTGCATTCAAAATAACATTTACAACAGTTAAACAACATCACAGTACTCAGTTAAGTTAAAAACAGTGTTCCGTCCACAAGTCAAGTTAAAAACAAGAAGCCCTATTTCGTTGGTCAACTTGCCAGTCTGTTGTTCCATGGTCAGTTCTTACTGTTGCTACTTAGTCATTATACAGATTCCTCAGGAGAGAGACAAGGTGATTTGGTATGCCCATGCCACCAAGAACTTGCCACAATTTATTATAGTCAACACAGTCAAAGGCTTTAGAATAGTCAATAAAGCGGAAAAAGATGTTTTTTTCTGAAACTCCCTGCCTTTCTCCATTATCCAGCGGATATTGGCAATTTGTTCTCTCATCCCTCTGCCTTTTCTAAACCCAGCTTGTACATCTGGCAACTCTCTCTCCCTGTATTGCTGGTTAGAGTGTTGGATTAAGGCAGGGAAGACTACAATTCAAATCTTCCCTTGATCACAAAGCTCTTTGGGGTGATGCTGGTTGGTCCTGCTCTATTTTAGTTTAACCTTCCTCGCAAGGTTTCTGTGAACATATTAGCAAGGCCATGAAAACTACCTTGAACATTTTGGAGAGAAAGCAAAGTACACATGTATAGTAGGCTCTTAGTTATTCTGTTGGAATTGGTAGATGCTGGATAAATGTAGTTTCTGGTTGCTTGAGAATTACTCGTAAAAATAGGCCTAATACTAGTTACAAGATCCACCTTACAAACAACTCCTAGTCTAGAATGGGGTTGAGACATCAGAAAGTGAGAGAAATCTACCCCACAGAAGGGAAATTCACCTCTGGAAGAAATCATGGGGAAAGGTGTCTCCATTGAAGCTTTCCACCCATCCTTGTTTTCACAACAAGCCACATTTTTCAAATTCCAATTCTCAGAGGGACAGAAAGTGAGGTGAAATTCTCTGAACAGGGACACAGACAGCAAAAGAAACACCATAGGAGTGTTCACCCTTCCCTATCCAAAGCGCCCCCTGGATTTACACTTTGAAATGCACCTGTTCTGCCTTACTAACCAATTCAGCTTAACAACTCTACCAAACTTATCTCGTTTGTAACTTGGGGACTGCCTGTATAGACAAATATGTAAAATTGTTGCAGATAGCAAAACAAACACAACAGGGTTGTGAACCCTTCTCTATGCTATCCAAAACATATACATATATATATATATATATATATATATATATATATATCTCAAAACTTTATTACGGTCACTGACCAGCACAAAGTGGGCACAAGCGCCCTAAGAGGGGAAGGACAACTCCCCAGTAAGCAGTTATTTAAAATTAGATTAGAAATCAGTGTAAAAATATATTTTAAAAGACAGGATATTGTAACAGGTATGGAGCCAAAGGGGGAGGGGAGTGGTTGATGAGAGAGGTCGAAAACACTGGTGGGGGGCACTAAAGGGGAAGGGAGGGGCACGCTGCGAGTCTAGTAGCATTTCAGCTGTAACATGTTGCTCTAACTGCATTCCCAGCAGGGTGTTGCCTAATGGTATTAGTCATCAACCGTCTGATTTTAAGAGCAGCAGCACAGAATTTAGCAACACTGTAAATTATTGTAGTGTTACAGTCCGAAAGTAGCAGGGTGGAATAATATTTTTCACTGCGCCCCGGGTATTTTGAAAGCCATGGTCTAATGAGCTTAGATCTAAGATTTCTGTAGACCATGCATTGAAGAAGCACGTGCTCAGTTGTTTCCACATGACCAGATTTTACATACATACATACATACATACATACATATGTAAAATTGATGCAGACAGCAAAACAAATACAACTGGTGGGGTGTGTGTGTGTGAATCTTTTCCTAGGCTATCCAAAGTGTGTGTGTGTGTGTATGCATGCTTGAATTCTATACACACACATACACACACTTCAATATATCAGCATAACCAGAATTCAAGCACTATATGGAGTACAGGCAGCCCCAATGAAGAGAAGAGAATACTCTGAAGTCGCAGACCATTTTGACTCTTGAAATCCTAGTCCCCTGGAGCTGCAGCCAGGCGAAAAGAAAGACAGTCAGAACCAGGGAGGAGAGTCTGTTTGGGGAAGATAGGCAGCCAGGCGTTTTTCTCCACTGCCAGAGGAAGGTTAGAAAGAAACACAGGACTTTGGTGGATCCGGAGAGGGAGGGAGGGAGAAAAGAAAGATAGAAAGAAAGAAAAGAAAGAGAGGGAGGGAGGGAGAAAAGAAAGATAGAAAGAAAGAAAAGAAAGAGAGGGAGGGAGGGAGAAAAGAAAGATAGAAAGAAAGAAAAGAAAGAGGGAGGGAGAAAAGAAAGATAGAAAGAAAGAAAAGAAAGAGAGGGAGGGAGGGAGAAAAGAAAGATAGAAAGAAAGAAAAGAAAGAGGGAGGGAAGGAAGGAAGGAAGAAGGAAGGAAAGAAAGAAAGAAAGAGGGAGAGGGAGGGAAGGAAGGAAGGAAGAGGGAAGGAGGAAAGAAAGAGTGAAGGAAGTAAAAAGAAAGAGGGGGAGGGGAGGAAGGAAGGGAAAAAGAAAGAAAGAAAGGAAGGGAAGAAAGAAAAAAGAGGGAGGGAAGGAAAAAAAGAGAGGAAGGGAAGGAAGAAGGGAAGGAAGGAAGGTAAAAGAAAGGAAGAAAGAAAGGGTAGAACGAAAGAAAAGAGGGAGGGGGGAAAGACAGAGAGGAAGGGAAGGAAGGAGTGAAGGAAGGAAGGAGAAAGAAAGAAAGAAGGCAAGAAAGAAAGAAAGAAAGAAAGAAAGAAGGCGGTTGGAGGAAGGAGGGCAGGAAGGAAGGAAAAGAAGGAAGGAAGGAAGGAAAGAAAGAGATAAAGAAATGAAGACATAAAGAGATAGAGAGAGAGCGCGCGCGCGTGTCAGGACAGGCGGAGGGAGGAGCGTGGGTCTGGGGGCGGAGGCGAGGCGGGCAGCAGGAGGAAGAAGAAAAGGCAGCGGGGGCTCCGGCCAAGCAGACACCCGGCGGCAGGTCCTCGCACAACCATTCCCTCCGTCGCCTCGGGCTGCTTTGCTCGACGGGCTAAGAGGAAGCCAACAAGGAGGAGGAGGAAGAGAGAGAGAGAGAGAGACGGGTCCCTCCTTCTCGCTGCACCTGAGTGCGACCTGGGCGGCATCCAGGGACCCCGAAAAGTCGCTCCAGGCTCAGCCTACACACCGCACCTTCTCACCTGAAGGGAGTTTGCTAAGGAGCAGGCAAGGGGGCCCCTGCCGGACCCGCAAAAGATGAAATCGGGATAGCGACGCATCCTGGGTCTTGTGGGACCCTTTGAACGTCGGGATGGACGCCTCTCCTTCAAATACACGGGTTTACTCTTAAAAACGGGGCTGGGGGGCGGAAGCAAGTTGCTACTCAGACTCTGAGGACTCTAGCAGGCGGGTTGGTGGTGGGGAGAAAAGGGAGGTTCTGTGAAAGAAGTAGGCTGGTGTCTTTTTTTAAGGGCTGGGGGAGATTTTTTTTAAATTTTAGTTGATTTTATACTAAAGTTTATTTAGTTCCCCCTCACAGTTTCTTGATCCCACCCAGAGTATGGACCCTGAAGCAATCTCTATGAACCGGACCCAGGACTTCTCCTGGCTGGACCCCAACGCCTCCAAGCCATCCTCCAAGCAGCCCTCGAAGCACGGGGAGGGCAATGACGGCTTCCTCTCGGAAATTGGCATCGAGAACTTTGTCACGCTGGTTGCCTTTGGCCTCATCTTCATCCTGGGGGTGCTGGGAAACTCCTTGGTCATCACGGTGCTGGCCAGGAGCCATCCGGTCAAAGTCCGGAGCACCACCAACATTTTCATCCTCAACCTGAGCATCGCCGACTTGGCCTACTTGCTCTTCTGCATCCCGTTCCAGTCCACAGTGTATATGCTGCCCAGCTGGGCGCTGGGCACCTTCATCTGTAAGTTTATCCACTACTTCTTCACTGTCTCCATGCTGGTCAGCATCTTCACCCTTTCGGCGATGTCGGTGGACCGCTATGTGGCCATTGTCCACTCGCGGCGCTCCTCATCCCTGCGGGTGTCTCGTAATGCTCTGTTTGGCATAGGGGTCATCTGGCTACTCTCCATCGCTATGGCTTCACCTGTGGCTCACCACCAACGCATTGTCCACCAGGACATCATTAACCAGACCTTCTGCTGGGAAGTGTGGCCCAATCTTCAGCACAAGAAAGTCTACGTGATCTGCACCTTTGTCTTTGGGTACCTGTTACCTCTGCTGCTCATCTCATTCTGTTATGCGAAGGTGAGTACAGTTGAATCCACTCCAAAGAGTCCTTCATGAAAGTGCATGAGATCTGTGCATAGGAAAGGGGCATTGCTCCAGGGTGGAATGAGATGTACAATAAACTAAAACAGGATGAGACTATCACAGCCCTCGGCCATACCCCAGTTATATCTCACGAGTAGCTGTTTTTTAAAAATTGCTTTGCCCAGAGCTATACAGAGACATATGTGCAGCATAGAGGCATGAATGGACTTCAATGGAGCATGCAATGAATTCTGAGTGTGTCAGATAGCAGTGCGTAACTTCTGCCTGATGCAGATATAACCACATCATGTTTAATGTGAGCTAACACATTATGTACTGTCGAAGGCTTTCATGGCCGGAATCACTTGATTGTCGTGAGTTTTCCAGGCTGTATGGCTATGTTCCAGAAGCATTCTCTCCTGACATTTCGCCTTAATCTATGGCAGGCATCCTCAGAAATTGTGAGGTCCATTGGAAACTAGAAAAATTGGGTTTATATCTCTGTGGAATGTCCAGGGTGGGAGAAAGAACTCTTGTCTGTTCGAGGTACTGTAGGTGTGAATGTTTCAATTGGCCACCTTAATTTGTATTTAATGGCCTAGCAGTTTCAAGGTCTGGCTTCTTACTGCCTGGGGGAATCCTTTGAAGGCTATGATTGTAAAGATTTTATTGTGTATACCAAAATTTAGATGTAAATAACATCTCAAGTCTGATAGTTTTGGGGTGGGTTTTGCTCCAAAATATGAAGCAAGCACACACAGGCAATCAGGCATGTTATCTGAATTGGAAAATAAAGTTTGCAATACTCTTAAGAGAACTCTAAAATTGTATCAAATTTGACTTGTACCATCTACTATATTTTTCCAGAGTTCTCTTAAGAGTATTGCAAACTTTATGGTTTATGTACGTGAGAAGTAACTTTGACGTTACAAGAGTGTAGTTCTGTTCCAATCACATAGTATATAAATCTTCGCTGCTTGTGAGTCACTTAAATGATTCGTTTCTCATGTGCGTCTTCAAGCCATCTGTTGATTTATGGCAATTGCATGAAGTTTGTAGACACGGCAAGAAATAATCTGAGCTGGTTTCGCCAATTCCTTCTTCTGAAATATATCTTACAGCACCTGGTATTCATTGGTAGTCTCTCACTCAAGTACTTACCAGGACTGCTTTGCTTTAGGGTATTTTGCTGCTCTGAGTCCCCTCCAGGGTAAGACAGAACAGGGTAGACATACAGTAAATAAGTAAATAAATACATATTTATTTATTTATTATTATAGCCATCTTAAAAATAGAATACATTTCCATGATCCAGCTTGTCTTCTATGACATGTGATTAGGAGGTTGAGATTCAGAGATATCTGTATAAACAGCAACAGAATACGTTGTCGAGGTTTACATGGCCAGAATCACTGGGTTGCTGTGTGGTTTCTGGGCCGTGAGATGATCAATTGCAGCCATCACACTTACCTCAAACAGATAGTTCTTTCTCCCACCCTGGACATCCCACAGATATATAAACCCCACTTGCCTAGTTTCCAACAAACCTGACAACCTCCGAGGATGCCTGCCATAGATGTGGGTGAAACATCAGGAGAGAATGCTTCAGGAACATGGCCAGACAGCCCGGAAAACTCACCCAGCAACAGGATATGTCTGTGAGAATCCTTTTTCATATTATGACCTCCAAAGTCTGGTTGCCAGTAGATGAATTATCCCCCGGGGATCAAAGTGAGTTTCCTGAAATCTGTCCCTGCAGCATCACTCGCTTTCACATGATGCTTTCACCCTCCATTTCCAAAGAGTGAGCTCTTAGGAAAATTCTTTTATTTATAAGAGAAAAATGTCTGAGGACTATCTAGCATTATTAATATCAGTAGTAGTTTTACTACTGTTTTCAACAGTGAATAGTTTGTAAAGACAGCAAGTGATAGTTTGTGAAGACAGCAAATGATAAGAATGCCTGGAAAGCATAATCTTCTTGAAGCTGCATCACAGTTGACATTTGGCTACTGGCTAGAAAGCAACCAGTGGCAACGAACTTATCTTGACTATCTGATAGAGACAGGGATTCAATAGAGATGCTACAAGTGGAAGAGTCTGAACTCCACACACCCAATCATCCTCACTTCCTGTATGGCAGTTGTTTAGATTTTTGGAGTTTGCACTCATTCATACGTTTACTTTTGTTTCAAAGCTGCAACAAAATTACAATGGTTTAGTTTCTACCTCTTGATAATAGGAGCTGTTTGACAGTGAAATATGCTGCTTCAGAATATGGTGGAGACTCCTTTTTTTGAATATTTTTAAATGACTATCTGTTGACTATATTTAAATGACTATCTATTGTAAATGGTTTGATTGTGTGTTCCTGCATGGCAGGGGCTTGAATTAAATTACCCTTGTGGTCTCTTCCCACGATTCTTCTACAAATCTATTTTGGAAGTAATTTTACCTCTTTACATATACATTTTCACCCCCCTGCTGGCACAGTGGGTTAAACCACTGAGCTGCTGAACTTACTGACTGAAAGGTTGGTGGTTTGAATCCGGGGAGTGGGGTGAGCTCCTGCTGTTAGGTCCAGCTTCTGCCAATGTAGCAGTTCAAAAACATTCAAATGTGAGTAGATTAATATATACCACTCCTGCGGGAAGGTAATGGTGCTCCATACACTCATGCAGGCCACATGACTTTGGAGGTGTCTATGGACAACGTTGGCTCTTTGGTTTAGAAGTCTGGTCGTGTCCTCAGAGTCGGACATGACCAGACTTAATGTCAAGCGGAAACCTTTACCTTTACCTGTAACATATAATCTTCATTATTAGCCAGAGGTTTAACTGGAATCTATATTGGAAAGAACTCTAAATTAAAAAACTGATTTCTGATTAGAAATATTGTTTTAAAATAACTATTTACCTTTAGCCATACCTCATAGCCTTCCAGTATAACACAATCCCTGAGTAATATGTAGCACCCAGAACATTATTAAAGCAGAAATATTTAATGACAAGAATATCACCTTCAGAGATAAGAGATTCTGGAAAATTTGGATTGAGATTTCCAATGTCCAAAACAATATGTTATACATAGACACATTTCCAGTGTCCAAAATAATGTGTTATACATATGTATATGATTTATAGTTATTAATCAAAACATTTTAATGTCCAGTCACTTCTCAGAATGATATACACAAGAAAAAATACACAAGAAAAAATACACAAGAAAAAAGAGCATATTTACCCCAAGATCTTGCCTAAGCTAGCAAGTTCCAAGACTGTGGAATGCAGCCTTCCCAAGAGGAAAGTTTAAGGGCATTAGTCTGACAGTGATGAGAGAGCTTTCCAAGTGTTCATTAAAGCCGGTAAATCAGGGGAGTAATTGTACCTGGCTTCTGCTCAGCAGTTATTGCACTGCAAAGTGAACTACTTTTGTCAGAAGGTATTATTTATTTATTTTCTATATTTCTATACTGCCCCATGCAGCCTGAAGGCGACTCGAGGTGGTATTGAATATTTTTTTCCACAAAGCTGGAAACCATGGATGATCGTGAACCCAATGGAAAAGAATGACTTCTAAAGGAAGTTTCCCTAGAGTCACCGAGAAAACTCTGAAAGAGGACATATATTGTACAATGTGGATTAGTGAATCCGTAGTATGGTTTTTCAGGGATGGGACTGTGTTGTATAATCAAATAGTAAGTTTTATATGTGTTGTGAAAAAAGCCTAGTGAATCAAACTGAACACGGCTACACCTTTACTTAAGGGCGTATGCCACGGCAATAGAAGCTGCAAAAAAAATTCCTTCTATTTGGCTGATATTGCGACCGCAAGGAACCGTCTGGTGGAGTTGTTTCAAATAGTCAGAGGGTTGTTCAATCCTGCCTCTCAGGTTGGGTCCCCTGACGACTCAGCAGCATGCTGTGAAGTATTTGCTCACTTCTTTGAGGACAAAGTCACTTTGATCCATTCTGGCTTTGACACCATGTTAATGGCAGTCTCTGAGGATGCAACACGAGTACCTGCTTCTCCGATTTTGATGGATTTGTTTCAATCAGTTCAGCTCAAGGATGTGGACAAGATTCT
Organism: Anolis apletophallus; assembly: GCA_030556195.1. NCBI lineage: Eukaryota > Metazoa > Chordata > Lepidosauria > Squamata > Anolidae > Anolis > Anolis apletophallus. The sequence goes on along the minus strand of JARBWK010000007.1, from coordinate 64,223,787 downwards.
TGGAGAGGCTAGAGTGACCACATGCATCCTACATCCCTGCCCATCCTGGCTGATAAAGGAAGCCAGAGAGGGTTTGGCAGAGTTGGTTAAGGTGGTTTTTAATGCCTCCCAGCTGTTATAAAACCGCTGTTGAAAAAACAATCACTGGACCCCACTCAATTCGTCAACTATTGGCCAGTTTCCAATCTCCCCTATTTGTGCAAAGTCCTGGAATGTGTGGTTGCCTCGCAACTCCAGGAATTCTTGGTAGACACTGATTATCTAGATCCGGCGCAGTCTGGCTTTTGGCCGGGACATGGTACAGAGACAGCCTTGGTCATCTTAGTTGATGATCTATGCCGGGAGCTAGACAGGGGGAGTGTGTCCCTGTTGGTTCTGCTGAACCTCTCATCGGCCTTCAATACCCTTGACCACGGTATTCTTCTGAGAGGCCTCGCAGGAATGGGCTTTGGAAGTACTGCCTTGCAGTGGCTCCAGTCCTTCCTCGAGGGTCGATCCCATAAGGTGTTGCAAGGGGACTCCTGCTTGGCCCCATGGCCATTGTACTGTGGGTTCCCGCAGGGCTCAGTATTGTCCCCTGTGTTATTTAACATATACATGAAGCTGTTGGGGAAGATCATCCGGAGTTTTGGGGTGCGGTGTCATCTGTATGCAGATGATGTCCAACTCTGTCACTCCTTTCCACCTGCTACTAAGGAGGCTGTTCAAGTGTTCAAGTGCTGTAACGGACTGGATGAGGGTGAACAAATTGAAACTAAATCCAGACAAGACAGAGGTACTCCTGGTCAGTTGTAAGGCCGAACAGGGCATATGGTTACAGCCTGTTTTGGATGGGGTTACACTCCCCCTGAAGGTGCAGGTTTGCAGCTTGGGAGTGATCCTGGACTCATCGCTGACCCTGGAACCCCAGGTCTTGGCAGTGGCCGGGAGAGCTTTTGAACAACTAAAACTTGTGCACCATCTGTGCCCATACCTTGGGAAGTCTGACTTGGCCACGGTGGTCCACAACTCATATAGACTACTGCAATGCTTTCTACGTGGGGTTGCCTCTGAAGACTACTCAGAAGCAGCAATTATTGCAACGCTCGGCAGCCTGGTTACTAACAGGAGCGGGGTACAGGGAGCGCACAACTCCCTTGTTGCTCCAGCTCCACTGGCTGCCAATTCACTTCCGAGCACAATTCAAAGTGCTGGTTTTAACCTACAAAACCCCATATGGTTCTGGCTCAGTTTACCTTTCCGAACGTATTCTCCCCTATGAACCAGCAAGGCTATTAAGATCTTCTGGTGGGGCCCTGCTCTGAGTCCCGCCACTTTCGCAATCGCGTCTGGTAAGGATGAGAGACAGAACCTTCTCTGTGGTGGCCCCTGGACTATGGAACTCTCTCCCGATTGAGATCAGATCTGTCCCCTCCCTTCTGTCCTTTAGGAGGCTAGTGAAATCCTGGCTATGGAATGAAGCATTCTCAGAATAATGGCTGAGGCTGGCCACAGAACAAAGTTATTGACCACACATACGGACTGAGTTGGACATGATTTTATCTTGGCAATTTGGCTTATTTGTAATTTTATTCTATATGTATTTAAATATTTTGTTGTTGTATGATGTTTTTAGATTGTATTATTGCATTGAATCCTTGCTGTGAGCCAGCCTGAGTCCCTTTACAGAGGTCGAGAAGATCGGGATATAAAAGTTTTAAATAAATAAATAAATGTACAGAAAAACCTGGTTTACAAAGCATTTCATAAAGAAGCAGCTTTTTTAATGCCTGCCCAGTCACAATACTCTGTCTAGCTGGAAGATTTTTAGCAGTATCAGCATTGAGATAATAGTGATGGAGGGCAGAGATAACACCAATTTTCAGTGTTTGGCTACAACAGTATGCTTGCAATAAACAATGCAAAGCAGTTTAAACAGGGGAGAGAAAAGATCAGTCTGCCTCATCAGATCCTCTAGTATGATTTTTTAAAATGAGGGAACCATAAGACTGACCACCAAAATGAACATTGAAGGCTGGTGAAATAAAAAAAAATGATTGTGGATGTCTTTTTGAGGAAGCTTTCAAGTGGATGAAAATGTCTTTATTTACTTTTGCAATGCTTAGCTGACCTGGTTATTTCATTTCATATCTGTCAATAGTTTTGGATGAAGTATTTGCTGACAAATGTAGAACTGCTTTTTTTGTGATGTAGGGACTTGTTGCTGTTCTTATTTTTTGTCTCTTCTGTCAATCAAGTTATGCCTCGGAACACATCTACTTTTTTTTAGCTGACACAGACTTGTTCTTTATGGATTTCTTAATGTTTTCTAAGAACTTATTTTCTTATATTATTCATGCAAACTCAAAAGTATGAAAAACCTTTTTAGCAAAAGTGGTACATGATATGCTATAGTTCCCTAGTCATCCACTTTGAAGATGGTTGAATGAACACTCATCCATGGAGGTCAGAATGGCAGCTGCAATTTCACTATCATTGTCTGGAGAACAATTTGCACTATATTTTTCAGTTTCCGACTGAAGCATTTTGGCCATCCATTCTATCAATTCCTTATAAATTGTATGGAACAACAATTTTTCCAAATGAAACATTCTCTGTGCAGTCTTTAAGCCCCCAAAGTTTAGAACACTTAAAAATAAACCAAAACATGAGAATTTTGCTATGTTCTTTTTGAAAAAGAACAAGAACATATTATTAGCAAAACAACAGAGAACCTTGTGAGATCTTAAAAATGAATAGGTCTTACTGCTTTAATGAATCACACCCCACTACAGTGGAGTCTTTCTCAAAAATACAGCAATATTAGTGTTAGTCATGTGTACAACCTAATCTTGGAGAAGATTCAATAGAAATATATTGCTGGCCATGCTGCTAATCTCCATTACATTAGTGTTCACAGTATATTAACTGCCACATTTCAATGGGTTCAACTACAAGAGATTCCACCAAAACACTAAAAAAAAGCTTCTCAAAGGTAAAATCTATTCAGCAGTGGAATATGTTGCCACAGAGCATGGTAGAGTCAGCTTCCTTGGAGATTTTTAAGCAGAGTGTGGATGGCCATTTGTCGGGAATGTTTTGCCTGGCAGTTCTAGGATGGCAGGGGGTTGCACTGGATGGCTCTAATGGCCCCTTCAAATTCTATCATTCTGTGAGTGTTGGGTTTCAGAAGCAGGCATGTAGTAGACAATTCAGTAGAACCTGATCAGGGAAAGAGCTGGATTCTGTTCTAGCTGTTGCCACAGCAGTCACATGTGCATCCTTACAACAGTCAAGTTAAACAGCAGCTGGCTTTGAATCCCTTACTGAGCATGCATGAACAACAAAAGAAAGACGCGAGGGGGAGCTGGCTGTGACATCTGTCACCCCATTGATTGCCAGGGTTGATTCGACTGATCTGGCTGGCTAGGCGGATGTCCCCTTCCTCCCTCACCGCTCCATGTGCATCCCTCCCAAAGCTGCATGCTCGGTGGAAGAGGATGACATCCGAGGTATAGAAAGAGCGTTTCCAGTCTTCGGTCCCGGGTACACGATAGCTGTGCTCCCCTGCTAGAACGTCCAAACAAGCTCAAAAGAAAGAGACAAGGCGGAAGTAGCTAAGCCTTACCAGCTATCACTTGCATGTTAAAAAACACATAGATATATATGTTTGGCCTCCAAAGTAGATTCTATTAGAAAAGTGGAGGATACTGAAAGAAAAGAAAAATAATCCCTGGATGCAATTTGGAAGGAGCCTTGCAGTAGTCTCTTGAAGATTCCAGATGCTTTTATTTAACTCATGCAACAGATGTTTCATTTCACATTTGCTTATAGAGTAGAGTCTCACTTATCCAACCTTCACTCATGAAAGTGCTGGTTTAACCTATAAGACCCTATACAGTTGCAGCCCAGTTTACCTGTCTGAACGTATTCTCCCCTATGAACCATCAAGGGCATTAAGATCTTCTGGAGAGGCCCTGCTCTCGGTCCCAAAACCTTCACAAGTGTGTCTGGTGGGACGAGAGACAGGGCCTTCTCTGTGGTGGCCCCTTGGCTATGAAACTCCCTCCCCAGTGAGATCAGGTCTGCCCCCTCCCTCCTGTCCTTCAGGAGGCTAGTGAAATCCTGGCTATGGAATGAAGCATTCCCAGAATAATGGTCGAGACCTGTTATAGACCAAAGTGAATGACCCCATATTGAGTTGGACTTGTTTTTATCTTGGTGCTTTGGCTTTATGTATTTTATCTCATAGATTTTTAATTTGTATTGTTATATTGATGTTTTAATCTGTATTATTTGCATTGAATTCTTGCTGTGAGCTGGTCTGAGTCCCTCTATGGAGGTGAGAAGATCGGGATATAAAAGTTTTAAATAAATAATAAATAATAACGTTCTGTATTACCCAACGCAGTCTGCCTCTTGGCCAGCTCCACAGCTGTTTCAACACATTGCAATATATTGGTGCTAAATTTGTAAATACAGTAATTACTGCATAACGTTACTGTGTATTGAACTGCCTTTTCTGCTGATTTGTTGTAAAACATGATGTTTTGGTGCTTAATTTGTAAAATCATAAAGTAATTTGATGTTTAATAGGCTTTTCCTTAATCCCTCCTTATGATCCAACATTTTCGCTTGTCCTATGTTCCGTCAGCCCATTTATGTTGGACAAGTGAGACTTTACTGTAGTTGATTCTGAGTAAGAAGCCTATTGAGACATATTGAAGTGGATCTTTTGGGGTATACAAACCTATCCCGATTTCCCCCCATGTTATTTCTGCTTCTGGTCCCAGAGTTTCTCTTAAAGAAATAATGCTCAAGAACACATCTATCTTATTAATTGAGGTATATCTGTAATATACTGTATCATCTGTATTTTAGATAAGTATTTATACAGTGGACAATAAAACAGTTTGCCAAGTGAAGTTGCTAATGGTCACTGTGAAACAATTGATAAAGTGCCTACAATTTTGAAATGCCAAAGGAAAGGGACAGCCAAATTACCATTGGTACTGGATAGATGTAATTGGGATGGGCAGCTGTCCAGGTGGCAACAGTATGATTGCAACTGTATAATGTGTAGGAAATGCAGTGTTGCAGTCACACACTTTTTCTTTTTCTTTTTGTCTTTTATTCAACAAATAATAAAGACATTATAGTACATTACATTTGTATAGATTACATTTTTCTCGCCCTCCCCCCTCCCTTCCTCTCTCTTTCTCCCTCCCCAACCACAGTATATTTCTACTAATCTTGCAGATCCAGCCACTGGTAAAGTCTTTGTGTTTTTTGTATGATGTGAACGTTGGCTCCTCCATTTTTCACCTAGTTGAAATAGAGCATCAATCTATCTGTGATGTCCTTTTGTTTGTCTGTTCTTGTTGCTTGATTAGTCATAATTCCCGTAATATCTAATAACACTTGATCATACATATAATCATTCCAATTACTTAATGTCCATTTCGTTTTGTCTTTCCATCCTCTAGCAATCACTGCATGGACTGCTCTTATTGTTACCTTAAATAATTTGGATTTTATACTTGAATGATCCAACACTCCCCATAGTAGCAAATCATTATTAATTTGAATATTTATCTTGAATATCTCTTGTATTTTTCCTTGTATCATTTGCCAGAAGTTTGTTATTTCAGAACACTCCCACCACATATGTGAATATGTACTTTTTTCTTTATTACAGTGCCAACACTTAGAATTCCTTCCTTTTACCATATAAGCCAATTGCTCAGGAGTTCTGTACCATCTTAATATCATCTTTTTTCTACTTCATTATATTATTCTATTATTTGTATTCCTAATTATTTCCTCTACTTCATGTGCCTGTAACGATTTAACTCAATTCCATTTGTTACATATTGCTCTAATCATGAACTCTTTATCTTCCACTATTAATTTGTATATTTTTGCCACTGTTCCTTTGCTTGTTTTTTCTCTTCCATTTAGTAATTTATCTACCTTTAGTTCTTCAGTGGGCTGTGCACCTTCTTCTTCTTTTTTTACTTTTCCCCAAATTGCTCTTAATTTTAACCAATTTTCTTTCCCCCCTTTCCCCAAAAACTCTGGCCAATTTATAATCTTTCCATCTTGTTTCCACATATCTTTTACTCTTCTTAATCCCTTTTCTTCTAAGTTATTTGCTAACCTTTCGGGGAGTCCTATGCTCTTAATTGGAGTCTTCCCTGATAATTTATATGCCCATAGTTTTTGCCATTTTTACCAACAATCATATGCAAGCTTCCTTGGTCCTGTTAGTTTTTCGTTTATTTTATTAATATCTCTGGTGTATAAACCATAATTTCCCCATCCATCATTTATTTCGTTCTCTACTTTTATCCATTTATCTTCTGTTTTTAAACTCATTTCTAGTAATACTCTTAATTAGAAAGCCTCATAATAATATTGTAGATTTGGAAAGCCCCATCCAAGAATTCTCCTTGGAGAATATTGCATCTTTTTCATTATTCTATTTCCCTTTCCCCCATATATCCATTTTCTCAGAGCGTTCTCCCATTCTTTTAATTGTTTATATTCTATTTTCATTGGTAAGGTTTGAAAAAGGTAAAATAATTTGGGAATTATACACATTTTCAGTGCTTGTAATTTTCTTGGGATATTTAATTGCTTATCCCTCCAGGATTTTATTTTTTCCTGAACTTTTTTCCATATTGCTCCATAGTTGGCCACTTTTAACTTAGTTATTTCTTTTGGTTATACATAGCGTAATAAACAATGAAGTAATGGGACTGCAGTCACACACTCAAGCTGCTGGTAGTTTTGCCTATAATATTTGTCAGAGTTTATTTAAAGTTCCTCACTCACTGTGTCACCAAAATAAATAGAACTGGACCAAGACATGAATAAAATAGCAGCTTTTTGCTATTTCATTGTATGAAGAGCAGCTGGGTTGGCAATTAATAGGGTGCTGTGTTCTTCTTGAGCTGAAGCAACTGACTTGTTAAAGAGAGGCCATATGGCACATGTAGCTCTGGCCTCCAACAGATGGAAATGGCCCGGAAGCTCAGGAGAAACAGCTGGTACCTTGGCACTTGCTACCTAATGCAAGAATGGGGCATGAATAGCCTTTCAGATTTGTTGTTGCATGCATTCAAGTCATTTCCAACCTATGTCAACCCTAAGAAAAGCCTGTCACAGGGCTTTCTTAGTAAGATTTGTTCAGAAGAGGTCTGCCATTGCCTTCTTCTGAGGCAGAGAGTGTGTGAATTTTCCAAGGTCACCCAGTGGGATTCAGCCAAACAGAGATTCAAACACAGGTCTCCAGAGTCATAGCCGAATGCTGAGCATTACACTAGCTCAGGGCTGTCCAACTTCTACTGGCCCAGGGGCCTGAATTCCGGTCACTGATGACCTGGGGGGCTTATTTTTATGTCTCCCCCGCCCTTTATTTAATATTAAATATCCTCCCCCCCTTATTTTTATTTAATATTAAATATATTTAATTCCATCCTCCCCTCTCCCCTTATTTTTATTTAATATTAAATATATTTAATTCCATCTCCTCCCCTTATTTTTTTATGTAATATTAAATATATTTAATTCCATCCTCCCATCTATTTTTATTTAATATTAAATATATTTAATTCCATCCTCCCATCTCCCCTTATTTTTATTTAATATTAAATATATTTAATTCCATCCTCCCCTCTCCCCTTATTTTTATTTAATATTAAATATATTTAATTCCATCCTCCCCTCTCCCCTTATTTTAATGTATCCCATCTCCCCTTATTTCATCTTTAAATATATTTAATTTTATATTTAATACATGAGGGGAGATGGGGGGAGGGAGATGGGGGGAGTTGGACAGCCCTGCACTAGCTCAACACACTGCCTTCCAATTCCCATCAGCCCTTATTCTGGCTAAAACATTTTTGGGCTGGCATAATTTGCAGATCAATAACACCAGGAGAGCAATATGTTCCCTGCTTCTGATATAAAAGTAAGGCTGACAGTGGATAAGTCATTGCATGCAATAATAGAAGAAATATAGCAGACTCTCATGGATTTATACTCCATTCAAAGCTGCCATCAAAATCAACCCCTTGCTCTCATCTCATCAACCAAATGTTTGTCTAAATAGAAAAATCTTGCAGAAGATCAGTAGGAGAGTTGCTGCATTCTTTACAGGAAAACTTGGCACAGCGTAATACATAATTTAAACACAATAGGTTGTAATACTGTAGTTTATTGGTTGTCACATCACATCTATTTAATTGCTGGCATAAGATATCCTAGAATGGAGCCACAAGTATCATTATGTTTAACACAGTTATTCTGGCCAAATAACTCATGGGAGTTATTTGGCCAGAATTTATTTTCTGTTAGCCTGTCAGCCATGATGTTCTTTTCTTGGACATTTGTGGCTTAACTCCCTCAGCTACCACTTACATTTTAGAAAACTCTCTTATCAAGATTCCTAAGATTAATACCTGCCACAAACCATTTGATGTATGTTGCATCAGACTTTGTGGCCACAGAAAATAAAAACAATAACATTTAAAAAGCCATCAAAAAGCACAAAAGAATCGAACGAACAATCTTCCCAGTAGGATTGTGCAGAAGCCACATTTCCTACATTGTATGTTTTCTTTCTAACTTGACCACACACTGATCTGTACCTGTGTTTTTAATTGATGTACATACTGATGTTGCTTCACAAGAAATAAAGTTATTATTATTATTATTATGTTGCTTCACCACATATACCTGGTAAGGAATCCCACTGGAGCACTGCAGCACTCCCAAATACCTGGGAACTACCCTGGATCATTCTCTGACTTACCAGAAGCACTGCTTGAATATCAAGCAAAATGGGGCCACAGTATCATATGAAAGCTGACTGGCACAACCTGGGGATCACAACCAGATATAGGGAAGACATCTGCCCTTGCGCTTTGCTACTCTGTTGCTGTGTAAGCATGCCCAGTGTGGAACACATCTCACCATGCTAAAACAGTGTATGTGGTTCTTAATGAAACATCACAGGACGTCAGTGCCCTACACCATGGGAGAAAATACACTGTTTAGCTGGTATTGTGCCACCTGACATCAGCCGGGAAGTAGGAGCAAATAAGGAAAGGACCAACGCAGTGACATCTCTAGCCCATCTCCTGTTTGGATATCAGCCAGCATGCGAGTACCTTAAATCAAAAACTAGTTTTCTAAGATCTACAGAAATATTTGTAGGAAGACCTCAGCAAGCAAGAGTCCAAAAGTGGCAGGCTAAAACCCGGAACGTAAACCTGTGGCTGATACCAAATCAGAGACTCCCTCCTGGGCACACAGAAGATTGGGATATTTGAAAGGCACTGAACAGACTTCACTCTGGCACCACGAGATGCAGAACCAACCTTAAGAAATGGGGCCACAAAGTCGAGTCCACGAAATGAGAGTGTGGAGAAAAGCAAACCACAGACCACCTATTACAATGCTGTCTGAGCCCTGCCACATGCACAATGGAGGACCTTCTTATAGCAACACCAGAGGCACTCCAAGTGGCCAGCTACTGGTCAAAGAACATTTAATATTTTTTTAAACTGTTGTGTTTTTAAATACATTACAACTGTACCCTTGGTTCACTCCTGATACGATAAATAAAATAACCACATATACCTTGTTTTTCCATCTGGAAAGTACTGGAGGGCATGATGGTCCTTCTAGATCTCCAAGGTGCTATCACAGAGCTGAAGGAAGATTCAACTTCAAATCCAATTAGTTTTTGCACATGCAATGGAAGGGTCACCATCTCATTCTGCATCTTAAACAATGAAATGTCTTAGCTGTACCTTGGAGCTAAGGCCTATGAATATTTATGATATTCTACATCTTCAAATTTTAAAACAGTTTTAATCTCCATAGTATATATGAAGTGTTATTGAATGTTCTTTCAGTTTCTATGAAGAGCGGTAGCTGTTTCAAAACTGTTTTCCTGTAAAGGTGCAAGAGGGTATTTTTTAATGGAGATAAATTTTCTGAAGCTGTTTAGTTTTCTGAGTAAATTCCTATTTTTAAGAGCACTGTTCTGCTTGATTGCCTGTCTTTAAAATTGTTTGGTAGTGGGACTACAACAGCAAAGTTTCTCTGGAGACTTCTTTGCAAGGTCTCCCATCTGGTACCAAGAAATCTATAAGGTGGCATGGCAGGCAGGGGTGGCTCAAGCAATAGGCAAGGTAAGCATTTGCTTATAGCGCCAATCCCTGGGGGGTGCTCTTGAGGCACCTTTCCTGCTCCTCTGAGGAAGAGAGGGGGGGGGAAGAGGGCGAACGGGAGGGGAAAGAGAGAGAGAGAGACTGCCCAGAGGGAGGGGGCAGAGTGAATGTAATTTGCATCTCCAGGCAAATTGACCCCTTTCATGCTCTCCCAGGCAATAGGGACCTGGAAGCAAGTCCTTTAGAAGGTAAAGGGAGTAAATGGAGTTGCTGTCAAGAAAAGAAGGCAGGGATTGCGGGATTTTAGTCAGCTGTGTGGAAGGAGCCTGAGTGCCCCAAAACCCCCTCCCCTAAACTGTACGTTCCAGAATTCCATATTATGGAACCATGAGAGTTAAAAGTGGAATCATCGCTCTGTAATTGAGTGGTGTGTCTTGTTACCTTCTCTACTCTTCCACACAACCATATAACCCAGAATATCAAGACAGATAATCCACAATACATGCTTTGAACAGGGCTAGCTGAGTCCACACTGCCATATAATCCAATTCAATGTGGATTTTATACAACTGTATGGAAGGGGCCTGAGAAAGCAGTTAATGTCTTCCTTGCACACTAAATCTGAAGGCCTCATCTACACTGCCATATAAAATCCAGATTATCTGCTTTGCGCTGGACTATATCGTAGTGTAGACTCCTATAATCCAGTTCAAAGCAAATATTGCCCTTCTTTCTCTGTAGCCCCTTCTACATTGCCTTATAACCCAGATTGTCCAAGCAGATAATCCACATTATCAGCCTTGAACTGGGCTATATGAGGCTGGATCTACACTGCCATATAAAATCCATATTATCTGCTTTGAACTGGATTATATGGCAGTATAGACTCATAAAATGGCAGGCACAAGATAATTTGGAATTATACATAATCTGATACTTTTAATGTTTTCCAGGACTTCTTGCAATATTGACTTCTTGCCATATAGTGTTCTAGCGTTCTGGGTATGAGATAGCACTGGCAGCAACTGTTGCTGCTATTTATACATCTTCATTGCCAGAGCCCCTGGTGGACTGAAGACCAACAAGTTGGAGGTTCAAATCGGGGAGAGCACAGATGAATTCCCTCTGTCAGCTCCAGCTCCCCATGCAGGGACACAAGAGAAACCTCCCACAAAGATGATAAAACATCAAAACATCCTGGCATCCCCTGGGCAATGTCCTTGCAGACTGCCAATTCTCTTACATCAGAAGTGACTTGTAGTTTCTCAAATTGCTCCTGACCTGAAAAAAAGCCAAATAAGTTTAGTAGAGAAGGAGAACAAAGTTGGCTGGTGGAATTAGCATGTGTAAATCCCAAGACTTAAATTTGGAATAATTAGGGTTTCTCATATTGAAGTATTTCTGAGTAAAGTGTAAGATCTGTTGCCATTCCCAACACTGTGCAACAATTTACCACTGCCTCTATAGAAAAGCAAGTAGCAATTAATTTCACGAGATCCAGTGTGGTGCGGTGGTTTGAACTTTGGACAACAATCTGGAATCCCTGCTTGGACATGGAAATGCATCGGATGACCTTGGACAGGTCACACTCTGTTCTTGCCTCAGAGGAAGGGAAGGACAAATCTTCAGAACAATTGCCAGGAAAACCTTTTGATAAGTTCACTTTAGGGTTGCTGTAAGTCAGAAATGACAGGAAGGTACACAACAACAATCAATCTTTGACACTTTACATTCCTATTAGGTCAAAACATTTGATCTTATTGTCTCTAAGTAATTCAGACATAGCACTGAGAAATGTTTTAATTTAATTTGCAGTTCATGATTATTATCTGTTTAATTTGTACTTTAGGTATAATGAATTTGCTGCACAACCCTAATCTAATGCCAGCAAAGGAACAGTCTGGATTACACAGGCTCTTTCTCTTGCTTTGACAGTTAGAAGAATGGATCGAACAGTAATCATAAATGGCAAAAACCAGAGAGTTCTTAATAGAATCCACTGAAACAACACTTCTCCCAAGTGCTCAGCGTTTGGAAAAAGCTCAACATATTGTGGCCAATTTATATTTAATTGGTTTTCAGGGACAATAGGGTATTTATATGCAGAAATTTCTGAAACTTAGAATCCTATTCCATTTTCTGGATAGAAAAGTTTTTTGAAGCAGCCATCTATTTATCACTTGGAGACACATATCTTTCCCTTCCCCTGTGATTCCAATAATAGTCATGGCAAGTTTTGTTTTGTTCCTTTAAGTCATTTCTGTCTGAAAGCAACTAGACAGTGAATCTGATTATTCCCTTGAGCAGATGGTCATGGAACCAACCAGGGGAAAGGGGATCCTGGACTTGGTGCTAACTAATGAACAAGATCTCGTTCAAGATGTCCTTGTAACTGAGCCCATAGGTACCAGTGACCACAACACAATAACCTTCAACTTAAGTTTGGATAGCAAACTGTCAGTGAAAACTAACACAGAGACCTTAAATTTTCAAAAAGGGAATTTCACCAAAATGAGAAAAATAGTAAAGAACAAACTAAAAGGAACAGTAACAAAAATCAAATCCCTCCAAAATGCTTGGAAACTGTTTAAAAATACTTTAAAACAAGCCGAACTAAAATGCATTCCTAAAATAAGAAAGAGGCCGGGAAAGTCTAAGAGGACATCGGCATGGCTTACAAATGAAGTAAAAGATGTGATTGGAAAGAAGAAAACTCATTTAAGAAATGGAAGGCTCTTCCTACTGAGGAGAACAGAAAGGAACACAAGCTCTGGCAAACTAAATGCTAAAGCAACCGTCAGGAAAGCCAAGAGAGATTTTGAGGCACATATAGCTAAGAACATTAAAAAAAATAACAAAAACTTCTTTAAGTACATCAGAAGTAGAAACCCAACTAGAAAAGCAGTTGGGCCACTTGACGAAAATGGTAAGAAAGGGACAATAAGTGAAGACAAGGAGATTGCCGAGCGGCTAAACGACTTCTTTGCCTCCGTTTTCACACAGGAGGACAGACAACATATGCCTGCAGCTGAGTCAGTTTTTTCAGGGAGGGAATTAAATGAATTAAACCAGATAGAGATAAACAAGGAAGATGTTCTCACATGCCTTACTAAACTAAATGTCAACAAATCACCAGGGCCAGATGGCATCCACCCCAGAGTTCTTAAGGAACTCAAGTGTGAAATTGCTGAAATTCTAGCCAAAATATATAACCTTTCTCTAAGATCAGGCACTGTACCCGAGGACTGGAGGGAGGCAAATGTAACTCCGATCTTCAAGAAAGGATCCAGGGGTGATCCAGGAAATTATAGGCCAGTTAGTCTAACCTCAGTTCCAGGCAAAGTGATGGAAACCATTATTAAAGAAAAAAATTACTAAGCACATAGAAGAACAGGCATTGCTGAAGGAAAATCAACATGGTTTCTGCAAAGGCAAATCATGTCTTACTAACTTGTTAGAATTCTTTGAGGGTGTAAATAAACACATAGATAAAGGGGACCCAGTCGATATTGTTTACCTTGACTTTCAAAAGGCTTTTGACAAAGTCCCTCACCAAAGGCTCCTAAATAAGCTCTTCAGCCATGGAATCAGAGGACAGGTCTTGTCCTGGATTGGAACCTGGCTAAACTGTAGGAAACAAAGGGTGGTAATAAATGGACATTTCTCTGGGTGGAAAGAGGTGAGAAGTGGCATACCCCAAGGTTCAGTTTTGGGTCCGTTACTTTTTAATTTATTCATTAATGACCTGGATGTAGGAGTAAATTCTGAGGTAGCAAAGTTTGCAGACGACACTAAATTGTTCTAGGTAGTTAAAAATGAAACTGATTGTAAAGAGCTCCAGAAAGATCTCTCGAAATTGAGTGAATGGGAAACAAAGTGGCAAATGCATTTTAACCTAAACAAGTGTAAAGTCATGCACATCGGGGCAAAGAACCCCAACTACACCTACCAATTGATGGGGTCAAAGCTTTCCGAGACAAACCAGGAAAGGGATCTTGGGGTTTTGGTGGACAGCTCAATGAAGATGTCAACCCAGTGCAGCAGCAGTAAAAAAAGCAAATTCTATGCTTGGCATGATCAGGAAGGGAATCAAAATAGGTCGTCAAATGTTGTATTGCCTCTCTACAAATCTATGGTGAGGCCACATCTGGAGTACTGTGTACAATTCTGGTCACCGCACCTCAAGAAGGATATAACGGAACTGGAAAAGGTACAGAAAAGGGCAACAAGAATGATCCAAGGGATGGAGCAGCTCCCTTACGAAATCAGGTTGCAACGCCTTGATCTTTTCAGCCTTGAAAGACGGCGTTTAAGAGGTGACTTGATCGAAGTGTATAAAATCATGCATGGGATAGAAAGGGTGAATAGAGAAAAATATTTTCTCTGTCACACAACACTAGGACTAGGGGCACTCCCTAAAGCTCCAAGGTAGGAAAGTTAGGACTAATAAAGGGAAATATTTCTTCACCCAGAGGGTCATTGGGTTATGGAACTCACTTCCAGAGGAGGTTGTGACAGCGGTCAGCCTGGACAGCTTCAAGGCAGGATTAGACAGATTCATGGATACCAAGGGAATCAGTAGCTACTGAAATGGACATCCAAGTGCCACCTCTGTGTTGATGGAGGCAGGCAGGATTTCCCCGGGTACTGGTTGTGGGGGGTCGGGAGCAGGTGAGGGTTTTGCCCTCCTTTCTGCTAGAGATCCCTGTGTACAACTAGTGGGCCACTGTGTGACACAGAATGCTGGACTAGATGGGCTGAGGCCCGATTCAGCATGGCTCTTCTTATGTTCTTATGTTCTTAATCTATCAGTGGGATTTCTTTTCTTTTGTTCACAGTGGGTTTGCCATTGTGTTCCTCTGGGGCTGAGAAAGAGTGACTTGCCCAAAGTCACCCAGTGGGTTTCCATGTCTGAGTGGGGATCTGAACCTTGTTCCCCACAGTCATAGTCCAATGCTCAAAGTACACTGGCTCTCATAGGTTTTCAACAGATATAAATTCCTGCCTATTCCTCATGTGCAAAGTGGAATTCTGCTACCATATGAGGGAGTGACCAGATTCTTCCTCCCTCAGATTGAGTCCTGATATTTTGCAGTAACTATTCATGAAGGTATGTTGTCAACACTCTGACCCTTCTTTCTTCCCTGGAATGAGAATAAAGCTTGGCTGTCACAATATTGCTGTATATACTCGAGTATAAGCGGACTTGAATATAAGCCGAGGCATCTAATTTTACCACCCAAAACAGGGAAATATAGACTCGAGTATAAGCCAAAGGTGGGAAATGCAGCAGCTACTCGTAAATTCCAAAATAAAAATAGATACCATTAAAATTACATTAATTGAGGCATCTGTAGGTTAAATGTGTTTGAATATTTACATAAAACTGTAATTTAAGATAAGACTGCCCAACTCTGATGACACAATTATTCTAACCTTCTTCAATGTAAATCTGCTTCCGTGTCCTTCCAATAATAATAAAGAGAATAAAGTAATAAATGTAATAATAAAGTAAAATAATGGAAATGTAATAACAGTAATAATAGAGTAAAATAATAAATATAATAATAATGGAGTAAAATAAGAAATGTAATAATAACAATAATAAAGTTAAATAATAAATGTAATAATCATAGTAGTAGAGTAAAATAAGAAAATTAACAATAACAATAACAACAAACTAAAATAAAAATTAACCATGACTTGAGTATAAGCCGAGGAGGTTTTTTTCAGCCTAAAAAGGCTGAAAAACTAGGCTTATAATCCAGTATATACAGTCTGTATTGTAATAGCATTGACTTGGCCAGGTTTAGTAGAATGGATTTAAAATTCTGTTGTTGTTGGTTTATTGATGTTGCCTGCCATCAACAAAGCCAAATTTGTTACCTTATCAACAGCCCTGTTCAGGTCTTGCAGACTCATGACTGTTGCTTCCATGATTGAGTCTATCCATCTGTAATGCTGTATTCTCTTTCCCTATAGCCTTCCATCTCACCATGCATTATTTTATTTTCTAGTGTGTCACGTATTCTTGTGAATACCTTGGTCTAAATCCAGTGGCTCATCCCGGCTAAAAAATCCTAATTGACCCAAGGGAAATATAAGTTGACTTATTATGTGAGGATTTTCCAGGTTTTTACTGATTTGGTATGTGTGTTCAGACTAGTAATTAGTTAGAAATTAGATCTAGAAATTGTATAGCTCTCCAGATGTTGTTGAACAATAACTCTCAACAGCCTTAGCCATCACAGCCAGTGCTGATGAACACTAGAAGTTGCAAGTCAACAACATCTGGAATGCTAAATAATTCCCACACCTGAATTAGACTAAGACCCTGGACATTACAATACCTACTGCAGAGAGTTAATGGAATTATTATATGAATATATGAATATGACAAGTGAAGTTCAAAGTGTAATGGGTTTATATGATTGCTTCAATTGTACATTGTGAATATGTTATTCTATAATTATGGTGAATAAACTGAGTTGGTACATTAATTTAAATGATGATTACGTCATATTAAAAAAGGAATACTAAAACAAATGGAAGAAAAACCATAATTGCCTTTTTGCAATCAATAATGAATTACTTCTAGCTTAAATTATTTCTGAGCCTTTCATGTTCTATTAATGATCAACAGATGCAGAGGGAAAAGCATTGATAAAGTAAAAAAAATCGGCTGCATGCATTTTTATCATTTTCAATAATTTTGTTCCAACACAATTATGATACAGTGCAATTCTATTGACGTATGCAACTCTATGTACCTGTTACTACTATGTACACAATGAGATATTTGGGAGAACATGAACTATGGAAACATGAACTATAGACCTTATACATGTAGCCTGACAGTAACTTGAAACACATTTTTTTCTTTTCTTTTTGGCGTGAATTTTTTTTTGTATTAATTGAATCATCCCAAAGCTGCGGTGTCACTAATTTAACTACTCATGTAGGCACTTTGGATTTCGGAGTATTTTGAATTTCCTTATTTGTGTACATGTTTAGGCTATTTTGGATTTCAGAATCCAAAATATGCCAAATATGTATACAGATAAGGATTTCAGCTTTTTGTTTCATCAAGTTGTGGTGCTGTAATTGTGATTTTTCTCTTTATTGATTTATGAAAAATATTTGTGTTTTTGTCTTTCAGCCTACCCAATTTCTTTCCCTTATTTCTCTCTCTCTACCTTTTGGTATCGTAAAAGCCTGTGAAAACTCAGGTCAATGAAAGCCTATTTGTTTTTTACCAGTTGGGAATAGATAAAAGCATTAGTACATAAAAACTAAGATCAATGATACTTTTATGTAAGGAATCTATTTTTCTCTGGACTAGACAAGAATGCTTTTAAAATATTAAAATTCAGTGTGAGAACAAAGAGAGAAGTGGATATTGGTGAGGTATGGCATGCAGAAAATCAGCTCAATAATTCCGTTAAACCTCTAGAGTCTGCTTTAAAGTAGTGTTCCTTAATTTTCTCAATTGCCCATCATTCAATGCATTATTATCATAATCTTAGCAAGACAGTTTGATAAAGGTATCCTTCATGCCATAACAAAGTAAATTCTCTCAATAGCACAGTCTCATCTATCTGGATTAAAATGTTCCTGGATCCTACTCAGTCAGTGGAAAGTTTCTATGTCAGTGAGGCAGTTTACCTGCTTTGTATTTTAATCTAAACTTTGAAGACGTTTTCTAACATGCTGAGATTACTGTATTTTAGGAATTGAGTTAAGGACTTTGGATAGCTCTTGTAATATATAGGCTAGGACATTGCTTCTCAAATTGTGGGTCCTGATCCCAAATAGGGTTCTCTTGGCACAGTGTTGGGGTCCTGAAGAAATTGGCAATAATAAACATTTTCTGAATGTTACCCTGTGGCTGTTTTAGACATTTAGATGAATCTGTTGTGTCGTGTTTACAGTGACGCTGCAAAAAAAAAAAAGAAGCTTCAGTTGTACTTCACAGAATGGGAAATCAGCCTGTTTAGTGAACCTTGCAAATGCGGATTTGTTATCAGTAAATATTTGATTTTTATATCTATTTTACATATCCCTATACCCAAGGTCAGGTAAACATTTATTTTTTACTTTTTTATTTGATTTTTTAAAAACATAACCATAATAACTTTAGGAGGCAGGATTAAATTGGTTAACACTAAGAGGAATTTTGGAACAAATTTAAAAGGAAGAAAGTATAATAGGCAAGATATTAGAAGAGAGATTTGGAGGCAAAAAAGGAGTTAATAAAATATATGGAAGTATGATAGAAGATAAGGAATCTATAGAATAATGGAAAACAAGTGGGAAAGAGAAGGGGGCCTAGGAAAAGAAAAAAATAGAAAAGATAATCAACGGTTTAAATAAAATAAAAATAGAAAAATGCAAGGAATTAGAATTGAAAATAATAACAAAATGGTATGGAACACCAATTCAGCTGGCACATATGATTCAGGGATATTTATTTATTTATTTTTTGTATCAGGAGCAAACCAAGGGTACAATTGTGATGTGTTTGAGAAAAACCAAAGTTTAAAGACTTGGCATTATATTAAATGTCCTTTGACCAGTAGCTGGCCACTTGGAGTGTCTCTGGTGTTGCTATAAGAAAGTCCCCCATTCAGGGATTAAATCCCAAATGTTGGCATTGTGGGAGTCAGGAAGCATGGTATTCACATCTATGGTGGGAATGTGAAAAGATACAAAAATTCTGGAAGAGGTTGTGAGCTAGGACCTAGAGTGGATTCACCACGTCATGAACATGGAAGCCACCACTGATTTTCTGTGGGGCAAAACTGGTGAATTTACTTGGACTGCAGCATTAAACTTCTGAACATATTCCACAAGTGTGGTTTTCCTATGTGTGAGTAATATTATAACAACAAAAATAACTACAGATAAATGTGGTACCCATGGGAATTGGTAGACGTTGGATAAAGATAGATTTTGGTTGCTTGCGAGTTATTATTAAAAATAGAACTAATATTATATTCTATACTATACCATATAAACTTTGTATTGACTTGATATAAATATTGAAATACTATAATTAAGGGCAAACAAAGGCAGACTTAACATATCAGTTTTACTTCATTATAAAAAGAGTTTTATGAATGCAGTTTTATTAACCTTTTGCCAGTTGTTTAGAGTTTTGTTGTTTGAGTTCTAATTATGTAAGAGTCAATTTCATTTTCCATCCTTTCATAGCATCAAAACTCAAGGGATTGCTTAATGATTGGGCCCCTCTGAGAAAAGGACATTCTTTCATCTAGCACTATTAATGGTAGGTTACATACCTGTGACCATCTTTCTTCGAGTGGAGCTCTGTGAATCCACACTTATGAAGTCTGCGCACCAAGCAGGCTTCCAACGGAAACTTCCCAAGTTTAAATTTTTCAAGTTTTGGCGGTAACCCCGGCCAGCGGTCCCGGAGGGCATAAAAGCGGCTCCGCGCACACCCACCACATTCCTACACCACATAGTAATGAGGAAGGGGCAGTTTGTGTAAGAGGGAATGGCCGGGCAGGTTAGTGTAGATTCACAGAGCTCCACTCAAAGAAAGATGGTCACAGGTATGTAACCTACCATTTTTCTTCGTGCACACTTATGAAGAATTAGCAAGCTGAGGTTCTGGAGGCGGGAACAAACCGACCAAAGTTTAAGAACCAAACAACAAGTTTATTGCAACAGGCAATGGTAATAAATAACTTTAATAAATAGGGGATGGAAGGCAGGCTCCCATCACCTGTAAACGTAGTGCAACAAGCACCATTCATGTCAGGCATGCAGGCCTCATATTATCATAAAGTGCACAAAGAACACAGTGCAAATAATGTAAACAATCCCTCTGGGGGATGAAAGCGCGCTAAGACATCATGAAGAATACAGTGGCCCACGGGGAACTAGGGCACGGCACATATAGAACAATAACTGGTGGCCCAGCCTCCATAGGAGGGGGGCAACAGAGAAATATAGGTACGGGGCCTGGGAAGGTGCCCGCTACTGATGTCATGAAGAACAACACAGTCGGTCGACCGAGGGAGTGCCCTACCGGTTTTCGACCGTAAAAAACCTTTAGGGAAACTGAGGTGTGAGGACTGACCGGCCAAAGGCCGCGTCCCCCCTGTGGAGAGTATCAACCTGGTAGTGGGTGATGAAGGTCAAGGGGTTGGCCCAAATGGCCGCCCTGCAGATCGCATCTAGGGGAACCCCTCTCAGGAAGGCAGTGGAAGCCGCCACAGCCCAGGTCGAACGTCCCTTCACCCGTAGAAGGGGTGGTTGTCGAGCTATCTCGTAGCATAGCTCGACTAGGGACGCGACCCAGTTTGAAAGACGTTGTGACAATACCAGCAGGCCTAGCTTGTCAGCAGCGTATGACATAAACAGTCTGTTCGATCTATGAAGGTCGGCAGACCTGTCCCTGTACGCCAAGAGGGCCCTCTTGGCATCAAGAGTGTGGAGCATCTTCTCCTCCATGGAGGCCGGCTCCGGGAACAAGTCTGGCAGTACAATGTCTGTGTTCAAATGGAAAGGGAACACCACCTTCGGCAGGAAGGTGATGTCAGTCCGTAGAATAGCCCTATCCACCAGAAAAAGGAGGTAGGGTTCGCCGACCTGCAGAGCTGCCAGTTCGGAGGGTCGACGGGCCGAGGCAATGGCCACCAGGAACGCCACCTTCCAGGAAAGGAGGCGTAGGTCAACTGTGAGGCACGACAGCACGAGGTCGAGGTTCCATCCTGGTGTCGGTGGGTGCACCGGGGGATGGAGGTTGTTAACACCCTTCAGGAATGTCCTGACCATCAGGTACTGGAAGAAAGAAGGGCTGCCTCTCTGGTGGCTATGCCACGTCAGCGCCGCGAGATGTGTCTTCAGCGATGACATGGAGAGGCCCCTCTGTATCAGGGATGCCAGGAAGTCAAGAACCGTAGACACCGAAGGTGGGAAGGCTCGATCGGCGTGGAGGGCCTGGAACTCGGTGAAGCGCGCAAGGCACACCAAGTAGGGCCTTGATGTTGAAGCCTTGTGCACCGCTGCCAGTATTGAAGCCACCGCAGGAGTGACGTCAGCTAGGGCTGGATTCTCCATGCCGTCAGGTGCAGTGAGGGCAGGTCTGGATGAAGAAGCAGGCCTCCCTCTCTCGTTAGCAGGTCGTGTCGACACGGGAGGTGTCGGTACCAGCTGTTGGAGAGTTGCAGGAGCGCTGGAAACCAGACCTGTCTCGGCCAATAGGGAGCGACGAGAATGCAGTTAGTCCCAGATAGCTGTAGCTTCTCAACGACCCGGAGGAGAAGCGGGAACGGAGGGAAGAGGTACAGGAAGCCTATCGACCAGTCGAGCAGGAGTGCGTCTCCGACGCATCCCGGGTAGGCAGCCGGGGCAAGCCTGGCACCGAATTGAGGTAGCTGGTTGTTGTTCGGCGACGCGAAGAGATCTGCGCCGGGGAATCCCCAGTCCTGGAGGAGGCGATGCAACTCCTCTGGGTGGAGCATCCATTCATGTGATGACCACCGGGTCCTGCTGAGGATGTCGTCCTCTGTGTTCTGATCTCCAGGGAGGTGCACGGCCTGGGGAAAGGTCTGATCATCGACGCACCACTCCCACAGCGCTTGGGAGAGGGACAAGAGTTTCCTCGACTCGGTTCCGCCCTGCTTGTTCACGTAATACATGACCACTATGTTGTCTGTCCTGACCAGTACTACTTTTCCGGAGACAAGGGGAGCGAAGGCACGAAGAGCCTTGAAGATGGCCAGGAGCTCGAGGTAATTGATGTGGTGCAACCTCTCGATTGTCGACCATTGGTCGTTGATCGACAGTTCTCCTGTATGGCATCCCCAAGCTGAAAGTGACACGTCCATCGTCAAAGTGATGGACGGGGGAGTCGCGTGGAATGGCACTCCGACGCAGATGTGACGTCGGGATGTCCACCATCAAAGGGAGTCTTTCACTGCTCTTGGCAAAAAAAAGAAAGAAACTGCAGTCTTGCTAATGGAGTTACAGCAACGGTCGATGCAATGTGACCGAGCGTGACCTGGACCTGCTTTGCCGTCACGGACCCGGCTTGTCGGCAAAGTTCCGCCTCTCGACGGAGCGCCTGGAACCTGACATCGGGTAGGAAGGTGAGGTGATCCATGGAGTTGAACATCGTCCCGATGAACTTTATGCAAGTCGTCGGGGCAAGTTGAAACTTCTCCTCGTTGAGCTGGAGGCTAACGAGGATAGCAGTGCTAAGGTGGTTGCGACTTGGTCTCGCAGAAGGTCTGGAGACTGGGCTGCCAGCAGACAGTCATCCAGGTACGGAAAATCGCGGATCTTCCATCATCTTAAATGTGCAGCCACCACTGACATGCACTTTGAGAATGTCCTGGGGGCGGTCACAAGTCAGTAGGGGAGAACGTTGAATTGGTACGTCTGCCCCGCTACTTTGAAAGAGAGGAATCGTCGATGAGACGGTCGTATGGAGAGATGGAAGTAGGCGTCCCTTAAGTCTATGGAGGCGAAGTGATCACCGGAGTGGATTAGTGGAAGAATGGACGACACCGACACCATCCTGAACTTCTTCAGCAAAATGTACGCGTTTAAGTCCCTGAGGTCGAGGATGGGTCGCAGGGTACCGTCGGGCTTTGGAACGGTGAAGTACCGAGAGAAGAATGCCCGCCCGTCCTGCTTTACCGGGGATGGTGATATCGCTCCCTTTCGAAGCAGTATGCCAACCTCTCTCAGGATCGTCTCTGACGGCTCGGTCTCAACGATGAGCCCCGTTGGCGGGAGTTCTTCGAACTCCAAGGCATAGCCGTCTTTGACAATCCGGAGCACCCATGCATCGGAGGTGATGAGTCGCCAGGCATCGATGAAGTGGGCCAGGCGGTCTCCGAATGGTGGGCTTGATGTTAACTGAGGTCAGTCGGTGAAGGGAGGAATGAAGGCGGCAACGGTACCGGGCGAGGAGGTGGTGTCGTCATGCATCCCGTCAAACACGGCGTCTGGATTGGCCATTGCCCGAGGCTTGACATGGCCTGGAATGCTGGTTCTGGCAGGAGCGGCCCTGCTGCTGCTGCTGTTGAGGGCTCGTGTAGGGCCATGGTGACTGACGGTACTGCGAGCGTGGCTGGTACCGAGGTCGTTGGTATGAGTACCTGGCCCTCTGTTGTGGAGGTGGACGGTCGAGCTTGGCTGTGAGGAGCTTGAAGTCATGGTTCACCTTCAGCTTCTCGTCAGTGCCCGCATAGAATAGTCCCTGGGCGTCGAAGGGCAGATCCTCGATCACCTGACGAGAGTTCGAGGACAAACCGGAGGACTTCAGCCACGCATGCCTCCTGGTGGCGACGCCGTGAGCCAGCAGCTTCCCCGCCATGTCACCAGTATGCCTTGCCATCAGGATTTGATGATGGGCCAAGGTGTACGCTTCCTGGCTGATGGAGGTCAGGGCCGCCTTTTGTTCCTGCGACAGATTTTGGAAGAAAGGTTGAGGCCTCTCCCAGAGGATCTGGAGATATGCGCCCATACATGCCCCATAGTTCGCCGGCTTAGTCAAAAGCAAGCCACCGCCGTAGATCTTTCGACCCACGGCGTCGAACCTCTTGCCTTCTTGGTCGGTGGGGGCGGTAGACTCATGACCCGAGGTCTGTGCTGATGTCACAATCATAGAGTTGGGGGCTGGATCTTGGTCCAGCCACTCCTTCTCTTTCTTGTCCGTCTTGTACCACACCTTGATTCTTTTTGAGGTCGGTGGGATGGAGGACGAGGTCTTCCATGAAGACTTCACCACCTCCTCCAGGAGCTCTAGTAAAGGCAGATGAGGCTGGGAGGAGTCCTGGGTCTGCACACGTCGGAAGATGGGGCATGAGCTGGACCTTTTTGGCACGTAGGTCTCGATACCGAGAGCTGTTGCCATCCTGCCCACCTGGTTACTGAAGGCCCGGGCGCTACCGGTCGGCAACGTCAAAGGCTTGGGATCACAGGCCTGTGTTGAGGGCGTCCGGTCCGCCGCTATGGAGATTACTGACCCTGAGAGCACTGATCCCGGAGCTTCTCCCTCCTCGAGGTCATCCTCGGATGCAGCCGTTGGGGCCCTGACTTCCAGTCCAGTTGGAAGTGAGGCGGTTGATAGGGCAGCCACAGTCAAAGCAGGGGCTGAGGCTGTGGGCAACACAGAGGTAGTTGGTGGAGGCCTCTTCGATGCTGAAGCTAAAGCCAGCCTGGTGGTCTGATGCCCTTTCTCTGGGGTTGGTGCCATGAAAAGCTGCCTGACCGAAGGTCGGGCCGGCGGTATCTCGACCACAGTTTGTACTGAATTTTCTGGTGAGTCTCTTATCGGTACTACCCCTCTCTCCACAGCAAGAGAGGGAGTAGGGGATGAGCTTAAGGAGGTGGCCGAGGCAGGCGTCTTCGACGAGGTGGAGGTCGAAGAAGATGCCACCCTTCAACTCTTCAGAGACGGTGGCCTTGAGGCAGCGGCCTCTAAAGACTTTGCGGGAGTCACGGGCACCAGGCCTCTGGTCTTGGCTCTCCGGGCCTCCTCACTTGACCTCCGGAAGGCGATCTGCATGGCCTTATTGGAGGGAGTCCTCGAGATGGCCGACCTCTGGGAGAGGCCTGATGCCATCGAGCTCACCGACGTTCATCGGGAGGGAGCTGGCTGCACGGTTTCGGTGGTTACCGTGCACACGATCTCCTTCGGTGCTGAAGTCTTCGACATCTTTGAAGCGGTTGACTTTGGTCCGGACTTCTCCTTCAGTGGACGCTTCTTCCCAGCCAGGTGAGCGGTCGACACCAAGGGGGCCGGAGCAGCCGCTCCGACCCCGGAGGAGGTGGATGGGACAGCCGTCGCCATCTGAGCTGGAGCAAGGGATTGCTCGAGCAGGTAGGCCCGAAGCCTTCGTGCGCTGCTCTTTCTCGACTGCGTGGAGAGGGCCTGGCAGTGTCGGCAGGTCGGAACGACGTGTCCCTCCCCGAGACACCGAAGGCACCTCGAATGACCGTCGCAGTCCGGGATCTTTCCACTGCAGGAGATACACTTCTTGAAGTTGGTTGTGGACATGCTATCCCACACAACCACAGGGAGAATTTCCGATGTTACCCAGGTGGCGGTAAACAAACAAATGTGGTGGGTGCGTGCGGAGCTGCTTTTATGCCCTCTGGGACCGCTGGGTGGGGTTACCGCCAAAACTTGAAAAATTTAAACTTGGGAAGTTTCCGTTGGAAGCCTGCTTGGCGCGCAGACTTCATAAGTTTGCATTCACAGAGCCCACGAAGAAAAGGTTATTTTAAAACCAAATTTGGTAAGATACTTTGTAGATCTGGTATTTAAAACCACTTTCATCTTTAGGATGTGTTGTGTTTTCTTTTTAGCTTGTGACAATGTTCTCAGATTCTAATCTTGTGAGGATAGTTTCCAGCTGGAATTTCTATGGGACCTTTTGCATGGAGCTCTGATTAAATTTAATAATACAACTCTTGCAAAAGCTATAGTCTGAGAGCTTGTCAGACTGAAAAAATATATATTATTGTTATAGGCAAGACTGATAAAATAGAATAAGATTACAAGATACTTGGCAGATCTAAAATAAATAAAGGGACTGACTAACCATAATAGTGCTAGTAATATATTACACGAGAAAGGAATATTTCAGATCTACTTTTTAAATAAAATCCTGGCATCTAATAGCAGGTCAGTCTGAGAGCAAAGAAAATGGATTACTGATAACTTTAAGGAGTCCCCATGGAGGGATTGGAGAGGCCTCATTTATTCAGAAAAATGTTAAGTATTATCAACTGCTGTGCTATAGTACTATTAAATACACTTCTATCAGTAATAAGCCGCCCTGATATCTCCCCACACTCCCCGGGGGTGAGAAGGGACGGGTATAAATGTCTAAAATAAACATGAGAAAGCAGTATGTTTGGGGGAGTATGGACAACGGATGATGGAATTTGCAGTACTTTCAACTGATTCAGCTCAGACTTTCACAGACCACTAAGACCCCCACAAATGACAGACATGGACCAAACTTGGCACACAGAATGCCCATGACAAACAGAAAACACTGGAGGGGTTTGGGAGGAATTCACAGT
This sequence comes from Anolis apletophallus, assembly GCA_030556195.1. Classification (NCBI taxonomy): domain Eukaryota; kingdom Metazoa; phylum Chordata; class Lepidosauria; order Squamata; family Anolidae; genus Anolis; species Anolis apletophallus. Next base: position 64,197,547 of record JARBWK010000007.1, on the reverse strand, counting down.
AATTTAAGGGAGATGTAGTTCACCTACATCCAGAGAGCAATGTGAACCCAAACCATTATGGATCTGACCAGACCAAATTTGGCACAAATACCTGATATGCCCAAATTTGAATACTGGTAGGGTTGGGGATTGATTTTGTCATTTGTGAGTTGTAGTTTATTTATTTATTTCTCGCATTTCTATCCCGTCACTTCTCAACCCCCGAAGGGGGACTCAGGACGGCATTACATTGAGCTCCAATAAAAGGCTATTACAAGAATTACAATCATAAAATCACAAATTAAAACATCTCATAATTAAAACAATACATAATTAAAATTAGTTGCTGGGATTTATATTTCACCTACAATCAAAGAGCATTCTGAACTCCACCAACAAAGGAATTGAACCAAACTTGACACACAGAACTCCCACAACCAACAAAAAATACTGGAAGGATTTGGTGGAGTTTGGGAGTTGTAGTTCACCTAAATCTAGAGAGCACTGCGGACTCAAACAATGATGGATTTGGATCAAACTTGCCATGAATACTCAATATGCCCAAATGTGACTACTGATGGAGTTTGGGGAAAATAGACCTTGACATTTGGGATTGTAATTGCTGGGATTTATGGTTCACCTACAATCAAAGAGTCCCTTGAGTCCATTGACCCCTAGAATTGGGCCAGACTTCCCACACAAAACCCCCATGACCAACAGAAAAGACTGTGTATTCTGATGATCTTTGGTGACCCCTCTGACCCCCCTGATCCCCCCCCATGACTCGCCCAGGGATTCCAATTCTACACACACACACACACACACACACACACACACTTTGGATAGCATTGGGAAGGGTTAACACCTCTGTGGTGTTTGTATTGCTGTCTGTTCAGATAATTTCACCTCATTCTGTGAGAATTGGATTTTGAAAAAGTTAGCTTGTTCCGGAAACAAGGATTGGCACTAAAGCCATGATAACTCTTTCAGGACTTAATTTCTCTTCTATGGGTAGATTTTTCTTGATGCCTCACCCCCATTTGTAACTATGATTTACCTCTCATGGGCCTGATTGTAGTCTTGCCACCTAAAATCTGGTGAGCAGTGCCAAGCCATGGCCACTCCTGGTTTTCTGTTGCTTTCACCTCCTCCAAGAAGCCCACAAATGTGTGTTGATTCTCAGGAGGTACATGCTAACTCATCTCCATGAAGATAAGAATTCCTTGTGGTCTATTGGGCACAAATGGACCCATATATAAATCTATTTACAGATAACTTGGTGTGACCTAACCACTTCCATTTGGCAGTTGCAACTACCATTGCTAGACATTAGGATAGGTCTGATATATTAGGATGACTCTGATGTATACTGTTATTTTGAAGGGAAAAATTCATTAGATTTTTTTTCTAGAACAGTGAACATGTTTCTGAAATCAATGCCTTTTAAAACATATTTCCCCTTCTATATATACACATATTAAGAGATGTTAATTTGCATCTCAAATTAGGGCAGTGGTTCTAAACCTGGGACTTGGGGACCCTTGGAAGGCCATAATACCATCCCACAGAGTCTGCAAATGTTTGAATAAATACCTCCAAAATGGGCAATTTGATAGATAAGTTTGCTTTTATTGTTATTACCATTGTGATTACTATTGTGATTAGTATTAGTAGTACCAGTAATAATAGCAGTGTCATTGTTATAGTTAGCACATTTACAATAGAGCAGTGAAGGTGGGGTAAATCAATTTGCTGGCATCAATCATCTTCATAAGGGATGCCCAAAGAGCAATTGAATATAACTATGGGATGAGGGAGTGTGTAGTAGTGTATTTAAGTCAGCCACACACCCTCATTTTCCTCTTTAAAATTAATTGGCTCACCCACCTAACTCATTTTGCAGTGTAGCGTAATGTGGTCACCTTAGGGACCAAGTAGAAATTTTACCCCTTTTTTCATTTTTTATTTTTGCCCACCCTACATTGTCACAGAGTTATGGACAATTGGTTTCAGGTGGTGTTGAGTAATTAAGTTTCTTCCTGGCAGGTTTTGGGGGGATCAATGATTTGGTGTTTCACCTACCAGCATTTGGGTGTTGAATGGAAATTTTGAACCTCTCTTGCAAATCAAATTATCTATTTTTTTAAAAAACCCAATTTGCATAAATCAGTCACTTGTGTTCATTTTTTTTCAAGTGTTTGTGTACATTTCTCTTTGCAGGTCCTCAATCATCTTCATAAGAAGCTAAGGAACATATCAAAGAAATCAGAAGCATCAAAGAAAAAGGTAAAAAAAGCTTTTCCCAATATCTGTTTTAGCCAATACTCTTATTACGCTATATAGCCAACAGTAGTGTGTAGTATCTGGAGTTCTTCAGAACTCATCATCAGGCAAGATGGTAAACAAAATCCCAAATGGAATAGGAGAAGGAAGTGCATGTTGTAGAAAAAATATTCAAATATTGTAATTGTCTGAACATGTATGTGGGAGAATGCAGTATGCATTTACGAGAGTATACAAGGTACTGAGTAGTGCCAATTTTATTTAAGATGGTCATGTAGCAAAACCAATCCATTTTGCTCTGACTACTTAAAAAGCTTATAAATTCAGGCCACTAATCAGACAATCTGGCAAATGTCGATGAGGAAACCATACAGCTTTTATATTTAAAAGGGTGGAGATAGTTTTAACTGTGGATTAATTACAATTATTTCCAAAATAATTATTAAAATAAAGTCAGGGTTTTTAAAAAAATAAAAAGGTAAACAGATTATAAAATTATTGTCATTAGATTTTTTAAATCTCGGAATCCATCACACTGAACATCAAGATTTGTGTTTACAAACACATTAATTTAAGTTCAATCCTACATGAGGAGGATACTGAGAAGTTAAACTCCACTGAGTTAACTGAGATTGACACACAGATATACATACATATATGTAGTTGTATCCAAACTTAATAGGAATTACTTCTTGTGTAGCCATTCATAAGACTTTACTGTTCAGAGGTCTAATTAGATTTCTAGTGAACTGTTTTTGTGCATCATCGTGTATTTATTAGATAATACAGCCTAGGACCTGAAAACATTTCCTATCAAAACAGGTAAATGTCAAGGCTGCTAATGACCTAATGTTATTCATTTTCATTTTTAATTAGTAAAAGATGACATTTACCAAAGCATTTTAGTACATGCGGTAGCCAAAAGAATAGCAAAATTTATGACGTATTATACAACGAAATCCCAAAAATGACGAGTAGTTGACATTTTGAAAATAGGCTGAAAAGAATTAAGAATTCAAATCAAAATCTTATAAATTCTCTCTCCCCCCCCCGATGATTTTTAAAGAGTAATGACATATACTTAATAGTATAATGCAGTTCAGTAACTGTATAATCAAATACATTTAACTCACTAAAGAATTACAGTAGGCCTGCCATATCCATTGGAGCTCAGTTACAGGATCCATGCAGATATGAATAAACATGGATAGTTGTACCCCATATTAATAATGATAATAATAATGATAATAATAATAATTTTATTTCTTACCTTCTTTTCTTTGTTATGTTGCTTGAGGAGGGTTACAGAATAATTAAAACACACACGCATTGTAAAAATACACATATTAAAATGTATTTTATAAAATCCATGCAGATATGAATAAACATGGATAGTTATACCCTGTATTAATAGTGATAATGATAATAATAATTTTATTTCTTACCGGCTTTTCTTTGATGCTTGAGGAGGGTTACAGAATAATTAAAACACACACACATTGTAAAAATACAAATACACATATTAAAATATATCTTATAAAAGATACATATTAAAACATATTTCTATAAAATACATGTTAGAATACACAAAACAGAGATTAAACAAAGGACACAAGTTTAAAATTCATACTTAAAAACTGGTTGGGTAGGCCAGCCAGAAGAGATAAGTTTTTAGATAGTTTTAAAATTCTGACAGTTCATTTAGCTGTTGGCGCTCTTCCGTCAGGTCATTCCACAATCTACCGGAGGATGATGGAAAGGTCCTCTGAGTGATGGTTGACAGTTGGGTTCTGGCAGGCTGGAGTAATCACCCCCCAGAGGACCTCAGTGTTTGGGGCAGATTGTATGGGAGAGGCAACCTGTAAGTAACCTGGACCCAAACCATGCAGGGCTTCAAAGGTCAAAACCAACACCTTGTACTTTGCCAGCCAGTGGAGTGATTTTAGGATATGTGTAATATACTCACTCCTACATGTTCCTGTAACCAATCTGGCTGCCATATTTTGAACCAACTGGAGGTTTCTAACTTGACACAAAGGTAGCCCAATGTAAAACTCATTGCAGAAGTCCAAACTTGAGGTTACCAGTGTGTGCACTACCATCTTCATGCCCTCCAAATCTAGGAAGGGGCACAGCTGGTGGATCAGCTGAAACTGGTAGTAAGCACTCCTGATCGCCACCTCTATCTGGGCTGACATTTGGAGAGACGGATCCAGGAGCACTCACAAGCTGCAAACGCAGTCTTTCAGGGGGAGTGTAACCCCATCTAGAACTAGTTGACATACCTCCACCCCCAGATTCAGACCCTTGATGACAAGCACCTCTGTTTTGTCTGAATTCAGTTTCAATTTGTTTTTCCTCATCCAGCCAATTACCTCCTCCAGGCATTCATTCAGAGGAAACACACTATCCTTAGTTGAAGCTGTTTTTGAAAGCATGGAGAAATATATTTGGGTTTCATGAGCATACTGATAACATCCCATCCCAAGCCTGTGGATGACCTGTCCTAGCAGATTCATGTAAATATTAAAGAGCATTGGAAATACAATGGCACCATGTGAGATACCACATACGTGGTGGTGACATGTACACACATGCCCCAGTGTGTCCACACTCACACCACTGTCATTTACTAATGTGATTTGTAGCCACTCAAAATCATGGGACTGGTAACCCACTTGCATAAAGATCAAGGCAACCTTTTCATCTTTTTGCAAAATGGAAGATTTGTAAGAAGGGTCACAATCACTGATCCCTCCCAGTTCTTTCTAATGTGTTCTGCTATGTTTATTTATTTATTTCGATTTATTCGTCGCCACTCCCATCAGGCTCGGGGCGACTTACAAGTGTTAAAAAGACCATAAAATACAGATAAAAACACAAGATTAAAACTATACAATTAAAATTATACAATAGTGCACGGGCACCAGAAATTATTCCCATGGCCTACGGCTACATAGTAAAGGCCTGGGGTTATTTACTGACTGAATGTTGTTGTTTCCTCTAAAACATTTGCTTCTTTTCCCCTTTGTTTCTGACTTTATATTGTCATCTGTATGTTTATGGAATAGATTCAATAAAGATAATACATAAATAATGAAGGGCCAATAATTTTAAAATAGAAAATCAGACCTTTCACTTATTTATGAGTCTACCTTTCAATAGATTCTGCAGCTTGACTTGTAGCACCAGGTTGGGGAGCTTCCTTGCATGTATTGTGTATATTCATGTATATCTCCAGAATTTTAGTCAAAGAATTCTTGGGTAGGCTTATCCACAGGTCAATGTAAGTACTGTGCCTTAACCCTTATAAAAAAGCGACTGACCCTTCTCTGAGTGGCAAATGGCCAGAGCTTAGTCTGCCCTAGGAAATTCTAAAAGAAGCAAAAATCTCATCTATTCCTGCTCCACTGTGGTGCCACTTTGGGCCTTTTTGAATGCCTAGGTAGGAAAAGGGCAGTGATGACATCTCTTTGAAACTTCCCTTCTAAGGAATGCCAAGAGAGTAGAGAGGGTCTGTGTTTCTAGGATGGAGTAAGCTGTTGCCTTTTGTTACTCTACTTAGAAAAAGGGCATGATTCCTTTTTAGAAAAAACTTAATATTGTATATTAAACTTGCATCAATAAGGGAAGCATTCCTTTCTCTGAATAGTGATGAAATGCCTTTTTTAATGCCTGGGTGGGAAAAAGGTGGTGGCAAGAGCCACCTGGTCTTCTGAAACGGCACTGGCACTTTCCCCCTTCTTGCAGAATTGCTTTTGATTTATCCACAGGTGATATTAAAATCCATAGTCTGGGTCTTAGAATTATGGGTTTTGCCCATGATTTAGGTTGGTTTATACAGAGGTATATAGGTTAGATATGTTTCAGGGCTCATTCAGCAGCATGTTGAGGGAGCTCATTATCAGTTAAAGAAATACTCATAGGTAACCATCCTAAGATGCTGCTCCAATTGGCAAGTAAGCTATCGATTCATAATAAAATGTACATTCATGAGTAAATATTACAGCCAGACAAGAAACAGATTGGAGAGAAATAATGCATTTTACAATGAATTTATCATCTCTTATCTTTAATGTTCAAGAGTTTCATGCTTATTGATATTTTATTTCATATATTTGCATTTTCCAAGGGACATTCTTGAATGATTGCACACAAAAAAACCAATGATAGACCTCTATGGTCACTGTGCTTGCAGATTATACCAATAATATATTAAGAGTGTTGGATTATACTAGAATAAGATGTTGCTATGTATTTTAAGACTATTATGTAGGAATTATCTGTGTTAAAAAAGATAAATGTTAAGATCTTGAGGGTCAAACTGTGTCATCAATTATATTCAGAGTCTCATCGTTTTTAACAAGTGAGGCTAAATGTAACAGAAAAAGAAAGTATCCATCCTTATAATTATATATATTTTTTTGTTTCAGAGCTAGATTAATAGGCATGAAACCTGTTTGCTTTCAGAAAGTACTATAACAAAAGGTTGATTCCACCCTCCTCATTGGAAATTATGTTATAATCACAGTATTTCAGAGCTCTTATACACTGACAATTTAAAGTGGTTTCAAGCTGACAGCAGCTACAAAAAGCCCACCACCGATGTGTGCTGTAGCATGAATTAAATGGTATACAGCACATTAAACAAAGTCATAGAAAAGTCCAAGTTAAGCCCTTTAATGTGCTGCAACAGATAACATTATATCCCAGGTCCCAGGGTGAAATTGGTTCCATAGAATGACAAACACATTGTAGACTCCAATCTTTACTGAAGCACTGTATAGAATTTAGTATGAGAGGAATGCCGGGAAATGCCCCAATGCTGACTAGCAGGGCATTAATTGACCCTCTCCTCTCCTAATTGTTATTTCCCTTTTTTATACCTTCTATGCCTCTGGAGCACTGAAAATGGCAGAAAACATAGGGTACTTAAAGACTTAGATTCCATCATTAATATAATCATTTTCCTGGCCTCAAACCCCTTCCAGACCTGTCAATTTCATTACCTGTACAGCAAAACCAGTTCCTCCCAAACCAGGTCTAAGATGCAGTCAGTGTAGATGTCCCCGAAGATTCATTTTATTTATTCAATGTGTTTATTTCCCCCCAATAATATAGTGATAAACTGTAACTGAAGGATTGATTATTGGACCACAATGTGCAGATTGAGTTGGATGATGTTTTTAACTTGGCGAATTCTTTTATATGCATTTTTAACTTATATGTATTTTTTTAAACTTATTGCATTATGTATGTTGTTTTAAAATGCTATTGTCTAGCATTGAATTTTTGCTGTTAGCTGTCCTGAGTCCCTCCACAGTGGTAGAGAAGAATGGGATATAAAAGTTCCAAATAAATAAAAAATAAATATATGGCACACGAGACTGAAATACCAAGAATATAAAGAGAAGGATGCAATTTGTCAGTATTTTATTCACACCTGAAAACAGTTTGGACTGTACTTATCTATGTGATCCACTCCAACACAGTTATTTACTTACTTACTTACTAACTAACTAACTAACTATATTTATATAGCCTTTCTCACCTGGGGGGGGGGGGGATGACTCAAGATGGTTTACAACATACTAATGGCAAAAATTCAGTGCCAGCATACATGTAAATAATCATACTTGTTCTTATGACTACGATTAGAACTTAGAGTTAAAGCTTAGATCATATCTATTTTCTAGGTATGGGAAACTTTGCACTAACACTCTCAAGGAATTGTTGCTATGACAGTTATGTAGTTTATGAAGATTTATATAGGACTGGAGGTTCAGCCAGATCTAGGGAGGTGCTTGCATGTGGTTTCCCTTCCCAAATAGACTGCTGTGTGGCTAATGGGGTACTTCACCAGCATGCCTGAACAGTTACTTCTTCTGTTTCTATGGCCTCAGAAATGATGAGAGATACCTGAGAACCATCCAGGTGTTCAGGTTACTATTGTGGTGCTGTTTTCATCCCCTGTAGCCACTACTATATTTACTCAAATCTAATGCTCACCATTTTTGGCTAAATTACCTTGCCAAGATTAGGGTGCACTTAATATTGGCGTAATATGGTGATCTTAGTGCTCAGTCAAAAAAAAAAGGGGGGGAGCTGTTTCAGGAACACCTGGAGCAGGGCCGTAGCCAGGATTTTGTTTCGGAGGGGACTGAGTTTGGTTCGGGGGGCCGAGACTGGGTGGAAGAGGGTCTACCCTAGCAAATCTTTTGTATTGTTATCCCAATAACCCCATTAATGTGGGATATAATGAGCATGGTGATCAGATCATGATATGAATAAACATAACAGTTTAAATAATGTACCAGTAAGGCCTTTTCGCGGACCACCCTGAGAATTTCGGGGGGCTGAAGCCCCCCTTAGCCCCCCTGGCTACATGCCTGACCTGGAGCTTCTGTTTGAGGGAGGCCACCTGTAATGTCATTGTCATAGTTCAATGCTATGTAATCCTGAGATTTGTCGTTTGATGAGGCATCCACACTCTTTGGCAGAGAAGGCTCAAGGCCTTGTAAAAGTACAGCCCCCCATGATTACATAGCATTGAACAAAAGCAGTTAAAGTGGATTCATTCTATCGAAAGATGCACCCCGAAGTTTCTTTTCCAATGCTGAAAAAATTGATGTTCCAACCCAGTCGGTTTTAAAAGGAATTATAAGCAGATAGCAACTGTAATGGGCATATTACATTTGGCAGCAAATATTTCTTTTGGTTTCAGGGTTTTGAAAATTGAGGTGCACATTACATCCAATGGCACATTAGACTTGAGTAAATATGGGTATATCATTGTTAGAAGAATACTAGTTCATTGCAGTATCCTGCCCTGATTGCTTATTCTTTACAGTCTAGACTCCAAATACCAGGTTGGGGCAGGGCTTACCTGAAATAGATCAAAAGAAGAATTAGTATTCTCTAGTACAATCCTAATTATAGTTGTATCTGCACCTCACCATTTTATCTGATTCATACCATTCCTTAGGACAGAGTCATTACAATTAAAGCAACACGACACGGGTATAATTGTGTTATTCAGAAACATCCATTATGCTTACTCTCCAGGGATGCACTTTTTCCACTAAATTTCTTATTGAAGAAAGCAACAATTGCTTTTAGGAATGCCCTGCTGCCACCACTACCACCACCATTGCAAGAAAGTCTTCAAAAACCACACAGTTTTGAAGGCCTCTTCACAGTTCAAGATTCATTCTGTGAAACATTTGCACATTGCTGTTTTGCACAGAGGGCAGCATTTACTGCATGATAAAAGCATTTTTGGACAGGAAATGCTGTTTTGTATTCAATTCAACCACGTGCAAATTTTGCACATAAACAGCATTTTTATGCTGTTTCTTGCATTTCTCAACACTGAAAAATACAATTTTTCAACAATATTTCAAGTATTTTGAACATTATTTCCATTTCTATTACTCGCTAGTGAATACATTTAGGATTACCTAGTCACTAGTAATTGGTGTAATGACAGATGGATTCTTATCCCTATGTAGTACTTGATCTTTGTTTTCTTGGTTAATACTCCATCATTATATTTCAGTTCAATGTATGAAAATACATTGTAGGCATACCCTTTCATTATTTTCCCAATCACGTTCAAATTTGCATGTGAAGGCCTTGTGTTCACTTGTTAATAAATAATCTGATTTTTTATTTCCTTTCTCAGACAGCACAAACAGTCCTGGTTGTTGTTGTGGTTTTTGGGATATCCTGGCTGCCGCATCATATTGTACACCTCTGGGCGGAATTTGGAGACTTCCCTCTGACTCAAGCTTCATTTCTGTTCAGAGTGATAGCGCATTGCCTGGCTTACAGCAATTCTTCTGTGAATCCTATTATATATGCTTTCCTTTCTGAAAATTTTAGGAAGGCTTATAAGCAAGTGTTCAAATGCCAGATTGGTAGCAGCTCACCTCTGAATGAAGTTAAAGAAAATAAGAGTAATATTGAGAACCCACCATCAACTAATTTAACGCATGTCTGAAGAACATCAATAAAGGTCTTTATCTGCAATGTTGATTTTTTTCACATGAATGGACATACTTTGAAAAAAAGCACAGTCTGATATGTATTTTAGGATTTCACTGACAAAAAGTTGTACAATTTTTAGAAATTCTATTTGTAATGAGAGCTGGTGAAAATTAGCAATGCAGAAAGTTCAGATAAAAGGCACTTTCATGAGATTTTCTTCAAAATGAAAAAAATCTTAGTTCTGTGAAAATTACTCATAAAATTAATTTCTTAGATGTTAACTAGCTTGTTATGCATTTAGAAAGAAAGGTTTTAATTTCTTTCTAGCCTTTGTGATATTTTTCAATATAAGACAATTAAATGAAACAAAAAATGAGCCATTGGTTCTCAAAATATGCCCCTCATGATTTGCAAGGAAATAGGACACACATCAAATTAGAGGTGCATGATACATGAAGGGTAGTAATGGAACATGTCTCTCCCAGTTTACGCCTATAGCTTGTTGTGGGAGAAAGACACCCATTTATATCAGTGAACTTTTCCTTCCTATTTCAAACCATTTTTGTAAAGATGTTGCCTTGCTCACTCAGCCATGGAACACAACACCAGACAGAGATGATTAAGTTGAATAAGGTCACTTAATTTAACATAAATTCTGTTTCACTGTATTGAACCTAAAAAGGAGCAAGAAGGGGACGCAACCTAGTGTGGGATCAGCTGAGGCAGGCATCAGTTTTTGATGTTCTTTTCATTCCCCTGGACGAAATACCTGAGCCTCATGGGGAAGCCAAAACTGGTTGCTCCCTTTCAGCCAGCTCCTGAAAGTCAGACTCAAGGAACATCCTTCAAATTTCAAATCATAAAGTGAGGGCAAAGTCCCCAGACCAACCCCAGGGTAATCTCCTTCTTCACCCAGGTCCAGGAGCTAAAGAGGCAATTTTAGAGTCCTTCTCTTCACCCCCAAAGTGCCAAAGTATTCACCATAGGTATATTTTGCTCTCCCACTGTCTGCTAAGTGACCTGTTTAAGAACTCCATCCCAAGCCAATTGTCCCCAGATAGTGTATGGTAGTCAAGTACCCCAAGCAAAAAGAAAACAAACGCAACCCATACTCTACTGGGGACAGGAGTGTAGGTCGGGTTTAGTCACCCAAAGAAGATCTAAAGGGGTCAAAAAGACCTTCCATATCTTCTGGCTTCATCCTCCCCATGTTCACCATCTAGTGCCATCATGCTTGATGTAAAAAAACTCCATCACATCTCTCCATTAGAGCCCAGCAAAGGCATAGCTTCCCCCATGAAATAATTTTCACTGTAAACTCCAGGGCTAAATAATCCTTCTTAGGCTGGATCTACACTGCCATTTAATCCAGATTATTGAATCGAATAATCCATAGTATCTGCTTTGAACTGAATTATATGAATATATGGTGCCATATAATCCAGTTCAATGCAGATAATCTGGAATTTATATGGCAATGTACATGGGGCCTTAATGTCTTTTGACAGTATTTAACTTTAGGGGGGAAAGGTAAGATAAATGTCACCTCTAACTTTGCGCTGATAAATTCTTTAAATTCTCTGACTCCTCAGCAAGAAGTGTAACTCCTCTAAAATAAGTGTGGGCACTTCCACACAGCCCTTTATCCCAGGAACATTCATATTTAAAAACGTGAATGTTCCCGAGTCCCCATCCACCCCAGAAAGCACGTACTTTTTGGGGTGAGCATCCAGATGTTTTCCAGAACTTTCCAGGAGAAATCCCGGACATTCTACCCCCTCCCTCAAAGCCCTTTAAAAATAAAAATAACCTACCTGACCTCCATTAGAGTTGTGCTGGAGCTATCCTGGCCTGTAGGAATGATATGCCAGGAAAAGGGGGGGGGCAGGAGTGACTTTCCTCCTTCCCCCTCTTTAGCCTGGAAAACCATGGGACTACTGTCTGGACTGTCCCCTCAAAAGCTCTGAACTTTTGAGAGAGCAGTTCAGATAGCGTAAGTAGTGGGTTTATTCCATGTCTTCTTGGTTTTCCTGATTTGTGGTGATTTAATTCATATTTCTCAAGGACATCATCTGGACAGCCCCGTTTTAATTGCAGGAACTCCCATGTTAAAGGGGCTGTCTGGATGGGCCCTAGATATCACTACCCTTTGGAGTTTGACATGGTATTCCTGGAAAAACTAATCTCTCTGTCAGAGCCTGTTTTTGCAATACAGTTCTGCATTACTCCTATAATTAATGCCAGGGATGTGGGGTGAGGAATAAAAACACCATGAAGGAAATACATTTTGAGATAAAGAAAATGTTTGTCTTTTGATTACTGTTTGTTCCAGTAATGTCTCTACTAGGACTGTGCGATCGATAAAAAAGTTTCAAAACTCATTACAAAATTAGGGTAGGCATTTCGTCTCTAGAATCTTTGTAAAGTATCAGTAGTGAAAGTCTTGTTACTACAACAAGTGTAATGAAATTTCATTACTTTCTCATTATAGAAATTGCGCAAGTGGGGAAACTTCAAGGGCTCCTTTCTCCCTCATTTTTACAGCTATCGAGGTGAAACTTGCTACAATGGTTGAACACATTTACCACTGTTAGCCCATCAGGTTTCAGAACATTTCACTTATATATCAATTTTTGGAGAATTTTCAAAGTTTTTATAAACAACATGTTTAAAAAAAACTACAAGAAACTACTATCTCCTTGAATTTTCTATACAATGACACAGGATAATGGGTTCATTACACCAACATTCAGAAATACTGATTTTAGGGATTTTTAAAAAACGTTCAAAGCAGATAATCTGGGTTTTATATGGCAGTGTGGAAGGAGCAGGAGTTCTGCTTTCCAGAGCTGGGATACTAGAACTTATACAAAAGTTCAACTTCAGTGTTTCTGAAAGCTTCAAATACCAAGGGGGTATTTCAACCTTTTAAAGCCATACATATATCATTTTTGAGAAATATCTCTTGTTTGTTATGTCACTCAGTTCACATGACAAAACAAATCTCTAGTTTATTCTGTTACTCAGGTTTCATGTTGCTAGTAAACTGTCAGTGAACTTTATTTTTAAAGAATGAAATGAAGCAGTCATATAAAGAAATTCTTACTCTAAATGAAGGAGATTTTCCCATAATTAAATATCTCATCCAGAACTACATCATTATAGGTAAAAGGATTGTCTTGCACCCATGAGAGAGAGATAGATAGAGAGAGAGAGAGAGAGAGAGAGAGAGAGAGAGAGAGAGAGTCATTAGTAGGAAAAGCTCCTGTAGAATTAAGTTTACTCCATCATGTGCACCATCATGTTTTGTTGTTGTTTTTAATGTGAAAGGTATTTCAGGCCTCCTTCCTTACAGAAAGCTCTATGAAAAGTCCATTGAGAGGTGAGTGCATACTTCAGCTTCTCCATCACAACATGAACCTTACTAAATAAATAAACTACATCATGCTGAAACATGTAAGTCTGAAACAGGCACTATTTAAATCATGTTGACTCAACACACAGGCATTTACTCTACTATTCCTTGGTCATTTCCATCATGGAATGAATAGATATTAATCTGAAGAGGAGAGCTCTACTGTGTGTAGAGGCCGTCCTTGCCATCACAAACCTACCATCAAACAAATGTTCCCAATCATAGAGGAAGTTCTGGTCTTCTAGCCAGACTTGATGCTCTGCACTGGAGTGATGAAAGTAGCTGTTGGTCTTGCATGCCTTCCTCTTTATATGCTGAGTCTACATGTTTTAAAAATGCTCCAAGAAGGCTGCATTGAAGCCCTATGCATGTTGACTTGGAATTAAGTTCCACTGACACAGCTTAATTTTCATGAGGATGTGAGCTCCACTGATACAGCGGGTCTTACTTTCAAGTAAATGTATAAAGGATCACGTAGACCTCAGCCAAGGGAATTTGTTTTAAAAAGTGTAGGAGGACTTTTTTATTTTACAAAAATGTAGCATGTGGCCAACACATTAACTTATCATTTCAGAGTATACTTCTGCTTGCTGTTCATGGCATTGCTAGGCAACTAATTATATTGGAACAACATTTCTTGATGGATGCCACCATAGAAATAGTTTATAAAAACAAAACAACAAATCATTTGTGAACTCCAGGCCTTGACTAGCCAGTTTAGTTGAAAGTGATTAATGAAATCTTAGAGAAGTTGTTTCACGGCCATACTTGGCATAAGTTTTATTTTGCTACTATTTATTGCAGGACATCCTCGTTTATATATATTTTTCAATTATAAACTTTCCCTATCTGAAAATCTGAAGTTTGATGATATCATCAATAAAACAAACTTTCCTTTCCTTTCTTTTGACCTCAACACAATTTACCTTTGATTAGCCATGTGTTAGGATGATACTTAAAGTCTGTTTGAATTAGTGACCAAATCTACTTTTGAAAATAATGTAATATTACATTGAATTTGAATTTCTCTATGCATCATGAAACCAGGTCTGGTAGTATAGACTTGTATTAATGGTATCAAGGAAAAAATAGATCAGGTAATATATGAAGCCTTACTCCCTCTATTAGTCATGACTTAGGCAGACTTAATACTTGGCTGGGAATCCTCAGTAATATACAACAATGAGTGAAAAGCACTGTATTATACTGTCTTAGCAAGCCAGCTGTACATGGCAAGAAGGAAACCCAATGAAAGCTGCCATGTAGTAGTATGTCACATGTCCCCAGCTCCCCATACGAGGACATGAGAGAAGTCTCTCACAAGGATGGTAAAACATCAAAACATCTGGGCATCCTCTGGGCAACATCCTTGCAGATGGCCAATTCTCTCGCACCATAAGTGACTTGCAGTTTCTCAAGTTGCTCTTGACATGAAAAAAGGTAGCATCAATGGTCATTTGTAGTTTATTCTTAAGTTGGGTTAAGGTGCCCAACAACTATGGGCAGCTTTTTTGTATTTTTATTGTTTTATTGTTTTATCTCTTTCTTTTTTTAAAAAAAAGTAGGAGATAAAGTTTAGTTGTCTGTCAGTTGGTAGAGATACAAAGGAAGTTATGGAATGGGATATTATGGGGTTCTAATTTTAGAGACAGTGTTTTTCAGGGAGGGGTTGTTAAATTTTTTATTGTTTGTGAAAACTACACACACCCATGCACACAACCACAGGGAACTGGCAAGGCCCTACAAATCTGCACTCGACTGACCAGTTCCATTGTAAGCCCATACATTATTTTAATTCCACATATTCCAGCAGCAGCAGCTTCCTCACTCTGCTCAGTGTGCTATGATCCTCCACTAGTGGTTTTTGTGTTGGATTCAGACTTTGGAAGACCAAAGTTTGAATCCCTGCTTAGCATGGAAACTCACTAGGTGACCTTGAAGAAGTCACACAACCTCAAGCAGTAGCAAATTTAATCTGAATGAATATTGTCAAGAAAATACTATGATGGAGTCATCATAAGCACAACAGTAGATACTGTTGGAGGAAGGGGCTACCAGAAGACACATTTCCCAAAGCTCTTTCAAATCATGAGCCTGGCCTATGCTCTTTTCAGTTTCAGAATCCAGTGTTTTGATTAATATCAATCTCCAGATGCTGACATGCTGTACCAGGCAAAACACTGATATCTTTGTACACAGACTTGTGAATGCTGATCTGTGAGGGCTCAAATTTAAGTTTGTTTTGAAGGGATGGTCCACATTTAAATATGAGAAACATTGCCCTTGTCATTAAAATCACATGCCTTAGTGGCTTTTTAAAGAATCATGGAAATTACCTTTGCTTGAAGAAGTCACACAACCTCAAGCAGTAGCAAATTTAATCTGAATGAATATTGTCAAGAAAATACTATGATGGAGTCATCATAAGCACAACAGCAGATAAGATGTTAATCGAGGTGTCTAATAAACACTTCATTATTTGCTCTCTTGAGCTAGTCAAGCCATCCAAATCCAAGACTCGAATTGCTGTGTGAACATCATTCTATTTTGGGAAGCTATTCAAATATTAATTTTCACACTTTTGTATTTGTTAACCTGAAATATTTTAGATAACAAAAGAACAACAAAATGCATGGGAAGGAATGCTGTGAAGATGAAAATTACATTCAGGGCTGCTCCACATATTCCAGAATCTCACTGTAATGATTTTCAACGGATTGCATTAAACTCTCTGTGAGAAAATAAAATGTGCTTTTGTATTCTTGCTGTATGGAATTTCATGTGGCATGCATTGTAATATTCCTTGCTAGCAGCTATTACTTTATAGGTGAAAAATAATAAAGGTAACGTGATGTTTCCTCCTCTCTTGCCCTCCTTCCATTGTCACAGCGATATTCTTGGCCACTATCTTCACTAGTGCTCATTTGTCACATGTAGATTTAGTCGTTCCATATCTTGCCTGTTCTCTGCCTGCAAATTTTGCTCTTAAAGTTCTACAGGTCAAGAATGTGAATGTTTTACATGTGCCTTTGAAACTTATCCAATGTCCCCTTTTTCTTTTTGCAAAGGATGTTACTGTCACCAAGGCTAGTTCTACACAGGCACACAATATGTAGGTTTGAACCAACATGAAAAAATGACAGTTCCAGTCCGCATTGTGATTTGTCAGAAGCTGAATCAGCACCTCTGGGGGTGGGTCCCATTTCCACCTACTGTGGCACCCCATTTTGCCTTAAAACATTTATTTATTTTTATTTACTTACTTTGCTTCTAGACCGCCTCTCTCAGCCCGAAGGCGACTCGAGGTGGTGTTCAAATGGCAAGAACTACCCAAGACAAACATATCAACAATTATCAACACAATTCCATCATATACAAATTAGCAGTTAACGTTAAAAACACAATATTAGCGTCTCATTATTTAAACGGTTTCCAATTGCATCATCGTCGTTCTGTAGGTCTCAATTTGGTAATCATACTACATCTGCAAATGCCCGGTCATATAGCCAGGTCTTGACCTTCTTGCAAAATGTCAGGAGGGAGGGGGCTGATCTGATGTCATAAGGAAGGTCGTTCCAAAGCCGAGGAGCCACCACTGAAAAGGCCCTGTCTCTTGTCCCCACCAACCGCGCCTGCAAAGCAGGCGGGACCGAGAGCAGGGCCTCTCCGGATGATCTTAAGCATCTTGAAGGTTCGTAGGGGGAGGTGCATTCGGACATGTAAGTTGGACCAGAACCGTTAAGGGCTTTAAAGGCTAAAGCCAGCACTTTGAATTGCACCCGGTAGCAAACTGGTAGCCAGTGGAGCTGGCACAACAGAGGTGTTGTGTGCTCCCTGAGTGCTGTTTCCTGTTATCAACCTGGCTGCTGTCCGTTGGACCAGTTGAAGCTTCCAAACAGTCTTCAAAGGCAGTCCCACGTTGAGGGCATTGCAGTAATCTATACGGGATGTAACCAGAGCATGGACCACCATGGCCAAGTCAGACTTCCTAAGGTATGGGCGCAGTTGGCGCACAAGTTTTAACTGGACATGGGAAGGAGACGGTGCTGGTTGCCATCACAGATAAGCTACGTCGCCAACTAGATCAAGGTGGATCGGCGCTGCTCGTGTTATTGGACCTCACGGCAGCGTTCGATACTGTCGATCATGATCTTTTGACCCACTGACTGACCGGGGCCGGGGTGAGGGGGTCAGCCCTTAGCTGGCTGTCCTCCTTCCTCCGGAACCAGTCTCAGCGAGTGAAAAGGGGCGAGGTTATCTCTGAGGGCATCCCACTTCCCTATGGACTGCCTCAGGGGGAAATTCTCTCCCCTTTATTATTTAACATCTATGTCCGACCACTTGCTCGGTTGGCGCGCAGCTTCGGGCTGGAGTGTCACCAATATGCGGATGACACTCAGCTCATTCTGGGGATGGAAGGCCAGCCTGACTCCGTACCCGATAATTTCCATCGTTGCCTTGAAGCCATCACTGGATGGCTGCGAGCCAGTAGGTTGAAGGTGAATCCGGCTAAGACGGAGATCCTGTGGCTGGGTCGTCCGGGTACGGGAGAGATCCGGCTTCCAAC
This sequence comes from Anolis apletophallus, assembly GCA_030556195.1. Classification (NCBI taxonomy): domain Eukaryota; kingdom Metazoa; phylum Chordata; class Lepidosauria; order Squamata; family Anolidae; genus Anolis; species Anolis apletophallus. The sequence goes on along the minus strand of JARBWK010000007.1, from coordinate 64,179,314 downwards.
CCTGGGCAGGGCGACACTTTGCCCGTCTCCATCTGTAAAAAGCTTAGGAGTCACCATTGTCAGCGGAGTGGCCTTCCACCACCTCCAACAGGCGAGGAGGCTGGCTCCCTACCTGTCCCGTCATGACCTAGCCACAGTGGTCCAAGCCACGGTCATCTCGAGATTGGACTACTTTAATGCCCTCTGCATCGGCCTTCTCTTGTCGGTGATCCGGAAGCTTAAGCTGGTGCAGAACGCTGCAGCACGGCTGGTGGCAGGCCTTCCATCTCGCTGCCACATCACGCCTGTGCTGCGCGAACTGCACTGGCTTCCAATAGAGCACCGGAAAACCTTCAAGGTGCTGGTTCTGACCTTTAAGGCCTTGAATGGTCTGGGGCCAGTGTACTTAAGGGACCGCCTCTCCCACTACAGTCCTCCACGACCACTGCGATCCGAATCCCAGAACCTCCTGGTGGTGCCTAGCCGCCAATCTATTCACCTGGGTACAAAACGGAGGAGGGCATTCAGTGCCGCTGCGCCGGTCCTGTGGAATGCCCTCTGTGACAACCCCTTGTTGACCGGCCTCAGACTGGACAATCTTTCTATATCCAAACTGCTGACCCTCAATGCAAAGGGACCTCGAAGTTACCTCAGCCACTTCCGTCTTATGGCAGGGTAGACTATCTCCTTTATTAACCATTGAACTGCAGAGATTTTAATTTTCTCAGTAACCACTTGACCACGCTGCCACCATTTATCGGTCTGACCACTGACCTTGAGGGCCACCACCAATAAAAGAATTAGGAGAGGTGTTTTTCTTTTAAGATGCAAATAATTTATTATGACACAAATGGGTACAAATCTTGGTTGGTTTTATACTTCCTCAGAGGCACAAACTTATTCTGTTACACAAAACACAATGGGGATATATTATAGGGTTTCCACTAAACCTCTATAAACCCCTGGACTCTTCCAACTTTAACTAGGGTCTCTACACCCATAAAACTGGACTGCTCTCTTGCAGACCTTAAGACCAACTAAAATACTGAACTGTTCTCTTACAGTCCTCAGGACCAACTAACTCAAAACAGAACTCCTCCCCCTCTCATGTGGCAGTTGGCTTCCAACTGCTCTTTACCAACTGTAAAATTCAAACCTTGAACATTCTAAAAGCCTCTAGCCCTGGTTGCTATGGCGACAGCTCTTCAAAGCTTCTGCCAAGCCTCCCTTCTGTTTCACCCACAGCAACAATCCATAGAATATTCCCCCGAACTACACAAAACAACATACATCCAACATATGTCACACAACATTTACACACAAATAATCGACATCATTACACCCTCCCTTCCACAATTCGAGCTCAGACTGAATTGCTAACATTCCTTAGGGCCTGCAAGACCCTCCTTTTTACCCAAGCGTTCGGTTCATAGGTATATGAATATGTAAACTGTGTTTTGCATGCCTGGTTGCTGTAATTTTAATAGGTGGACTTGTTTTACTGTGTTTTATGGGTTTATATGGGTAAAATCCTGAAATATATGAATGTAAGTCGCCCTGAGCCTACGGGAAAGGGCGCCTAGTAAATTGAAGTAATAAATAAATATCTGTGCGAATGCTCCCCTGGTCACCGCCGAAACCTGGGGTTCCAGGCTCAGCGATGAGTTCAGGATTACACCCAAACTGCGAACCTGCGTCTTCAGGGGGAGTGTAACCCCATCGAACACAGGCTGTAACCCTATGCCCTGTTCGGCCTTCCGACTGACCAGGAGTGCCTCTGTCTTGTCTGGATTCAGTTTCAATTTGTTCAGCATGAGAAAAAAAAATCATGTACTGACTTTACTGCAGCCCAAGTTCCTTTGCCAGTTGATGGGCAGAGGACAGGAAGGGACAGTCACTCAATGTCCCCAGGCTTCCTAAGTTCAGGGAGTGTAAGATGCTGTCAAGAGGCCCACCGCTGATTCTGTATAGGAATTGAGGGTGGATATTTGCATTGGACAATTACAGGGGAAAGCCCAAATCCTGCCGCAGGATTCAAATTATCCGCTGTGTTTTTTGATTTGGAGTGCAGCCCTGTTAAGTTACTTTCTCCAAAGTAAATTGCACCAGCCTACATGCATTTTGTAGACACTTGCAAGATGATGCAACCCCCACACTAACCTAAATGGTAAATGTAGAAGCGCTCTAAGGGGTGCACCACATTTTAAAGTAATACAACAAAGACCCATTGGTTTCAATATGCATGAAATGTAGAAAATGTAGAAATTCAATTTACAAGTGCAACATTAAAGCTCTATACGGTTCTGGCCCAGCCTACTTGTCCGAACGCATCAGCCGCTATGTCCCACCTCGTAATCTAAGATCATCCGGAGAGGCCCTGCTCTCGCTCCCGCCTACGTCTCAGATGAGGCTGGTGGGGACGAGGGATAGGGCCTTCTCGGTGGTGGCTCCCCGCCTGTGGAATGCGCTTCCTATTGATGTACGATCCACCACATCCCTCCTGGCCTTCAGGAAAAAGTAAAATCCTGGCTGTGGGACCAGGCATTTGTACACCAGCACAAGGCAGCATTTTAGATTGGTTTTTAATGGAAGTGGGTGATTATGGCCAATGTTTTTATGGACTGAACATTGTTTTAATCCAGAGTGAATGGTGCTAATGTAGTTGTATTTTAATGTATTTTAATGTATTTTAATTGTTGAAGGGTTTTGGGGTTTTATATTGTGATTATGTGAGCATCGAATTGTGCCGTACTGTAAGCCGCTCTGAGTCCCCCCTTGGGGGTTGAGAAGAGCGGGGTAAAATTCTGAAATAAATAAATAAATAAATGATGGCATATTTATTTTATGGCTTTATAGTTACTAGAGACTCTGTTATTTTCAGGTGATATTAAATAAACATAGATTTTCATTACAAGTTGCACATGGTAACTGTGTAAGATAACTTAATATTGTTTACAGTGTCAAAACTTTGTGTGTATCTCCAGTTTTCAATTATTCCCCCACATGAGATATATTTCTGCCCATAATTGTGTAACAAAAATATAACAGATGTTTGATACTGCATGTATGTCTTAACATTATATTTAAAATGCCAGAAACCTGTCCCCTTAATTAATTTAAATTAATAGGAGGACATATACAAAGCTCTTCTGCCAGGTAACTTTCTTTCAATTTACATAATAAATTTTCTTGTCATTTTAGTGCTTTAAAATGTCTTGACATATGCATATATTATCCAAAGCAGATGAATAGTAATTACAAATAATTGAATCAAATTGTGCTATGCCCACAATAGAGCACTACAATGTCTGCATAAATGGTCAGTTAGAAATGTAAATCTTTGTATTGTTCATCATCAAGTGTGAGTACAAATTGTCTTCATAGTAGTCCTTCCTTTATGGGAGAATACAAAGGTCTCTGTGCAGTATTCGCTGAATATTCACATTTTGAAAAGTCCTTTGGGAAAATATTTTACACAGAAGTGCATTTGGGGAGAGGTTTGTCTGTGTAAAAACCAGGAGCTTTTCCTGTGAAAATGCTGTATTGTTATGCACAAAACACATTTATAGACAAAATGCCCCTCTCCCCCTTCTACACTGCCATATAAAATTCAGATCATCTGCTTTAAACTGGATTATATGGCAGTGTAGACTCATATAATCCAGTTCAAAATAGATAATGTGGGTTATCTGTTTTGGTAATCAGGATTATATGGCAGTGTAGAACAGGCTTATAATAACAAGCATTATTCCTATTCGTTGACAACATTATTCACATTTGTACTATAAAACACTCAAATGTGTGATTCTAAGGTTCACAAGACTTTGGAAGCCTTAACCTGGTGTCTCTGAGAGGTTTTTTCCCTTCTTATGAAGGGCACGGTGCTGGGATATTAATATACTCAAGGGCTACAATTACGCTCTACAGTTATTACAGAAATATAGGGTTCATCTACATCAGTGGTTCCCAAAGTGGGCGGTACCACCCCCTGGTGGGCGGTGGGGTGATCCAAAGGGGCGCTGGGAGGCTCAGGAGAATTTAGGGGGTGCTGAACCCCTGTAAGGGGGAGGTGGCGTGAGCCAGGCTTGCCATTTGCAGGGTCGCCCGCTTGCGAGGACGTCCCCATTGGAAGAAAGAGGCCGATACACAGCACTATGCCATGGGTGGGGTTGATGAGAGGAAGGAGGCGCGCAGGGACACAGTCGCAAGTGCGCGATCCCAAGGCAGGCATTGCCATTTGATCCAGATCTGTCATTCATGGGGATCTTAGTGGTCTGTGGAAGTCAGAGCTGAATTGGCTGAAGGTACTGCAAATCCCATCATCCGTTGCTCATACTCCCCCAAACGTATTGTTTTTGTGGTTATTTCTGGAATTCAATGTTTGTAATTTACACCTTTATTTACTATATTTTTACAAAAAAAGGTAGAAACATTAATACATATATCTTTCTGTTTAATTGCTATTAAAAATTTTAAAAAGTAACTTCTAGGGGGGCGCTGAGCAATTTTTTTTCTGGAAAGAGGGCGGTAGGCCAAAAAAGTTTGGAAACCACTGATCTACATTGTAGAATTAATGTAGTTTGACACTACTTTAACTGCCATGGCTCAAAGCTATGGAATCCTGGGATTTGAAGTTTGATGAGACACCAGGACTTATTGACAGAGAAAGCTAATGGTTTTGTAAAACTATAACTGCCAGGATTCTATAGCATTGAACTATGACAGTTAAAGTGGTGACAAATTACATTAATAGTGTAGATAAAATACACCCATAGTTGGACTGAACTATATGCACTCCTCATCACTGTCTACACTGACTACCATTAATGGCAGTTGCAGACCGAACAAGTGCTCACCCACTCACTTACTTGCCCACCCCTCACCCCCTACTCCCTCTCCCCCCCCAAGTGCCAATCATCTCTCCCTCTGGTTTGAGCACTCTTTCTTAAAGATTCACCATCACTGGTTTATACTTATTTTCTTCATACAAGCTTGCATGGCTCTTCATACCTTCTCCTCTATCTTTGGTTTGCTTTCTTTAATTATATCCATATCTTTCTTCTTCTTTTCTATAGTCTTCTCTCCATCACAGAATATATTAGATAAGTACCCTATTTTTAAGAATGTGTCATATTATATTAGATTGCCCCTTCTTCATACATTGTTATAGTCCTCTTCCCTTTTCTCACTTTCTTCATTGGTTTTCTTTTTTGTCATACCCACGCATAATGCTTGGTGAAGTGAAAGGCAGTAGGAAAAGAGGACGACTGCAGGCCAGATAGATTGATTCAGTCAAGGAAACCTCAGCCCCGTGTTTGTATGACCTGAGCAGGGCAGCCAATGACCTCAAGGTCTCTCATTCATAAGGTTGCCATAAATCAAGTTGACTCAATAGTCTGCAACATTACCTTCTTTCCCACCAGATTTTTTCATAAATCTGTTTTTGCTCTCCCTCCCGTGATCTTTCTCCTATCAATAGTTGTTTCTACCTGTTAAATATTAAAATTGCTCTCCTCTAAGAAAAAGAAAACTAAAATTCACATTGCAATCTCCCTAGCTGGCTTGGAGAGAGGGTCGCTTTAATTCGAGATGTAGACTTCCATTAGGCTTCAAGTAAGGATGGACCTACACTGCCATATAATCCAGTTCAAAGCAGATAATCTAGATTCAGAAACTAGAATATATGGCAGTATAGATAGGGCCTGAGGTTGAGCTTCTGATTTTGAATAGCATCTCCTTCCTCAGGCTTTACACTCATGCCCTGTGAATGACTTTAAATTTATTTATTTATTTATTTATTTATTATTTCCATTTCTATACCGCCCTTCCCCGCAGGCTCGGGGCAGTTTACGTAGCCTAAAAAGCACAATCATAATATGCAACAATAAAACAAATTTAACACAGATTTAACACAGATTTAAAACAGATTTCCGACCCACACAGGATAGTCAACTTGGGTTATCAGAGGTTAAAAGCCTGCCGGAAGAGCGTTGTTTTGCAGGCCCTCCGAAAGGAGGATAACTCTCCGAGGGCCTGAACATCCTCCGGTAAGGCGTTCCAAAGAATCGGAGCCACCACCGAAAATGTTCTCTCCGCCTGGTGGAGGACAGGTGGAAAGTCCAAACAGAGGGTACTACAAGAAGATTTTGTTCTTTAGAAGCTGGTACATGAATAAAATACATTCAAATGCATTGTCACATTTGGACACAAAGCAATTGGGAAGAAACAGGAGATATTGTGTAGTCAGAGAAAATGTTGGTTTGGGGTGTGTTTTGGTTCCTTGGGGAGAAACTAAATGTGCAAATGAGCCATCACTTAAAACTAATATATTGTACTGTCCATCTTCTTTTTGACTTCATTCTCTTGCACTGTGTGGCTTTTTACCACTTTTCATAAGTTGTACAAAAATAAAAGTTGTACAAAAATAAAGCATATATAATGTGCACTTTTCTCTTCTCTGAAGATTGTGTCTTGCTTCTTGACTGAAACTTCATTGCTGGGTTATTTAAAGAAGTACTGATGTACAAACAACCTGGGAACATCTTATTCTTTTTACAGTGCTATTTTTACTTAATAAAATAGAAATGCTAGAAACTTGCGCGAGTCCCAAGCAATGTTAACGAGAATGTTCTGGTACCAAATAAAATTCCACATCTATTAAAAGAAGTGTTAATAAAAACATTATATGAATATTTATTGTCCATTTGCTATATTAGTGCTCTTTATCTCAAAACCTGTCGTGGTTACACCAATTCCCATTTTTAGAATATCTAAGATTTTATTTTTCATCACATATATAATGTTTAATGACACTATTAAAGGGCGATTTATACGACTGCGACATTGTGTCTCTGCAAGTGATATCTTGAAGTAGGTTTGTTTGGGGGGGTTGCCCATCAGATTACTACACTAGCACAGAAATGCGAGTAGAAAGAATGAGATAATGGAATATTTTTAAAAGAAGAAGTGCTATTTTTGGTATACTACCACCATTTTAAATCTAAATGTTACTGCAAAGATATTACACAAAAAGGCTTCTACGATATAAAAATATATATATTGTATGGTTCTCAGAACTAGAGGGAAAGTAACATATAATCATGCAAGATGTACCATACCCAATATAGAGGTGTGAGCGTAGTGTCAATAGGATTCACAGATAGATATTTCGGATTATATATCCACAGATAGCAGCTTCACAATATAGTCCACAGCTTCACAACATAGTCTGTATGTCCAACATAGTCCAAAAGTAACTGGCAAAATGCAGTCTCTAGTCTGGAGATAATCCAACCAGTAAAGGACAAAAGGAGGCTGAAATGAGCTCCTCAATAAGGCATAAAGGGCGAGGCTTCAGTTTGTTGGAAATAGAACTGAGCAGTTTTATTTATTTATTTATTCGGGTTTCTATGCCGCCGACTCCCGGAGGCTCGCGGCGGCTTACAAGAGCCGAAGGCACAATAAAATACAGAACAATAAAACAATAAAAGCAGTTAAGAACAGAACAACACAATAAACAATAGCACAATTGGAGCAGTGGCACAATTAAGAGTTTGGCAATGTTCCTATCAAAGGGCTGTCATTATGATACTATATGGGGAGCCAATGGAGTGACCAATTCACACTGGGACACATATTCCTTTTGGCAAGTCATAAGGGTGAAATCGAGGCTGCGGGGAGGAGGCAAATGACCTCTTGCACCTTTGGGCACCAGAAGCTCAAAATTGGCAGATGGCTGTGGAGACTGACCCCCAGTATTACAGAACATGATACTGGAAGTGAATTCCCACAGGCTCAATACCTCATCAGATCTGGATCTTTCATCAAGGTCTGGATCTGATGAAACATATAATTAATGCATAGTAAACTGGGAAACCTTGGTTTACTCCACATTATTTCACTATTATCAGAGGTATCATAAAACAGAGACAGGTCTTGGATTAAAGGCCTGTCTCAAAGGGCTCTGGGATAGAGAATTCTGCCTTTTTAAAAACTGGAGTACTAAAGCACAAAAAAGTTGGATACTCAGATCAAAATGCCTTGGTTAACCAAAATGACTAAATCTGACATTTAGGTAACATGACTTTTGGGACTTCTCCAGAGCTGACCACTATGTCCTCCTGGTCAGTCGTAAGGCCAAACAGGGCATAGGGTTACAACCTGTGTTGAATGGGGTTGCACTTCCCCTGAAGATGCAGGTTCTCAGCTTGGGAGTGATCCTAGTTTCATCGCTGAGCCTGGAACCCCAAGTTTCGGCGGTGGCCAGGAGACCTTTTGTACAGCTAAGACTTGTGCGCCAGCTGCTCCTGTACCTTGGAAAGTCTGATCTGGCTACGGTCATCCATGCTCTGGTTACATCCTGAATAGATTGCTGCAATGCGCTGTACATGGGGCTGCCTTTGAAGACGGTTCAGAAACTCCAACTAGTCCAATGGGCAGAAGCCAGATTACTAACTGGAGCAACATATAGGGAGCATGCCACCCGCTGTTATGTCAGCTCCACTGGCTGACAGTCCATCTCCAAGTCCAATTCAAAGTGCTGGTTTTGATCTATAAAGCTCTATACGGTTCTGGCCCAGCTTACTTGTCCAAACGCATCTGCCTCTACGTCCCACCTTATAACCTAAGATCATCCGGGGAGGCCCTGCTGTCGCTCCCATCAGCATCCCAAATGCGTCTGGCGGGGATGAGGGACAGGGCCTTCTCAGCCATGGCCCTTCCCCATGGAACACACTCCCAAATGAGATAAGATCAACCCCATCCATCCTGGCCTTCAGGAAGAAATTAAAATTGTGGTTCTGGGACCAGGCTTTTGGACAATAAACAGCAGTATAGATGGACATGGATTGGAATAACTTTATGGCTGATGATATTGTGATAATGTTTATGGTTTTAATTAATGCTGTAATTACTGTTTTAATTATTGCTGTTTGTATTGAATTATGATTTTATTATTGTAATTGTTTTTAGCGACATTGTATCACTAGTATATGTAAGCCATCCTGAGCCCCCCTTTGGGGGTAGAGACGGGATAGAAATACCAGAAATAAATAAATAATATTCAGCCAGAGGTATACCAGTATATATAGACCAGGTGTGAGTCCTGGAGTGGAGATAGTAGCAAAATGGGTAAATTACCCCAATAAGAATTCTGACTTCTACCCATGACATTTCCTATCAGTCCACAAATTTCTAGAATTTCAGAGAGTGCGACACTGCAATTCATTTTCATCTAAAATACATTTGCTGTTTTTGCAATCCCTTAGTAACGTTGCTCCATTGGCAGGCAGGTTAAATATGGTTTTCTCCATGCTGGTAATAGCTTTTCTTATTGAACTTGGACAGTGCAAATATGAAATCTTTGTTTCAGTTTATTTTTACTAATGAAAAAACTCACCAAATTTATTTCTCTCACTTTGAGAAAAGGGTTATAGATAAATAGTCAGACAGATAATTAGTCAGACAGATACAAAGAATATTCAAATTATTCACATTTGGAATGGACAATATGGAAGTAAAACTGAGATTTCACTATCCTTATAGACATGTGAATCCTTGCTCTAAGGGCTTAATGTCTCATACTGTAGGTTACTTTTGATAGAAACTATTTCTATCATCCCACTGCATATAATAAAAATTGTGGTGTTTTCATGATTTAAATACTTCTTATTATGATATATCATGGTTTTACTACTACCATAATTGTCACCTCTGCCAGTGCTACCACTGCTGTTGATTTCTTCTCCTTTTTTCTTCCTTTTTTTCTCCTCATCTTCTTCAACATTTCAATGAATTGGCACCTTTGAATGTTAATTTTAGTGGACAGATTAAATTCAAATGAAAATTTAAAAACAATAAATTGTGTAATCATCTAATAGACAAGAAAGAGAGAGAGAGAGAGAGAGAGAGAGAGAGAGAGAGAGAGAGAGAACTGGAGAGAAATCTCTGTCTGTAAGAAGAGGCTTTTGAGGCAAGTGCCAGCCACAGATGCCCATGGTGAAAGTGTCCACCTTGCAATGTCAAGTAAGCAGGGCCAACTTAAGTAATTTTGCTGACACAGAATAGCATGAGGTGACTTCCATTGACGCAAGTTACACTTCATAGTAACCAAATTCAACCATGTTATTTTGATCCACTCAACACCTCTCCTAATTTTAAGTGGTAATGATACAAGAAAATTATATATAAAAATACAAGAAAACTCTGATCTCCATTTGGGTTGTGGAACAAATGAAGATCATGCTCAAATAGTGTACATGCATACAAATTAGTTCCTCTCCAACTGTTTGATGTCACCACTTTGGGTGAATGTCATTGAAAAATGAACTCCACCAATGAAGAACATCAAATAAGAAATGTTAAGATGGGAAATGGAAACAGAATTAGTAAAATACTGTAGGATAAAGTGGGCATAAATGTAGGATATGGCACTGAACCAGAAAAATGGGAAAATATGTGGAAATCAGGCCAAAAAAGAATCTTATGTCAAGATGTTAAAAGATTTTTTAAAATTATCTTTATTGAGTTTTTACAGTATTTAAAAGACAGAAAATAGGGGTCAATGGGGAAAGGAAAAGCGGGGGGGGGGAGGTGAGGAAAGGGGAGTGCAGGATAAGGAGAAAGACATAACAGGTAGGTACACACTTAGTCTTCCAGTTCGGGACGTCGGAGACACCGCATACTTGAAATATATACAGTTAACTGAATAGAAGCCTTCACCTTGACGGATTCATGGTGCATGATTTTATACCTTACACATGACAATTCATTTTATCAAGATAAAGCCGCACTGGCTGCCAATCCGCCCTTGTCTTTTCACTTCTCCCATAAACCTTATTGTAAAGTTCGTCCGATTCCATTAAGTCTCTTAATTTATTAAACCATTCCTCTATTTGTGGTATATCCGCCTTTTTCCGGTTTTTGGCAAACACTAGCCTAGCGGCCGCTGCTGTACTATAAAGAAGTTTCACCTTATTTTGATCCCAGCCTTCCTTAGTGAGATTTAAAAGGTAAGTTTCGGGACCCAAATCAAACTTCTCCTGCAGAATTTTTTGAGTGTGCTTATGAACCGCTTTCCAAAATCTTTGAGTTTTGCTACATGACCACCAGCAATGTATGAAGGTCCCCAAGTGGGTCTTGCACTTCCAACATTTGCTGTTGGAGTTTTTGTAAAACAATGCAATTTTTTGCGGGGTCATATGCCATCGATAAAACATCTTATACCAGTTCTCTGCTGGTGCTGTAGAACCCAGGATTTTGATAGTTTCCCTCCAAGTCTTCTCCCAATCTTGTAACAGAATAGTGTGGCCGACATCTCGTGCCCATTCTATCATTACCTGTTTTACCAACTCTGTTTCTGTATCTAACTCTAACCATTTGTTTTATAGAGTTTTTATATGTTTTTTCTTCTGCTTCAGTACCCCATCCCAAGTGCTGTCTTCACAAGCGAACTCGTTTTTACAGTCTAACCTGAAGTAGTCTTTTAATTGTGTGTACTGGAACCATGATATTTCAACCCCTGTATCTCTTAAGTTCTCCAGTGTTTTTAATTCCCATTTTGTATTTACTTTCCTGATCAATGATTTATATGTATACCATTTGGACATGGGTTTTGTGCTGAGCTTCCATAGGCGAGATCCAGAGAGGCGTCTTCGTGTAGAGTTGGTCTTTGTACTTGTTCCATACTTTAAGTAGTGCTGCTCTAATGTGATTATTGAAGGTTTTTTCTACTTTTGCTTTTCTGTACCACATGTACGCATGCCAGCCTCTGTTGATATTAAATCCCTCCAAGTTAAGTAATCTTGTTTTCTTTAAGAGAGCCCAGTCCTTTACCCAGCTTAGCGTGGCAGTCTCGTAATATAGTTGAAGGTTCGGGAGGGCAAGACTGCCCCTTTCCCTTCTGTCCGTTAAGATTTTGTATTTTATCCTGGGTTTCTTTCCTTCCCAGATATATTTTGTAATATCTCTTTTCCAAGTCTTGAAATCATATACTGTTCTTTAAATGGGTATAGATTGAAATAAAAAAATCATTCTCGGCAATACATCCATCTTTATTACCGCTATTCTTCCTAGCAGATTGAGGCTGAGAAATCTCCAGCTTTAGAGTTTCTTCTTTATATGCTTCCATGTGGTGTCATAATTATTTTTTAGCAGCTGATTGTTCTTCATGGTTAGGTGTATACCCAGGTATTTTACCGTCTTAGCTACTTGGATCTTGGAGATGTCCTGGAGGGATTCTATCCTTTCTTTTTAAAAGTTTTTTGTAAGTATTTTGGATTTGGAGTAGTTGATTTTTAATCCTGACACCTCACTATATGTAAAAGATTTTTTAAAAATAAGATGATGTTTCATTGATATTTGACCCTGGTGAGATTGGCTAAAATGAACAAAAACATAAGCAGTACATTCTGGAAGTGTGGCGCTTTTATAGAGTTATTCAAGCTGTTTTTATTACTCCCATCGTACAAAAGATACCTAGTAGAGATGACGACTACCATCTATAACACCTCATAGACAACAGGGAAACACTGATCACTCAGGGTGGTTAAGTTTTGTGCTGCTGCTATAAAAATAAGGAAGCAGATTGTGGATGATGGTGGATGATTTTAAACGATAATGTTTTAACCTACCCATTGTAGGATCTATACCCACAGATTTTATAAGAGTCGAACTAGACCACTCTGTGTTGGGGACTTTCTGCTTTTAATGTTTTGAATAATTAATCTTAATGATGTATTTCTTTTTAAAAACAAACTCCAATTTTAATGTCTTAATGCTTTGTACTCCTCGACTGTGACCATCACAATAAAATTGATTCAATGTGGCAAGAAACTGGAACTTTATTCCGCACGTGGTGGACCTGCTCTAAAATTCAATACAAAAGAAACTGCAAAAAAAAAGTTCAAAACTGCAATCCAATGTTGGTTCTCAAACAGTGGTTCTCAACCTGTAGGTTCCCAGATGTTTTGACCTTCAACTCCCAGAAATCATAACAGCTGGAAACTGGCTGGGATTTCTGGGAGTCGTAGACTAGAACACATGGGAATGCACAAGCTGAGAACTCCTAAATTAAAACCTGCATTATTCTTATTGGGAATACAAAATGAACAAGTGAAATTAATTAATGCCAAAACATTACAATACATGTTAATTGGAGCAAGAATGTTATACACACAACAAAGCAAAAAGACTAAAACATCGACAGCTGAGGAGTGTATTACAAAAACATTTTAAATGGCAGAAATTGATAAACGGATAAATTGGCATTGATGCACAAGGAAAAAAATTAAAGTGACTATGAAAAGGGCTGGGAACCATTTTCGAACTTTATTTTAAAAAGAAAGACACACAAATTTGGGTCAAGGGCTTCAAATAAGTTTGATAATCAAACTACATTCAGCTAGTGCATTCCATAGGTGGGTGGGGCTGTGGCCCCCCACCTATGGAACGTACTCCCAATTGAGATAAGATTGACCCCCATCCCTCCTGGTTTTCAGGAAAAAATTGAAATCATGGTTTTGGGACCAGGCTTTTGGACAATTGACATAAGTAGCACCTTAACTGGATATGGACTGGAATGACATTACGGCTGATGATACTGCGATTCTGTTTTATGGTTTTAATTAATGCTATATTTACAGTTTTAATGATTCCTGCATGTATTTTATTTGTGATTTTATTATTGTAATTTGCTATGTAACGGCATTGTATCATTACTAAATGTAAGCCGTCCTGAGTCCCCCTTCGGGGGTAGAGAAAGGATGGGATAGAAATAACAGAAATAAATAAAATAAATAAAATATTATGTTGTCATCTTGGAAGATATAAATGTTTAAAGTAGTAATGTCTTCAAAACATGTGATGGCTGCAAGACAATTGTGGAAAAAAATGATTAAAAGTTGCAAGAAAAGAAAAGAAAAATGGACTCCTAAGGGCAAACCTTTTGGGTAAGGAGGGGGAGCAACAACAAGAAAAGTTAGGAGAAGTCTAAAGGTACATGCATTGAAGGTGAATAAGTGTATATTGGGCTGCTCCTCCAAACATTTTGGAAGTCCTCATATCCCCACAATTTTATCCCATGTTGATTCTACACCTCTCACAAATCTGTATGGATAGAAAAATGCAGATGCAGAGGATTCAGTCTGCATAGTAAAAGGCAAGCCATTAATCAAAACAATAGTCATTGCACCCACCCACTTCCAAAGGCATCTGTTTGCTACCCACACAACTTATTTAGTCTCAGAAATATGAGTAAATACACTATACAGAGTAAAAATCTCCATATTTAAACGAGCCAATTAAAAACTGGAAAAGGTCCACTCTCGTTAATCATATTTATCCTTCATAGAGAAAGTATTTACAATTATCTTACAATGATAACCCCATTCATGGGAGGTGGTGGGAAACATAGCTAACTGAAGAAATTTGGCTTGGACATTTGGAGCAATGCCAAGTGAGAGAAGAGCAGTGGTAATTTATATAAATGATCTAGCCAATATTTCCATTTCCTATGAGAAATATTAAAATTGAGTTAATGGAGTCATCTGTAAGAATGCAGGAATGCAAGTAGGTAGTGCATCTATACTGGCAAATACTTTATAAAAAGGTTTTTAAAAAATAATTTGAACAGAGTTAAATATTATGATAGAATATGGAAAAAAGATAGCAAATGTTTCCTATGTTTTTCAGTAAATGCCAAGGACATTGAACTGTTTGTTTTACCAGTATAACAAACTGTATAACCATTACCCATTAGATTGGTCTGCAGGCATATTGTTAAGGAAAGTGCTTGCTTAACTAAGCTATAAATGACTTTTCTTGCAGTTGTTTTCTGCCTCTGAAGGAAATAACAAAACTGCATTAAGGGATAGTATGAATGGGAAATTTAGTCAGTTTGGGTGAAGAATGAAAGTAATATTAGAAGGAGAACATTTGCTGTAATTATGAAAAAATGATACATAATATAATCTTTGTTTAATGAGTATGCTACCACTTTATGTAGCTCAACTATTAATACAATATTTTAGAGGAAGAGTGCTGATTAACTGCCTTGAAATGAAACAAAAATGTTGTGTTTTGTGCTATGTGGTTATATAACTATTAGGAACCTGGGTAGGTTTGTTCGGAATTGTCTTAATTCAGATTAAATTTGGATCAAATTCCTTTTTGAAGTGATTTCAAAGTGATTTAGGACCCCAGAAGTATCCTTGCCATTTTGAAGCTTTTTCCGCCATTTCTTTTATAAATCAGTAAGTGAGTCGGAAATGATTCAGCTTTTCAAACTAGTGTGGATGGATTCCCTTCGTTTCCTTTCCCTTCGTTTCCAGCGCCCCCTACATTTGAAACGAGTTTTGAACCATTTTTTAAAACTCAAACAGGCCTAATAGCTATATGTCTATATCTTTATCTATATAATTTTTTTTGGGGGGGGAGATAATAAATTGGTTAAAGTTGTCTTTATTCAAATAATCAAACACATTTCCAGTGACTATATGTTACATAAATTGAGCAGTATAATATAAACAATATAATAATCAGGCAGAATCTTTAACAGAGAAGCTGCAATAAAAGAGGAAAATGTGACATATGTAAGCCATTTAGCTGGATTTAAATGCTAACTGAATGTTTTACAGATCACTAATGCCCTGCCTGACTTACCAGGCAGAGATGTTGTGGCTGCTGGTGCACCTCACCTTCCCAGAACCCCTGCACCCTGTGCATTTTGGCACACTCAGATGGTCAGCCAATCAGGGGTTTGCTTTGTTATGCCAGCACAGACAAAGTAGAGGAAGACCAGCACTCGGGGCCAGTTGCAGAAAATGGAGCACCAAGAACACCCCAATCAATGGCCTCAAGAGACAAAGAGCCCCTGGCAATGGCAGACAAATTGAATGGGCACTAGGGGAATTGGTACCAACAGCAATAGGAGACAGCTCAGCAATAGGCATTGCTATCTTCAAGCTTCAATAGCAATGCTCCAGGGACCCTTTCTCCCATACTGAGCTGTCCCCCAGCCCTTAGGCTGGCCTCAGGTAAGATGCTAGGCACAACAAAAGTAATCCAGGAGGGGCTGGAAAGGTAGCCTACACCTCAACTGATTCCCTAGCCCCCTCCTTGATCAGGCTATCAGCCATGCAGCCTTGGCACCAGGCTTATCCTGACAAGGCAGCAGCCACCCTCAAAGGTTTTGCATTAGGCTCAAGGCTTGTATGCCTTTATGCAAAATACAACATCCAATCGGCATTTTGACTGCTCCTGGTGCACCTGCAGATTTCAACTTCCTTGGTTTCTAGTTTGAGGACAAGGGTTGTTTTGATAATGCCATGCCATTGGGTTCAGCCATTAGCTGCATGGCTTTGAGTCCTCTAGCACCTTCTTGGAATGGGTAGCCAAGCTCCTGTCTGGATCCAGGTTATTCATCCACTATCTAGATGATCTCCTATTTGTGGGTAAGCATGGAGCAAGGATTGCTCCTGCCTGCCAAACACACTTATGGCCATGGCCAAGGCATTTGGTATATTACTAGTGTAAAAAAGAAAACAACAATTACAAAAACTGAAGGCCAGTCCACCTCTATGCAGGGGTGTCCAACTGCCGGCCCTGCAGGTGTTTTGGACATCAGATCCCAGAAATCCTAACAGCTGGTAAACTGGCTAGGATTTCTGGGATTTGAAGTCCAAAACACCTGCAGGGCCGGCAGTTGGACAGCCCTAGTCTATAGTCTTGGGAATACTGCTTGACTCTGTGTGTAATGCCTTCCTGCTGACATGTTCATCTCTCTCATGGCACAAATCAAGAAAGCGGCAGGCAAGTGTAAAGTCTCAGGAAAAGAGCTCACTCCAGAGCTACCTCATTTTGGCATGTAAAATAGTATCCCCAGGTAGGCCCTTCTGGGCACATTTGGCATGGGCTACAACAGGGAGCGAGCCCCACATCACTGAAGCAGGGTAACCCAGGACATGCAAGAGGACCAAGGTTTCCTTGCAGCTAGACTAGGTGAACTGCAAGTCCATTCAGACACAGCAGGGAGCATCAGTTAAGGAGTGCACACCCTGGGCCACCCGTGAGCAGTGAGATGGCAATCTGCTTTGCATCTTTACCTTTCTGGAGTTTTTTCCCATCCTGGTGGCAGTCTGCATGTGGACAGATCTGTTCAATGGCTAGAAGATCCATTTGTGGTGCAATAACAGGCAGTGGTCAGGGTTATCAAACTTTAAAAAAAATCTGAGAGGGTAAGGAGATTAGTGAGACAGTTCATGTGGACATGCTTGACCACTAACATTACCTTCTCATTATGGTGTATTCTTGGTTTGAACAATGAATTAGTGGGTGCATTTTCCCATTTCAAGTAGAATGGGTTCTGTCCCTCACCCCAGTCCACTGACTTTTCTGTGGAGGCTTGGAGAAGAGAGATGCCTGATCTGTCATCTTGCCATTGGCGACTTAGTAAAGCAAGGCATGAATGGCAGGACAGTGGACCAGGCGCCAATGGGCTATGATTGTGTTGGGTGTTGCAAGGCAGGGGGATGCCCCCACAAGTGTGATTGGTTTGGATTTACTGGGCTGCAATGATTCAGGGTTAATGATGTGTGTGTGTGGGGGGGGGGACCCCTGCCTTTTGTGGTTTGTGACATGGGCCCTGGATCTAGTTTGCATGCCTCCCTCTTTATCGCTCAAGGGGGAGTGTACTGGTGGAGTAGGGGTGCAGCAGTAACAGTGTCCCAGACTGGAACTTATTGGCTCATTGCCAGGGACCTCTACTGTTGTGAAACAGCATTGGTCAGCATTAGTCCATCCAATTTTTGATCCAGGACACATGCATGGCTGCCCACCCTGTTTTTCATTGTAACCAATGAACAAGTTATGACATTTGCTTATCCCAAACCATTGTATTTGACTTTTCTTGTGGGTTCCCAGTGGGGGAGGTTGGTCGTCACTGCCCATGCTATAGAAATTGCCATGTATAGCCCAAAATGGCACAATTCAGACAAGGGACCATAAAAATGATTGAAGCTTTGGAAGTAGATTCTATCTTTAAATGCTGGCAGCTTGGAATTGAAAGAAGAAGCTTTGTATAGATCATAAATACCTGTTTTTCATAATAATATATGAGAGCCAAGGTGGAAAGATGCATAGGATAGTCAAAAGAAGCTGTTTCTGATAGCCACCATAATCTAGACCAAGGTTTCAGAATTGGTAAGGATGTCTTTGATGATCTGTCACCAATGTTGTTTCCAGCGTTCAACCTGTTTGCCAATTCGCCTTTTCTACTGATGTTGATTATGAAGCAGAAATACATGAAGTCACTAACAAACACTACCAAGGAACAGGAGGTCTCCAGGGAGGAAGTAATCATGGGCTAGTGAACACTACCCAAACAAAGGATGTCTCTAGTCAGCAAACAATTCAAAAGAGACAAAGATCAGGCTACTTCCATGCAGGTGCCATACTCACATGCAAATTGGTGGGACCCACTCAACACATACAAATCTAGCTTGCTAATTGTACCCTTTACAGTTGCTTAACAGACAGTGGTTCTTTACTCCAACCCTTGACATTCCATAGGTACATATTTCACTTGCTTTATTGCCATCAGATCCTCTGAAGATGCAAGCCACAGATGTAAGCATCACACCAGGAGGAAATGTTGCTAGAACATAGCCATAAAGCCTGGAAACCCAGTATTATGGCCATGAAAGCCTTCAACAATACACTTTCCTAGCTGTTTCTTACTGTAAAAGCAGAATTGCCCTTTCACAATTGTGAATTGCCAGACTTACATAATAAACTCTTTAGAGTACAGTGTTCCCTTGCTACTTCGTGGTTCGCTTATTGTGAACTCATTGTTTCGCGGTTTTTTTTAAAAAAAATTAAAATATATATCATGGTATTTTTCCTGTTTTGTGGGGTTTTGCCGCCACCGCTCTCCAAGGTGCTTTCTTCAGTCCTCCCTCCCTCCAGTCTTGAAGGGCCTTTCCTTCCTTTCCTTCACTTTATTTTAAGCTTATAAAGACTTGAAATAGCGTATAACTACTAAAATAATGTATAAATATTAAAATAAATAGAGCATCCCTACATCACAGTTTTTCACTTATTGCGGGAGGTCCTGGAACCTAACCCCAGCAATAAGTGAGGGAACACTGTACCTCATTTAAGTGTACTGTTTGCAAGTACTTTGCATCTGGGATAGACAATCAAATAAAAAACATTGATGCAGTTGATTCCTCTAGTGCAATGGTTTTTCAACCTGTGGGTCCCCAGTTGTTTTGGCCTTCAACTCCCAGAAATCCTAACAGCTGGTAAACTGGCAGAGATTTCTGGGAGTTGTAGGGACCCACATGTTGAGAACCACTGCTCTAGAGATTCCTTCACTCTGCCTTTGCTGATTTGACTCAATGGAGTGTGCCTCAGCCATATCTGAAACCCAAATGTAACAACAGACTTAGGAGTTTAAATGTAACAATAGTCTTATGAACAAATTTATTCAGAGACACGAGCAACTTATGATATTTAGAAAGAAGGTGTGCAAGTAACTGAAAGTTCCCAGGGTGTTCATTTGGACAATATGCTAAAGGTGGACACTCTTCTGTGCCTGAGATACCCAAGAGAATATTGTCCAACATAATCTACAAATGATTTGATAACTGATTTGCAGATAAGTGCAAGTGAATGACATGGCCAAGAGCCTAAGCAAGACACAATGCCACTATGCCTCATTAACTGTTGATCATCTTGTTCTTCTCAGCCCCCCAGAGATGTTTGGAACAAACCAAATTAGTTAGAATTAAGATTGCACTTATGGGACTTTTGCAAGATATCTGAAGTATGCAAGTAATTAAATGAAATATATGAAGGCAAGTTTCTAGGGATGCTACTGTATATTCAAAGCTTGTGTTTGATCATAAATGAAGTGCTGCCTCCATAGCTTTTCCAAAGGAATTAATGCCTCTAAATTATCCAGTTTTATTCACCAGCACATACCACTGAACAGATGTATTAAGGCAATAAAACGCCATGCCTTCAAGATGATTGGCAAGTGCAAGAAGGTATGAATTCAAAACTTTAACCAAATGAAAGGTGTAAATATAACTATTTTAAAAGCATAGATCTTGTCCTTGAAAGAATAACATTTTAAAAATGTTTAAAAAATCTGAAATGCCTACATAAATTAATCCCAGGTGTCTGACTAAGAAAAACATAGATATGCAATTTTTCTGTTGTATAAAATATCGATAGTACAAATTAGTTGCCAGGCAACTGGATCTCTTATCAGTCAGCTCAGAAGGTAACACAATAATGTCTAATCAAAATAATCTCTATTGTATGTGAAAGAGCTCTGTATTTTGACCTTTTCCATTATAATAGAATAATGATAAATACAGCTTCAGATTAGAAGATGCAGGAACAACTCCCAAATCAGCAAACATCTACAGTACTTGTCTTTTAGCATATGGAGAAAATATGTATTTAAAACATTAAGTCTACACTGCCTGGCCTAGCCCTGGAGGCAGCCACATGCACCCTTCTGAACCTGCTGCAATGATGGGTTAGACGTCCACGCAATCCAACCAGCCTGAGAATGTATTGGCTCTGCTGGATCATCATGACCCCTTCTCTGTCACCACTGGCACTCTATGGAAACTCCTGGCCATGCTGGCATTCCTTTCTGACATTAGCAGAGGTGCTCATGTGATCAAGAAGTATGGGTGCCTCTGTTGTGTGGACATCTCTGTTGATATCAGAACGGGGTAAATCTGTGTTTTTGTCCATTTATATGAGTGCTAGGAGATCAGTGAACAATGACATGGCCCCAAATAATCAGGATTACAGTTATTCCATTAGTGGTAACTGGAACATTACATTCTCGTCCATATATAGATGATCACATATGCTATGCTGCCACCATTTCTTCCTGATTGTCCTCCAATTCAATATTTTATATTTACTATAAATTATTGAATTGGGTCAGTGCAAGAGAGGCACTCCAAAAATAGATATAAGGACTCCCTGAAACAACATCTCAGGCTCGGCCAGATTGATCACCAACAATGGTCCACCCTGGCCTCACATAGGGAGGCATGGAGACACACTATCCACAATGCTGCGGCCTCTTTCGAGAAGACATGCCAAACGAGTATTGAAGAGAGACAACAATGCAGAAAGAACCGCAACTTGGAACCAACATCACTTTCTGCTGTCCTTTCTGCAACCGGACTTGACTATCTCGGATTGGCCTTTTTAGTCATCAACACGCTTGTAAAAAGTGTGGGATGAGTCCTTCCTAAGAATCTTTGTTCATGAAGTAAATGCCAGACAGACATTTATTATAGGATCTCTGCTGATCCATACCAGCCCACATCTTGAGCATTAATGTTGATGATTAGCAGGGTCAAACAATGCAGCTCCTTCTTAGTTCTTTCCTCCTACCAGGAAATGGATACTACGTTTTACAAGTCCTGCTCTAACTTTCTTCAAGAGGAATGCTACTCTAACAGGTTATTGGCAGATTATTAACTCCCTCTGTGCCTTTAAACTGCTTGTTTGAGCACAAAGACATTGCCAATCTTCCAAATAGTTTAAGTTGGTAAAGGCGAATAGGAAGAAAGAGACAGCTTGCCTAAGTCACAGAGCCTGAAATTAAGATGAGTTCATACAGAAATTGTTTTCCGTGATGCATTGTAAAAAGATAGTGAAATTGACAATAACCATGGGCATATCTACAGACCACTTAGGTTGATATGAAACTGGCAGAGAAAGAAGAGATTTCACTGTACAAATTATTACACATGAAGTCCTGAATGGTGCTTATATGCAGCACAGAGGTTGACCTCAAACCAGGATCCATAGTAGGTGCAGCTTCACAGGAGTGGCTGAATCAGGGTTTATTTTCACACATACACACCCAAGCACATGTGCAGATTGTCAGAACAGCTGTGCTTGAATCAGTTTTACCATCCGATGTGGATTATACTTAGATAGCTGATTATTACATGCTTTATTTCAGATTATCCCCTGACTGTACTTATCATGGTTTAAAGCAGGACTGCCCAGGAACCCGAGTCCATATGAGGTCGATCTCAGCCGGATGGGGTGCTTCTGCCCTGCTCATGCGCACCCTGTGCATGTGCACTCGACGCTGCACGCACGCTCCTGCCACCACTTTTTGCTTGTGCGGGGATTCTTCTGCCAATGAGGCTTTAGTGGTCGGGCTCTGGCACTCGTCTCATGACACGGTGTGGTGACGTGACTGCCCATTGGTTGCTCCTGGGGGAGGGGGCGGGAGCAAGGCGAAGGCGCACGCAGGGATAGGATGCGAGGCTGCGGGAGGGAGGGAGTGTATGTGTGTGTGTGAGAGAGAAGTCCTCGCCGGAGGAGAATGGTCCCCGCGGTGGGGCTGCAGCTGACGAGCGCACCCTCGACGCCGGTGAGTGAAGCCTGGATGGGGCCCTACCTCGTGCTCTGCCCTGTCTCTCTCTCGCCTCATCCCTCGGTGGCACTGGGGCCCCGTCCAGGCTTCACTCACCAGCGTTGAGGGCGCGCTTGTCAGCTGCAGCCCCACCGCGGCGGTAAGAGCGTGCGCACCAGGTAGATCTTTGCGACTTGGTTGTTATAAAAGTAGCTCGCATGCTGAAAAAGTGTGGGCACCCCTGCCTTTAACCTGCATTGTTGTGTGCGTTCATTGCATACATAATCCAAACACCACACTGTCAAGCTGCTTCAAACTGCATTAAGTTGTCAGTGTAGATGTGCCTCAAGACCCTACATTGTTCCAAAGAAATACAAATGTCATTAGCTTTCTTAAAGAGTTAGGTTATTTTCAGGAGTTTCTCCTCTCATACATATTTCATAGGGGAATTGATTATTAAGTGTATAAAATACCTTCTTGATCCAAAATCCAGAGAAGCTTTTTACTGATAAGGAGTGTCATTCTACTTCACCTTGTTTCCAGAAAGTCTGGGTCATTCTGTATTTTCCATCAAAGTTATCTGCCAGGAGTGGGGTAGCTGCACACAGATGTTGGGTAAAGCTGATGCCAATTACAGGATCCCAGACAAAAACAAATAGCCTGTCTCTTGGGAGTGTAATTTCAGGGGACCAAAATAGTTGGTGATGACAATTCTCTTCAATGAACACTACCATATCATTCTAAAATACAAATAAATCCTTGTTACAATGCCAACCTCCATTGTATTTTGTGCAAAACATGTCTTTATTTTTCTGTTTGCTTGATAATGTACAAATTGTCTTGCAGCTTACACCAAATTCACTGAAAATTTACAATGAAACATATGAATCTGTTAAGGACATCTTATGATTGAACTATCCTGTACAGGAAACACAGCCAAAAATCAATACTTAAAAGTATCTGGAGTACTTAAATTGACTCAAGGGTGGGAAATGCTGTAGCTACTGGTAAATTTCAAAATAAAAATAGATACCAATAAAATTACATTAATTGAGGCATCAGTAGGTTAAATGTTTTTTTAAAAATATTTCTCATATTTCAAAGAAAAACAGTGAACTAGTTCTGTAAATGGAAAAGTCTGGCTAACAAAACAATATGGCATCAACAACAACAACACTTTATTTGTATTCTTCCCTATCTCCCCATGTGGACTCAGGCCGGCTTCCAACATTGTAACAAGCAAACATTCAATGTGTCATCAAAGGCTTTCATGGCTGAAATAACTGGGTTGCTGTGAGTTTTCTGGGCTGTGGGCTATGTTCCAGAAGTATTCCCTCCTGATGTTTCACCCATATCAATGGCAGGCAACCTCAGAGATTGAGGAGTCTGTTGGAAACTAGGCAAGTGAGGTTTAGATACTGTATCTGTGGAACACTCAGGGTGGAAGAAAAAACTCTTGTCTGTTGCAAATGGCCACCTTAATTCGCATTTAATGGCCTTGTAGCTTCAAAGCCTGGCTGGCTGCTGCGTGGAGTCTACTGTATACCATGCAGCTGTGGACAAGTCTACATAGGGACCACCAGACACAGCAACCAAACATGAATCAAGGAACATGAAAGGCACTGCAGACTAATTCAACCAGAGAAGTCAGCCATAGCAGAGCACCTCATGAACCAACTTGGACAGCATGTTATCTGAGAACACAGAAATGCTGGACCACTCTAACAACTGGCTAGACCAGTGTTTCCCAACCAGTGTGCCGGGGCACACTAGTGTGCCATATGGACAATTTCAACAAAAAGGAGAAAACAATGAAAATGAACAAAATCTGGCTACCAGTATTAAAAAAACCCTCTAAAATCAGAACAGTAATTTTTTTTTAAAAAAAGCACTCAAAAATCAGGAGAATTCCAGACAAGAATCAATCAGGGTCAGCTATCACCTCCCAACAAAGAATTTCCCCAAGCAACAACCAGTTAGGCTTTGAAGCTGCAAACATAAAACATTAGACATTGCACCAATCCCAATGTTATCTTAGACACTTGGATGGGTAAGGTGGCATTTATCATGCTGTTTGTGTGCTAAAAGGACCTGAGATAATTACATTTCACTATCTTGTAAGTCATTTCTTCATTCAGGAACCTTTGCTTGAAAAAAAGTGTATATTGCGGAACCTTCAAAACAGTAAGCTTTTCAACTGTATTTTGAATGCCAAGGACACTTAAACCTCACTGGACCATGACATTTACATTCTGAAATCTTATACTTGTTTATACATTATATCTATGTATAGTTTATATTTCATAACAGAAATGTTGATTGAAATCCCACCAATGCTGAATATTAATCATTATTATCAATTTCATTAAGAGGCTATTAAATTGCATCTCTCTTTCTGACAGAAGTAGAATAAAGGTGCATAATATGAATGTAAGTCTCAAGTTTTCTGTTTTGTTTTTTTGTTTTTAAAGATGGGGTACAAATAAAATTAATCATAATGTGGAAGTAACAGGACATCACTTCTGGCCACCACGAATTTGTTCCCAATTACAAGACATTTGAAGCAAAATCATGACTATCCCCCGTTAAAGTGAAGCAGCCAAATCAAGGAGTTATGGAACTCCGAGTACCAAGTTAACTTTAGCAAGCTACCTGATCGTGCGGGCGCAAGGATGAGGGAGAACACACGACAACTGTGAAGTAGGTGAAAAATCAAACAGGTTTATTCTGGCACCAGCTGGAGGGCTTCTGCCAGCAGAACACGCTGCTATCAGGGGCAAAAGACCCCGTCACTTTCAATACAAAGACTTTTATACTCCAATGGAGGCATTTCAGTTAAGCCCACCCCTTCTTCATGGATAAAAACAATCATAATTGGCTGGTGATTACTGTTGTTACATGACATTTCATTAATCCAATAAACATTACATTTCTATTTGCATCACATCTCAAAGTTACACCTCTAAATGAGAACAATAGTCATTTATTAGGTTAGTCTTCTCACAGTACAGTATCAGTGCTAAGTCTTCCGATGTTCCCAAGCTGAAACATTGACTTCCAGGCTCCGTGCCAGCAACGGAGGGGGTCAGACTCTCTGTCATGCGCAGTGCTCTCTATATTCGCATTAAGTTCTCCCATAGCACAATCTGTACTGTTTCACTCATCTAGCCTATGTTATCTTCTGTTAGGCACAGAGTGCATCAAAACGCCTCAATCACAGTGTTATTTTCACAGTGCAAGTGCCTGCCTGATTCTTTGGCACCAAAACCCACTTTTCTAAGCTAAACACGTGTGCAGCATCACTCTCTGACTGTACTTTTTGCATGAAAAGTACCAAAACCCGCTTTAAAAGTAGAATGGTTGATTTACAGAAGAGATGCCAGGAGAAAGTGCTACATAGCACAGGCTCAGAATAGCGAAGGTAGCTTGCCAGCCGCAGCAGCACGATAAATAGCCACTGTGATTGGTCTAAAAAGGTACAGCTACCATTGGTTCAGAGAAGCATAGCTGTGATTGGCTTAGAGCAGTGCCATGTGCATTTGTTTACAAGTTAGCTTTCCCACTTGGCTGGCTCCCCTGTGGGAACACAAGAGAAATGTTTCGCTTTTGGGAACAGCTTGCACACATAGAGATAGCATTAACAATGAATGGTAATTAAAACTGCGCAATGATTGTCAGCCAGTAGGAGAGAGGTGACACAATGCTTTAATTGATTGGTTGATGTCAGATCAGCTTACAGATGTCTAGCCAGTGGAAATGCATGAGGGAGGTGGGACTAAGGATTGCCTCCATTGTCTGTATAAGACCTGTTTACCGGAAGAGAGGTGTGTGCTGTTCTTGCAACTTGTTTTGCTATAGAGCAGACCCCTCAGCTGTTGCATTGAATAAACTGATTTCCTGAATCGCAGCCAAGTTGTCGCGTCGTCTTCGTCCATGCGCTCGCACGTAAACGCAGTTAACAATGAATGGTA
Source organism: Anolis apletophallus (assembly GCA_030556195.1). Classification (NCBI taxonomy): domain Eukaryota; kingdom Metazoa; phylum Chordata; class Lepidosauria; order Squamata; family Anolidae; genus Anolis; species Anolis apletophallus. The sequence continues at coordinate 64,152,959 of JARBWK010000007.1, read as the reverse complement.
ATTAAAACTGCGCAATGATTGTCAGCCAGTAGGAGAGAGGTGACACAATGCTTTGATTGATTGGTTGATGTCAGATCAGCTTACAGATGTCTAGCCAGTGGAAATGCATGAGGGAGGTGGGACTAAGGATTGCCTCCATTGTCTGTATAAGACCTGTTTACCGGAAGAGAGAGTGTGCTGTTCTTGCAACTTGTTTTGCTATAGAGCAGACCCCTCAGCTGTTGCATTGAATAAATTGATTTCCTGAATCGCAGCCAAGTTGTCGCGTCGTCTTCGTCCATGCGCTCGCATGTAAACGCAGCCTGAGTCAAAGGTATTGCCTGGGAGTTTTGGGACTCCAGATTCTGCCACACCGTCTTTTTAAAAACTGGGGATTTAGAGGGGTTGGAGAATATAAATTCCCAACCCCTGCAATCAGTGTCATCAGCACAAATAGAGTTAAGGCATTCATCATATCAACTAAAAATAGTGTTCCCTTTTCAATGAGAATGTCTGCCAATGTGAAATATACTCAAGCAGTATATTTAGCAGCCATAATGAATATACAGAGGTGGCCACAAAAATAGGAATTGGGAACATACCTTGTGTGACCTGTATTATTGATATAAAAAGCATATGTCTATGCAAATACTATTACTTTCTGTTATTCCACCAAATTTGGGTTATCATTGATAGTTGGTATATACATACTGGGTTGAGCACCTTCCATATCATGCCTTTCTTCCTTTGCATACTTGTGCCAATTAGCCAAGTTGGGGCTTGTTGATCATAGAATCATAGAGCTGGAAGAGACCTCATGGGCCACCCAGTCCAACCCCCTGCCAATTAGCAGGAAAATTGCATTCAAAGCACCCCTGACAGATGGCCATCCAGCCTCTGTTTAAAAGCCTCCAAAGAAGGAGCCTCCACCGCACTCCGGGGCAGAGAGTTCCACTGCTGAACAGCTCTCACAGTCAGAAAGTTCTTCCTAATGTTCAGATGGAATCTCCTTTTCTTGTAATTTGAAGCCATTGTTCTGTGTCTCCAGAGCATCAGAAAACAAGCTTGCTCCCTCCTTCCTATGACTTCCTCTCACATACTCATACATGTCTATCATGTCTCCTCTCAGCCTTCTCTTCTTCAGGCTAAACGCATTATTCATCCACCGTTTAGCCATGACGGGAGTTAGGGGGACTGCCCTTTCTTCAAGATTGGGGACAGCGGGTGGAAAGGGGAGGGGTGGCCTCGGAAAGGCCCCCCTTGAGTGTGGTGTCCCCCAAGGGGCTATTCTCTCTCTTTTATTTAACATCTATATGCGTCCACTGGCCCAACTGGTGCGTACTTTTGGTCTGGAGTGCCATCAGTATGCTGATGACACCCAGCTGGTGCTGAGGATGGAAGGTCGGCCGGACTCTGTACCCGATTATTTCCATTGGTGCCTTGAAGCTGTGACTGGGTGGCTACGGGCCAGCAGGTTGAAGGTGAACCCACCAAAGATGGAGATCCTTTGGCTTGGTCACCAGCTGCCTGTTATGGATGGTGAGAAGATTCGCCGCCGCTGAGAGCTAGCGTCGATCTGTGTGGATTCGACACCCACAACTGGGAGAACTGTGGAAAACTGTGGCAGGACAGGTGATCCCACCGCTGCCACCAATTGAGAAGATTCAAAGTCCACTGACCACTTTGTGAAGATGCAGCTTAAAGCTTGCATCCACTTTGTGAGGATCTCTTCATTTTAAATTGCTGCCACCATTCTGTAAGATTTAACCACCGATGTGACTTGCATTTAAAAAGAAACGACTTGCAGAGGTGTTGTGATAAAAGTGATTAACAATTTATTTCACAAGAGGGTTCAGTGCTTAGTTGGTTTCAAAAAGGACTCCTAAGAGGTACACACTTGATGTTACAACAATTCAACAATGGGGTACAATTTCCCCTGTATGACTTAACACAGGTACAAGCAGTTTACTACCTAACTGCTTCCTCAGGTAAATAACCAGCTGTAGGCTTTACCTATTAGGTTACTTTCATACCTAACTGGGACAAAGTCTGTCCTTCACTTGGGTTTCCAAACCCTCCACTGAACTGAACTCTGGCAGCTCCTAAAGACAGCTTTTCCACTTCCAACTGACAAAACTTAACTGCCCTTTTTAAAAACTGTGAACATCCTAAAGCCAGTGCAGCTTCCGTTTCCATGGTAACAGCCTTTGCATGAGCCTGCTGCACCAACATTCCATTGCCTACTTTCTGTGGCTTATCAAAGACTCCACCATTACACGCATAGTCAAACAAGTAATTATCATACTATGTAAAGCCCGGAGGTCCAATTGGACCCTCTGCTGACAATGGAGGCCCAGGTCTCCGCTGTAAGCACAGCGGCATTTTTCCATCTGCGCCAGGCAAGGCGGCTGGCACCATACCTTTGTCAATGATCCGGAAACTCAAGTTAGTGCAAAACGCTGCTGCTTGACTGCTGCTGGAGTGTTGAAGGGGGTTAAAGCAGAGGAGATGCTCCAAGTGCCCGCATGTTAGCAATAATCTGCCCAGAGACAGCAGCAGAGCCATACTAAGGGAGTCAAACTGGGCATGTGCAGGAATGCAAGAGATAAAGAAACACTGTATCTCCAAGAATGAAGCGTGGACAGTCCGAGTTACATTATGATAGGCTGCAATTTTAGCTGCGACATAACTTTTAACCAATAATAAGATTTTGGGCAACCATAAGTTGAACCCTGATGCTTGTATAAATATGTGCCTCACAAGGGGGAGGGGCCACTCCCTTGAATCACCATGTTGTGCAGGGATGGACTCGCAGCTGTGAAAACAAAGTAAACTGAGCTTTCTGAGAAATCCTGTTGTCTGTCTTCTCCTTCTACTGCGTCTGCACGAGCAGCCTGCCTTGTGGGAGTATGGTAATCTGCTACATTTCTGGTGACCCCGACGTGATCTGATTTATGAGACAGACCGTGAAGCGGAGACAGATCCTGTTGGCAGGACGGCCTCAACTCGTTGGCGAGAACTGGAGGTGAACACCGTGAGTCGAGACGGGGCCCCTAACAAAGACCGATTGCGGCCTTCACCTCTTTGTCAGCGCCGAACGACCCTGAGTGCCGCAACAGATTTGGGTTGCCAGAAAAGCCAGTTCGGAGGATTGCGCAAAGGAAAGTCCGGGGCGCAGGGGTTCCTGACGTCTATAGAAATCCGGCAAGTATAGTGTTTGAAGTGAAGAAACACTAGGGAACACACATTTGGGAAACACTAAGTACCCCAAATGGGAGGGAAAGGCTCAAAGGGGACGCCCTTGCAATGGCCACACATAACCCGACTGGGTAGGGAGGGTAAAGGGGAGGAGTTGCCCCCTTTGACCCAAGTTTAATTGCGTAGAAGTTCAAGAAGGGGTGACCCGACTTGAAATTACAGAGCTGGGGGGAAAATTGCCCGTCTAGTCTCTGAGTTATGTGCACAAAAGATATGGTTACCGGTAGAGCCAAAAAAGAAAAGGTAGGGGAAGATCCCAAATTCCCTGAAAGAGCCGACTCTGAGGCTGTCCCAAAGAGTTGGATGATGCCCCTTAGTAAAAGAACAAAACTAAACTCTCTTTTCTCTAAAAATTCAAACGGCTTGAAACATGGAGGAGGGGGGGCAGCTGTGTATGTCTGTGTTGCAACAACTCCAGAGAGAGAGAGAGAGAGAGAGAGAGAGAGAGAGAGAGAATGATTTTGGAAAATGAAAGAGTGTAAACCTTTTTTCTGTCTGATTAATCCAAAGCAAGAGGGTGGGGGAAAAAAGGAGTGCTGTTATGTTTAATGAGTGTGTCTGTATTAGTTTAAAGAAGGAAAGTTTGAAAGAAAGAAACTCATTCTATGCAAAAGAAGGAATGCATTTGTGCTGATAAGAAAAGCTGGCGACACGCCCAGAAGAAAGGCAGCCGGGCTTCTTGACCTTGTGCAGAATGTCTAAAACTGAGTTTAAAAGATTCAATTAATGAAATGCCTTATATTCATGTTAAATATTTATGGGTACAAAATGAAATGCATTCATAGGAATGATATATATCTCGGTGTTCCTTAAACTATAGGGGTGTGCAAAATGGAAATATATATTTTTTAAAAAATGTATAAAAAGCTGATGTTTTCAATTGTTTGAATTTTGTGATGTTTATGGTCAAATTGTGTGAAATGAACAAGTAGCGTGGCCAGGGTTTGTGTTTCCCTGGAGTAATCAGAAAGACCGAAGATGCATAGCCATGGCGTGTCTGCTTAACAGCCGCGGACAGATGGCGCACACACCGTGTCCTAATCTATAAACAATGCTTTTTTGCATACCAGTGGGGGGGGGGGACTGAACTGTCCAGTTTAACATTCAACAAAGGTGATTCGTCAAGACTGTTTCGTGATACTCTCTGTGTTGTTTAACTCAATCAATGCTGGAACAGGGTTTCTCTAAGCTTATAGCAACACAGAATAACTTTTCCAGAAATATTTAAAATCTCAACATTGCATTTACTAAGTCACTACTGAGGATGTGTGAGAAAATGTTTAGACCATGAATATTTGTTGATTTATGCAGAAATCCTAATTCACTCTGTGTCTATGTGAAAAAATGAATCTTGCTTATAAATATGTGAGATTTTGCCCACTTGGGCTGTGGCTCTGAGCCAGGGCCTGAGTACAGTATGTACAGAGATAAAACAGCCAGCCCAAGATGAGGCTATCTATTGTTTTCAAGGAGAAAAAAAAGAGAATAATTATCTGTGCCAAATGTTGGAATGTGAGAAAGAACACTGTGGGCTTGCCAAATGTTGGAATGTTCCTGAAGCATTCTCTCCTGACATTTAGCCTGGAACTGTGTAAAAATTATTTTACAGCAACCTTTTGAAATGAAAAATGACATTTTGAAAATATCTTATGTGGACAACCCTAGACATGATTTTTAGTGTGAATTATATTCTTCATAGTTGTTTCCAAACACAGGACAAGACAATTTTGGATACTGAATGATACTTTGACTGAAAAGAGATTATTTTTGAACGGGACATTAAAAACAGATAGAGCCCAAGGGGTTTTCTTTTTGCCAGATTTCAGGGACTGTTTTGTTATGTGGAAAAAACAAGTTGCAGATGAAGTGATTAAACTGAAAGTGTTGGTATAAAATGACATTGGTGGAATTGATAAAGAAGCGGAGCCAGGTAATGTGCCCATTGTACACGTCAGCGACATCTAGTGTACCTGGAGATGAATATGCAGCAAATGGATGGCTGCAAGGTGATTAAAAACTGAGAGTGCCGATATCAGATAAGTTGGGAGAATGTCACAGATGACAATGAACGAGGAAAAGGATGCTTAGGATGTGAAGCGTCTGGAGGGCAGGACCCCCCCCCTTGGTGGACAACAGCGACACCTAGTGTCTTTGGGAAAAGTAAAGCAGCAAAATGAGATGGCTGCTATTGGAGGAAATTGAATGGATTATGATTTCATGCATTGATGGAAACAGATATGTCAGAAAGATGGTTGCAGCAGAAACATGTGAGAAAAATTGTGGAGAGGAACCTTGGTGGAGATAAACCATGGAGATTGTTATATGGATGTGGAGAAAAACCATGGAGGTTGTTCTAAAAAGGTGAAAATTGGCTGGAAGTGAGAGATTGTGAAAGCAAAAGGATGTGATGGAATATCGATGGAAATCGGTGGAGGATTCTACGGCTGGGTAATTAGCCTCCCCTCTCCCCCTTCTCTCTTCACTATCTTTGCTTTTTAGGTCTCAAGCCTGGAAATTATGTGGAACCCTGCTTATGAATCGATATCCAATCACAGCCAGCTGAAAAGCTTAATGAGAATACAATCACAGGAGCTAAGCCTGGCTAGATGAGTAAAAGACGTGGAAAAATATGAGAACTGGCTGGATGAGTGAAAGGCTTGGAAAATAATGAGAACTTTATTTTACAGACTTTCTTACACAGGACTGACCTTAGAGACTACAGATTGCAGAATATAGATATTTTCCTCATTTTACCTGGAATTAAATAGACTTATTTCTTCAATCAAGGGTGACTGAGATTGTTTTCTTATGCCAGAGATCAAAAGAGATAAAAGTTGGACATATGAATGGATGTGTGCCTAAAATAACCAAGGCCGGACTTGCTTGGGATTGTACTGAAGACTATATCCTTTTCAAGTTAAATGATTTCTGTCGTTGAATTGTTAAAGTGATCATTACCACCATTTAGCCTTGATTGTTAGTTTGATAAGAGATTAATTTGTTTGTGTCATTTTAGTCAAGTGTTCAGAATCGTGTTTCTAAAAAGGAGATGAAGATGATGTCCTTCACAGCTTGATGCCACGCACCATTACAACGGAATGGGAGAGAGATACCATCTACCAATTGGTAAAAATTCAATTGCAAAAAGATTGCAAGCTCAGGACTGTGGATATGTTGTTTGCAAATGGGCCAGGTATTGTTCATCAGAGAATCCATTCCCTAGGGGTGACTTGGAATAGGACATTGAAAGAAACTTTAGCGAAAATGTGTCAAGAAACGGATTTAAATTGGTTCCAAGTGATTTCCATTTGTTTAAAATGGTGTGCTGTGTTTCCTTGTTGCTGTTCTGTATTTCTGTCTCCTCAGGCGATATGTGGTTTAAAAACAAAAGAAAAAAACCCAAAACAAAATGGAGACTTGGCCCATTGAGAAAAGGGCAGTGTGATGTGATGTGATGTTTTCCTGACCACCCCAAGTGAGGAGATTAAGGCCTTGGAACCGTTATATTTAAAATCCAAAGAGATACTATTGGAAATAAGCCATTGAATAGCAGATATATTATTATTCAAGTGGACGATGACCAGAAGGACCCACTGAAGATATGCCTGACCAAAGTTCCGGCAGGCATGCCGAAAGGAGGTCCAAAGGACGACCTTGAAGAGGAAAGGAGAGTCAGCATCATGGGGGGCCACTCTCCTGGGGACAGGCTGATCGAAAGCCACCCCGAAGAGGAGGGTAGACTTCCGAGAGTCGCCCAAAGACATGACCTTGGGACTTGGGAGTGCCAGTTTTGGGTTTTTCTGTGTATTGTATAGTTTTGTTTGTTTTGGCTCTGCTGGTGGTGTAAGAAGATCCTTTGTAGGCCTCCACCAGAGAGCAGAAATGATAAGGCTAATCAGTAAAATGTGTTATTGGGACTGACCGTAGTCTAACGCAGGGCAATTGGATCAAGATACAGATACAACATTTGTTTCAGATAGTACATTGATACATGCATATACAAAAAACAGTAGGGTCATTCTTATCCCTACCTTTAAAAAGCAAGGATCCTCAAATAACGCTTGGAGGATTGCAGTTAACAATTCAATGTCCTCAGCAATGCTGAGGGACCCAATTACATTTTGTTTCAAAGGTTAAACTCATTGCACAAATCACTATTTATTAGGCATGGTTTAGAACCCAAAAATCGCGATTCTAAAATCAAATGGGGGCGTTGATTAGTAATAGAAAGACTTACAAATTTTTTTCCAAAAAGTTCTAAAATGTAACGTGATTACTAACGAAATTCAAAATTGGTTCTAAAGTCTGAAAAGCAGGGAAACAGGACTGACACTGTTTTAAGCACAGGCAAATCAAGGGGCAACATTTCCTTGGTTTCCTTGCAGGAGATATAAAGCATTAATATATTATTATTAGTAGTAGTATTATATTATTATTAAATAAAATAGTCAAGGCCTGCTTCTCAGAGCATTTATTAGAATTAAATAATAAATTCTAATAGTAAGAATGTAGTAAGGGTGATAGTGACCTTGAGGGTATGAGGAACGTGCTCTTGGTAAACTAGAACAGGGCTGTCCAACTGGCCTGGGTCGGGTTATATCTTAGCAGGAAAGGGCCGACCGCGGCCCCTTTCCTGCTAAGATATAACCCCGACCCAGGCTTGGGTCAGCTTATATCTTAGTAGGAAAGGGCTGCCCGTGCGGGCGGCCTTTGCTGCTAAGATATAACCCGACCCAGGCTTGTCAGCTTATATCTTAGCGGGGAAAGGGCTGCCGTGCGGGCGACCCCTTTCCTGCTAAGATATAACCCGACCCAGGCTTGGGTCAGCTTATATCTTAGCGGGAAAGGGCTGCCGTGCGGGCGGCCCCTTCCTGCTAAGTTATAACCCGACCTTGGGTCGGCTTATCTTAGCGAGGGAAAGGGCTGCCCGTGCGGGGGCTTTCTGCGGATAAAGGGCTTGGGTCAGCTTATATCTTAGCGGGGGAAAAGGCTGCCCGGGCGGCCCTTTCCTGCTAAGATATAACCCAACCCAGGCTTGGGACGGCTTATATCTTAGCGGGGAAAGGGCTGCCGTGCGGGCGGCCCCTTTCCTGCAAAGATATAACCTGACCCAGGCTTGGGTCAGCTTATCTTAGGGGAAAGGGCTGCCGTGCAGGCGGCCCTTCCCGCCGCAAGAAATAACCTGACCCAGGCCTGGGAAACAGGAGGAAACTCGGCCCCAGGCTGCTTCCAAAGCGCGCTTTGGAAGCAGCTCGGGCCCCTGATTCGAGGAATTTCCTCCTGTTTCCCAGGCTGTCTCTCAGAAGCGGAGGGAGAGCCTGGAGAACAGGAGGAAATTCCTCCGATTGGGAACTCGCAGGGGTTAAGGGAGGCATCGATGCCACCCTTTGCTCCTGCAGGTCCCAATCCAACCCGTGTTCCCTTAATACGGGTTGGATTCTGAGCTGGCAGGGGGAAGGGAGACATCGATGCCACCCTTCCCCCCAGTGAAGCTCTAATCCAACCCGTGTTAAGGGGAACACAGGTTGGAGTGGGCTTCAGTCCGCTGATATCTTAGCCAAGAAGAGGCTGGCTGCGGCCAGCGTCTTCATGGCTGAGATATAAGCCGACCCAGGCTTGGGTCGGGTTATTTCTTAGCGGGGAAGGGGCCGCCTGCACGGCAGCCCTTTCCCCGCTAAGATATAGGCCACCCGCACGGCAGCCCTTTCCAGGCTCCTTTCCCTGCAGTTTAAAGCGCTTTTTTCCTGAGTCCTCCAGCTGCTCTAGGACTTCCGGTTTTGATCTCTCTATGGTTCTGGCTGGTTTTTCTCTTCCTGGAGGCAAGGCCTTTCAGTTAAAGTAGGCCTCGAGCATGGAAAGGCCCCATCTGACTGTGAGTAATGTCTGGGAGTTTGGATTTGGATTTTGGATTTTGGAGGGGGCAATAGGGAGCCTTCCGAAATATTTAGAATTCTAACGAAATTTTGGGCCCAGGGGGTTCGAAAAAGAAAGGCCTTGCGATCCGTAAAAACTTGAAAGTCCCATTACATACGAATCACTTACGAATTCTTTTGATTTTCATAACTTTTTTCTCATGCCTACTATTTTTGCAAAGGCCACAACTTCAGTTATGTCAAGATTCAGAATCTGTCTGACATGGAATAGAGAGAGCTGTATCCTAACTCTCCTATGTTTGAGATAAAATGCAACTACACTAGTGACACCATCTGTTCAGGTTGGCAGATAAAGAGACCCTAACTTGGGGTTCTTTTTTGTCAAGTGGGCTAATAGCTATCATCCTGGGAGGTATCAGTGTGTTGGTGTGGGCTTTCTAACCCTACCAGTGTGAATCATCAAAGGAACCCAACCCAGAGAGAGGCAGAAGAGGGGGGGGGGGTTCCAGCCAGAGAAAATGGGTGCTGGGTGTGATGAGACCGTGATCATTGAGGATCAACTGTCTGACACCAAAAGCCCAAAGGGTAGGAGCCGGAGCCATCACTGAGATCCTGTCTTTAGGGTCATACCCAGGAATAATAGCCCAGGACAATCAAAAGAGCATTGTGAGGCTCATCTGTCGCCTAGAAAATCTATCAGTGCCACTGGGAAAATAGTTAGAGCATTGCAAACTGAAGCTGAAGAGTTAAGTCAAATGGAGATACAGCAGAAAATGGCCTTAGATTACCTCTTGACAACAAAGGGAGGATTTTGTGCAATGATCAAAAGACAACTGCTAAATACAATTTCATAATTTGAACCAAACAATAGAAGATGACCTAGAAAAGCTACAGGTCATGAGTCAACATAACTTTAACGAACCATCTCAGTTTTCATGGCTAACTTCATGGTTGCCAAATGCGGCCTGGTTGAAAGAGTTGGTGATCGAGGGCTTCATTATGTTTGTGATAATTGTTCTTGTTTTATTGATAACATCATGTCTTGTTCTCTTGATTAGGAGGACAGAATAAGCCAGATTGATATGATTATTGCTGGAGATCTTACAATAAGATATGATGATGTATAATTGCAGTTGCAAGTTCTCAGGTATCACTAGCAACAAAAAAACAGTAGGGAATGAAGGGGGTTAAAGAGAGAAGATGCTCCAAGTGCCCGTATGTTAGCAATAATCTGCCCAGAGACAGCAGAACAGAGAAGGAGCCATACTAAGGGAGTCAAACTGGGCATGTGCAGGAATGCAAGAGATAAAGAAACACTGTATCTCCAAGAATGAAGCGTGGACAGTCCGAGTTACATTATGATAGGCTGCAATTTTAGCTGCGACATAACTTTTAACCAATAATAAGATTTTGGGCAACCATAAGTTGAACCCTGATGCTTGTATAAATATGTGCCTCACAAGGGGGAGGGGCCGCTCCCTTGAAGCACCATGTTGTGCAGGGACGGACTCTCAGCTGTGAAAACAAAGTAAACTGAGCTTTCTGAGAAATCCTGTTGTCTGTCTTCTCCTTCTACTGCGTCTGCACGAGCAGCCTGCCTTGTGGGAGTATGGTAATCTGCTACAGTGTCACTGAGGTGTCACATCACATCAGTCTTACAGCGTTTGCATTGGCTTCCTATCGAGTACCAGATTGTTTTCAAAGTGCTGGTGCTAACCTTTAAGGCCTTGCATGGTCCAAGGGCCAGCGTACTTGAAGGACCACCTTTCCCCACATATTCCTCAGAGATCGCTATGGTCCGAGGACCAAAATCTTTTGGAAGTCTCGTTGGTCAGAACCTGTCGCTTGTCATCTACGAGACAGCATGCCTTTTCGGTAGCAGTGCCTAACTTATGGAATGCCTTGTCGGAAGGGGGTCCGAGCAATAACAGACTTGTCCTCTTTCCGGAGGGCTTGCAAGACTAACCTCTTCCGGCAGGCGTTCAACGTTTAGAGGCGCCCCTTAATCCATATTCTTTGTTTTAGTATAAATTGCTTTCATTGTGTTTTAAATGCTGTTTTGGAATTATGACTTATGCTTGTTGTGAACCTCCCTGAGCCTATTGGGAAGGGTGGTATACAAGTTGAATAAATAAACAAACAAACAAACATGCCCAGCTCTTTAAGTTGCTTCTCATAGGGCTTGTTCCCCAGACGATCATTTTGAAGCAGGAAAAATCCTTCTAAATAATACCCTTTTCCCTTTAAGGCTGCTTTCCGTGCGGGCGCAGGAACGAGAAGACGTGACAACTGGGTTACTTCTCAGGAAACACAGTTTATTTCGAATCCACAGCTGTAGAGGTCTGCCCTATGGCGCAACAAGACGCAAGGGACAGAACCCCTCCTCCTTCCAGTCATTCAGTTTTATACAATCAATGGAGTCGGTTTAAGCACCGCCTCGTTCATTCATTTCACTGGCTAACACTTATGATGTGCTCTGATTCGAACCAATTAACAATGCATTAGGTAATCTAATAATCCATTGGCTAACAGACATTGCACAGTTTATTTTCCTGACCAGTTATTAAAGTTTTGTCTATGTGCGTAGATTGTCCCTATATTGTTACTTTTCTGATAAGCGTTCCCACGGACCGGCCAAATGGGTGTTTCATTAGGCTAACATATGTGATGTCTCCTAGACCAATCACTGACTAGTAAACAAAGAGCACATGGTGTTTCTCTAAACCAATTGTAATGCATCAGGACAACCAATGAGGTGGCGTCCCTTCTAAACCAATCACTGCTGTTCTCTAGCGTGCTTGCTAACTCTGCCTTCTTCTCTATGCCTATGCCTATGCTTGGGTAGCATTCTCTCCTGAAGTTTCTTCTGTAACTCAATGAGTCTCCTTCAATTTCAGTTTCCCTCCTCTGGACACATTCCAGTTTATCAACATCTCCCTTCAACTGCAGTGTCCAAAATTGGACAGAATATTCCAGGTGTGGTCTAACCAAGGCAGAATAGAGGGGTAGCATGACTTCCTTGGATCTAGACACTATACTACTATTGATGCAGGCGAAAATCCCATTCACTTTTTTTGCCACCACATCGCATTGTTGGCTCATGTTTAACTTGTTGTTCACGAGAACGCCAAGATCTTTTTCACATGTACTGCTCTTGAGCCGTGCGTCCCCCATTCTGTATCTTTGCATTTCATTTTTTCTGCCTAAGTGGAGTACCTTGCATTTGTCATTGTTGAACTTCATTTTGTTAGTTTTGGTCCATTTCTCTAATCTGTTAAGATCATTTTGAATTCTGCTCCTGTCTTCTGGAGTATTGATTATCTCTCCCAATTTGCTGTCATCTGCTAATTTGATGATCATGCCTTCTAACCCTTCATCTAAGTTGTTAATAATGATGTAATAAAGACCATACTTCCACACATCCTCCTACCTTTGCTTTCCTGCATTACTGCTGTACCTTAGGTTTTTTTATTTTTCACAACTTGAAATAGGCAGTGAACATAAAAGGAAATTGAGAGGCAAAAGAAACTATAAATGTTAAAATTTAAAACCAAGACAGTTGGATGATACATCGGTCTAGCTGGGAATAACAACGAGATTTATGACATTATGTTTTGTTTAGAACATATTAATCATTCACTGTCACTTTGTTAAGAAAATTTAGGTTTTATTATCTCAATTAAGGGTAGAGTTACATGGTTAAGATCATAGAAAGATACATAGTTGAAGGAGATGAATCAGCATAAAACTCATTTGTAATTCACAAGCTACATGACATGGATATTCAAACCTCTTCTCAGTGAACAAGGAAATAATCATCATTATGTATGGTGCAGAAAAAACATTATATCACCATCATCATTTTAAAAGGTAGCTGAATAGAAAGCTCTATCATGCTGCATCTGTAAGTGCATTACAAATGCATTTTGAAGCTTACACAAGTCGAACATTTCCCATTTGATAAACATAATACTTTCAGTGAAGTTAAACCATACAATCTATCCTGAATGCTAAAATATCAAGCAATGTTCTGTCTTTACAAAGCAAGTAGTGAAGCTGTGCCATATGATCAGCCTGGGAAATATGTTTGTGCATGCATTGTGGCCATTTTGTAATTAAATCTCTGTCATGTTTTAACCTCCAATAGGAAGGAGCTTATACTGCTTGCCCCTGAAGACCACCAACCCAGTCAGATGGTTCTGGTCAACCATGAAAAATGCAAGATAAGGGCTTGAAGGCAGGTATTTCTGAGTAAACAGGAAGTTTAAATATCATCTATCCTTTTTCACACAAGGAGAGGAAGGTTTGCAGTGAGTGGCCTTAAAAAGTGAAGAACTGTACTCAAATTCAGCGACAGGGAAAAACCACAGACAATCTGAAAAGTATTTCTGTATGAGTGCATGAGAGCTTTGAAAAAGTGGCACCAATTGAATTCAAGAGTGAAGGACTTCTACAGTTGAAGTCAAACCTAGCACATATCTTTTGTGTTTCTGTGTATGGCCCTATCTACACTGATCATGTAAGCTGTTAGAGGAGTGGATGAGCCCTTTAGTGGCTAAATGTCACACACGGCTAATTCAAATTAACCCTGCGCTCTCTGGGCTTGGGCAGCCCAGAGGTTTGCCCTCTCCAGGCCCCTCTCCCCTTATGTCACTGCTAGCCACAGTAGCAACTCAATCACTGACCTGATCCTGGGAGCCTTCTCCTTCCCAGCTCCAAGACCCATGAAGGAGGATGGGAGGAGGAAGAGGGGTCTTTCTCCCTTCCTGCTCCCATCCTTCTTTCCAGGATATGCAACCAGGTAGCAGGAAGGAGAATCTCCCCAGGATCAAGATGGCAGTGTCGCTGTTGTAGCCAGCAACAACATGGGGGAAGGGGGTGGAAGGGGGCTTCTGCCCAGAGATGCCGACTGGGTACTGGGAACACCCTGCTGCCACCCTGTTGGGCTACAAACCAGGCAACCCCTATTATTTGTAGGCCCCCAGTGACAGCCCTTTTTACCATCAGTTCTTTTGATGTAGAATTGAAGATTTATAAAGTGAATGTAAGACAGACCAGACTTGCAAGTCCAGTAAAACTCTGCAGTATAAGAAAATATTTCACCACATGCTGGGCGTTCTTCCAAAACCTGCTGTGTAAAAGTAGATGCACTTGTCTGCCTGCATAACATTTACTTTCTTTCACGGTCATATGGATTTAATGTGTGCCTGCTACCAAATGCAACAAATGAACAACATCATTCTTAATCACAATGTAGTTGCAAGAAACAATGGGGTAGCATAGATGTTTATTGCTATGAGAAAACAGCATTGTCTAACTTCAGTCAAATGGCTGTGTCAGATTTCCAATTCTCCTTTCAACACTGGAGTATTTGAGGACAGTTTTGAATGCTATGCCAATTCAGAGCCTTTGGATGTGCTAGGATTTTTTCTTCAAATGCATAATTGTTGTTATCATCATCAACATAATTTCTGACATCATTAAGCCTGAAATAATCTTGTTACTCCCATATATCCTAATGAAAGACTTGCACTAGCTTGTACAATCGATCTTTGCTACAGGGTGGTCTATTTCAGACTTCCCACCAATGTATTGTGGGAATAAATTGTTTTATTGCCCTATTAATGTATCTGTAAGAGGACATAAATACCCTAAAGGTACCATATTCCATCTGACATTGGAACTGAAGCAGGACTAGCCCTGGTTAGTATTTGGATAGAGGATCACCAACAAAGACCGTGCTGTAGGCTACTTTTCAGAGGAAGGAGCTATGAAAACAACCTGTAAGTATCCCTTCCTTAAGAAAACCCCATTAAATTCAATTGGTCATCATATATTGACAGGGAACTTGAAGATACAAACACAATATATATAATCTCTACTATCCAAGGTCAGGTTCTGTGTAACATCATATGTTATCAGAAACAACAGAGGCTGCAGTTAATTTTAATGAATCAGGGGCATGTACATTACAAACTGATAGAATAAGCACTAAACATATCTTTAAAAGAATTCTTCATTAAATTGTTGTTGTTATTGTTGTGTGCCTTCAAGTTATTTCTGACTTATGGCAATACTAAAGCAAAGCTGTCACAGGATTTTTAGGGGTTGGGAATGTATGATTCACATAAGGTTGCTTAGTGAGTTTCCATGGCTGAGCAGAGAACTAAATATTAGTCTCCAGAGTTGTAATACCTATATCACTGTTACATTGTTAACTAATTTCAACAATTTGGGTGAAATAATGAAACTTCTTGCATATTGCTCAATTATTTTTTTCAGACTTATCAGATTTGAACGGTTTGACCTTTCTCGGTGGGAATGAGGAGATTGGTAAATATTCTTTATCCCTAGAAAATAGTCATGGCTCAAACATCGGAACCCTGGTATATACGGCAATCCACCTGCACAACCAAAACCAAGGCATTCTGCAGCCTGGAGTGAGGCAGTAAAATACCTTTTTCCCCACTGGGAATTCAAATCACATATTACCCAAAGCAAGTCATATTATTTTATCACCCATGGCAGGACACCCCACAGCCATATCTCCCCATTCCTGGTCATACATATTATATAGGAAATTAAATAAGTAATCATAAATAAGTAAGTATTCTGCCTTAGATGTATAGTTTCTCATGCTTAATTATGGAGCTGAATTTCCTATGTATCTGTCACTGGATAGGAAGATGAAAATATAACTTTAAAATGTTCCTCCTTAGCACTAAATCCTCTAGAATTCAGTTTGGTAAAGGAAAGTCAAAAATAAAATTTTAGAAGTTTTGTTTGGTGTTTAAAATACTTTCATTATTCCTATCTAGCCCTACCACCTCCATATTCAGCATGTTGATTTTGTAATCCCACTGCTCCCCGAGAGACTGCAATTTTCAACAAATGTGTCAAAGGCCATTTTAGAAATTTTCTCCTGAAACACAATGGAACTATTTTAAATGGACAAATGCAGTAAAATACATCAATGCCATTATCCAATTATATCATCTTTGTTCCTTCTGTATATCATGGTTTGCTCTTTTTCTGATGCTCCACATTAATCTTCACAGCTTTTGTTAAAATTAAATATCATCTTCCTTGGCAATTATCTCTCCTCTCCACTACGTAATCCAATTTATTCTCTGGCACAATCTCCAATGAATTCAAATAAGAGCTGGCTCCACCAGCATAGTACATTGTCAGATGATAATAGTGTACACTGTACACCTTTACAGTGGCCATTTGGATGGGGTTAGATTTGTTTCCCAATATTGTCCACCTTCCAATACACTGCTGAAGGCAAGGGACTGGACATGAAGGAACACATTATTGCCTTACATAATACCTAAAAAGGTATATATTTGCATAATTGGCAAATCCACCAGTTTAAGTCATTAAAAGAACCCCATAATCAAAACTTCATGATTGCTTCTTAACAGGAATGAAGACATGGCCAAGTCTACTCAGGCAAAAAAGTGGACTCACTTCAAATCCAGTACTGGCTATCCCATTGATGCACAGGGAATTCTGGTGGGCATCCTCGGTTTTCATCTGACTGTTCTGCTTTGGGATACCTGGCAAGTATATCAGGACTTTGCAGAATTTTGGACAGCTGGACCAGCTCCAGTTCAACCCAATTCCCTGTCCAGAATAGCTCAGAAAAAGAAGATGGCTCATCCTTATATTGCAATCACTATTCTTGGCTGATAGGGGTGTACGCAATGCCCTAAAACCAGGGCTGTCCAACTGCCGGCCCTGCAGGTGTTTTGGACTTCAACTCCCAGAAATCCTAGCCAGTTTACCAACTGTTAGAATTTCTGGGATTTGAAGTCCAAAACATCTGCAGGGCCGGCAGTTGGACAGCCCTGCCCTAAAACCATACAGTTTTTTAATTCTGTTTTTGGCCGCCCCCCCTCCCCCATTCTGTTTCCTGAAAAATTCCTGAAATCGCCCCCATTATCTGAAAGAAATTCCTGCCCCATCACCCCCATAATCTGAAAGATCCGGCTGTTTGTGATTCATTCTGGCTAAGGCTTTGGCCTGTTCCTGCCTGGTCCATTTTCAGTGATGCAGCAGCTGGATTGCTGGATTTTTCTGACTCCTGAATCATTAAATTGAATTCTGTACACCCCTATTGTTTTGTGAACTGGAACTCTACTGTAGAGCTCAAATGTTGTGCAGTAGAGTGAGCAAAAGCACTGCATTGGAAGATATTTTCACAAAGACCATTTGTTGATGGTGGATGTGAAAACTGATAGGTTAAATTCTCTTTCTGCATGTTTTAAGTCTTCTTGGGAAGTGCTGATTGAAGGGACTGTCATGATGTTTACATGCTTTTCATTCTTACTTGAATATAACCCTTGACTTTGTACATTATGTTTAATACCATTTGACCTTATGAAGATCACTACCAATTATGCTGATTTTACTGAATATTATCTGTATTCTAGCTCCAGAATTCATAATCAGAGGTATCCTGCTCCATATGCTGTTGATCCATTTAATGATCTTGGACAGTAGTCCAATTGATTATCTCAGTTCATTTGTGAAGCCATTTGAGAAACCATTGACCACCACTTCTTCAGGCTTAGGTCAATCACAGGTGATGTGAATGAATATTTAGGTCATTTCCATCAGTCTACTTCAGATATACCATTCTGCTGGCATATCATATAGATATAAAGGGCCTGTGTATAAAAGGGAAATATTTTTGAATGGTTGCTCAAAAATCATGACTATTGCAACTGCACCTGTATAAATTAATCACTTCATGAAAAAAAAGGATAGAAGTTTAAAATTTACTTTTTAAAAATTACAACTCCCATCAGCCCTTGTTAGCATGGTCATTGATAGCATGGAGATTCTGGCAATTGTAAATTCTCCAAAGCAAATTGTCTAGGCTGTGATGGGGGGAGGTATCTAATATTACTATATGTTGGTGCATATTGCAAAAGAGTTAATGAAAGAAGAATTCCAAAGAGGTTGTGTAAATCGGTCCCTTGAAGAGGGAATAAGATAGACTGAAGCTCAGTCTTATTTTCATGCAGAACATCAATGATCCACTAACTGGCATCTTCAGATAGGGAGATGAAGTATTGCCCGAAGCCCTGTCATTCTCTCTTGTTTGAAGAACTACTGAACACAGCAATTATAGAAACAAAATTGCCTGTTTTACATACAGATTCTCAACAGGTAACATTGGATCATGTCTGTGTCATGGATGTTTATAATTTTATTAAGGAAAATGCTTATTTTGGTTATAAGGGAAATGGTTATGAATTCTGCTTCAAGCTAATTTTGAATATGTTGCAAACAGATGCTTTGCTCTGTAATAATATTTCATTAACTGCAATTTGATTAAAAATGAATATGTACCTGAGTGAAAAAAATAGTTTGACCTACTTACAGATTAAATTAAGATGACATTTTCCACAGATGTATCTCAGGAAACACCTGTTGCCTACTGAAAAATTCCTGTAGCAAATCCTAATGGGAAAGCAAAACCAACTGTGGTTTGTCAAGAGTCCGTGGATATATTTGTGAGGATTTGACAACAAAACAAATTGCACAATGTGTTTTTTTCTTTCAATACCAAGAGCAAGATCTACAAGGAAACATATTATTTGGGGGGGGGGGGGGGTTTCTTTGACTAATAATTGCTTATTTGGGGTGTATCTCATACCACTCTTGATGATACAAATCAGATCACATAAAAATTCCCAGAGGAGATACCAAGGTTGTGTCCAAAAATTCAAAATAAGTTGTTTCAAGTTATTACTATGCATGTTTTCAATGAATATACTGTTTCCAAGTCTGTCCAGCCTCACTGGTGTTGCATTTAACTAATTATTATGGCACAATTGAGTAATTCTTTTTTTTCTTTTTTTTTTAACTAAAGTTTTTATTGAGTTTCCAACAAAGATAAAAGATACAGACTGACAAACAAACCCATCCTTCCCGCCCCCCCCACCCTCCCCCTGTAGGAGCCGCCAAAAACTAACGACTTCCGCTACCTGCCTCTTTCCCTCTAAACTAATAACTCAATTGGGTTCTTATCTATCTCTCCAATCTCTCAATTGTTGTCTCCAACCGCGATCGATCAATAGTTATCGTCGTCTTCAATTATAAAACTTCTCATGGTTTTGAAATCTTTCATATAATTGGTCAATGCCGACCAAACTGTAGTAGATGTCCGGTGCGTCATTGTCTTGGTTAAGCAATCCATATTCTTCACCTCTAGCAGCTTGAGAATCCAGTCATCTACCTTCGGGGGAGATTCATCCTTCCAGCGTTTGGCTATTACTAGCCTCGCTGCAGTAATACAATAGACAAAAATTCGTTCTTCATTTTTCCCTATTTCAAAATCAATCAGTCCCAGTAATAAGTATCTAGGTTTAAATGAAAAGTCTACCCCTAACATTTTCTTAATTTCTCCATAAATCTTTACCCAAAATTTCCTGATCTTTTTGCATCCCCACCACATATGAAGGAAGTACCCGGTCTCCCTATGACATCTCCAACATTTGTTACTGCTTTTTTAAATTAAATTTAGCTATGCTGTAAGGAGTAAGGTACCATCTGTACAGTATTTTAAGGGCATTCTCTTTCAAATCATAGGCATATAAAATTTTTAAATGAACTTTCCAGAATCTCTCCCAGTATCTCAGGTGGATATTTTGGCCAAAGTCTCTGGCCCATTTTATCATGCATGATTTAATGGATTCCTCTTCAGTTTTCCATTGTAGAAGATATTTATAAATGATAGTGATTCTTCCCTTCTCTTTCAGGACTATTTTATCCCAAATGTGGTCTTTATTCTCAAAGCCTAGTTCCCTATCTTTCTTAAGGATCTCCTGTATTTGTTTATACTGAAACCAGTCCAGTGAAACATCAAGCTTTTTTAACTCAATCAATTCTTTCAGTGTCGGGTCGTTCTCTAAATCCGTGAGGATTGCCTCATATCTTAGCCAGTGGCTTTTATCATATTTTATCATATTGTCTCCTGAAGTGCGCCTCTTGAGGGGACAACCATCTAGGGGTTTTTCTAAATATCAGGTATTGAGTAATTCTAACAATGTAGCTGGCAGCTATAGCAAGGGATTAAAAAACATCTTAAACATGTGAGAAGGGGAGGTGCATTTTGCAATCAAAATTGGTTCATCAATACAAATAGGTTTACTTTATTTCTAATCAAAGCAGAGAAAAATGGGGTTTGATTGAATCAGTCACTAGTAATTTGAGATATACAACACAGATCAAGATTTGGAAATGCCATTATTTGGATTCTACAACCAGAAGCATGACCAGTGGCAACAATGGTTCAGGAATTCCAAAAGCTGCCGCCCCAAATGTAATATCTTAAGCTCTGACCCAGACACAGAGTTGCAACTACCATGAGAATTAGGCTTCAGTAGATGGAGGGTGCATCTACACCAAGTCTGCACAACATGCGGCCCAGGGGCTTTGCTGCAGCTTGCAGATGCTCAGTGCCCGAGTGTTAGCGGGGAGATGACATATGCCACTACAGCAGAGAAGTGATCAGAACCTTCCACTCCCTCCTCCAAGTGTTTTCCCTATATACTTTCCTTTCTGTAAGCACCAAAGTTACCAAATTAACCTGTGACAAAGGAGGCACCACTAAGATATCTACCACTTCATCACACTGGGGCAAATTGCCCCTTTTCAGCACTATGGGGATGGCGCCTGCTGAGTGACATCACATGAAACTTGGCAGGCCCCACCCCATTGATCCTTCAAGTGTCAAAGAAACGTTGCAAGAAGTAAGTGTTTTTCAGGTAGCTCCATTACATTGTTGGGGCCATTTCCTCATGTGAACACACCTTGTCCCTTTCCCCCATTTGATGGGGGAGGAGGGAAGGCAAGCAGGAACAAATACTCACTTTTTACTTTTCTCATTACTGTTTGGATACAATGCTTTTTTTAGAAGAAATGTTTAGAAGACAACTCCTCCACCAAACTAGATTATTTTCCCCACTTTATAGATAGTTTGAGAGAGGAATAAAACAGCTAAACATAAATAAATGCTTTCTGAAAAAGAGTGGTGCAAAACAGTAACGAGTTAGGCTTTGAAAGTAGGGTTTTTTTTTCCAAAATTCCGATTTCAAGCTACATTTACCATAACTGTGGCAATTACGTTTCAGTAGACTGTTTTTGTGGTTCTGTATCACTAGCTAAGCTGAAGCAGAAAAAGTATGGGAAAATACCAGAGTGACTCTGTTTTCTGAGTAGGATAAATATGAGCAAATCTAATGTATAATGTTCCTTTTTAAAGTAATTTCCAAAGCACTCTGTGACCTCCAACTCCTACAAGACAATTTCCTGTGCGACCTTTTAGGAGATATTTGATGCTTCCAGCACTACTACTTCTCTTTTTTAAAAATGGCAAGTGACCAGAGCTGACCTCTATTGACCATTATTGACCATTGTTGAATATGTAAACTGAAGCTAGCAAAGGTTATGAGCTTACAGTCCTCTACAAAAGACTTGAGTCTCTCCAACCCCAGTAGAGTAGAATGATTCCCTCAAAAACAAGGCATATTATTTTACCTGTAGAAAATTTTTGCAGAAAGCCATCTATGGCTCAATGTAATGATTGTTACATCCTTTAACCTTTTCTTTTAAGAACCTTTCTCATGAGGAAGATAATTCCCAGTTACAAAATGTTGTTATTTTCCCCTGGCCCAATGAATTGCAAATGTACACATAATTTGGAATTATTGATACACTTCATGAAATACAGAGCAATTGATCTATACTAGAGAGGCTATTATTACAAATTCACTGACAGCACAATCTTAGATTGGAAGAAAGTCCCACTCAATCCCGTGGGGCTCAATTTTATATAAGTGGAATAGGATAACAGCATAAGACTCTATATTTAAATTTCAGTCACTTATAACACCTCGGCTTTGTCTTGATTGCACTTCATACTATTAGACCTCATCCAGTCTATTATCATAGCCAGTTATTTGTCTAGCACATATACCATGCCATCTACTGAAAAGAAAGAGAGAAACTGCATTGTGTGTCATCAATTGACTTATAACAATACCCTCCAAATACCCTAAGAGACTATGCTTTTCATGTTTTGATGCAGATATCAAGTACCACTGGGAGTATACTGGGAGTTACCCCCAGCTGTTGGATCCATGAGACTGAACAAAATCCCCAAGTATTGTATAATTGCATGGCAGGGAGTTGGACTGGATGGTCTTTGTAGTCTCTTCCAGCTCTATGATTATGTGATTCTAAGTACTATCTTCTAAGTAAGAGTGCAGCATCGAAAAGCAGTACTTTCATTTCAGATAGTTACTCTAAAACATTAATGAACTAATACATATGGATTGGTGAAGTCCATTTTACACTTATTCCCATGTTTTTGGCCATATATGAAGCAAAATGGTGGCTGGAAAGACACTCATGATTTCCAGTCTCCATTCTGGTGGATATATTAAAGCGGTTTTTGGTACTTTCCGTGCAGGAGTACAGTCAGAGAGTGATGCTGCACACGTGTAGAGCTTTGAAAAGTGGGTTTCTGTGCCAAGAATCAGGCAGGCACTTGTTTCGTGAAAATAACACTGTGATTGATGCTTCTAATCTATACTGTGACTTGCTGATATGCACTCTGTGCCTAACGTGAGATAATGTAGGCTTAGATTGGTCTAACAGTACAGGATGTGCTAATGGAAGATGTTAGTGCCAAAAAGAGGAAAGAACTGCGCATGTATGGAGTGATTCAGCCCCATCCTTTGTTGGCAGAGAGGCAGAATGTGAAATGTTGCAAACCGAGTACACGAACGTCCCTGGCTGCTGATATGTACTGTGAGAAAGAAATAACGTAGAAATGACTATTGTTCTCATACATAGGTGGGACTTTTAGATGTGATGCTAATGGAAATGCAATGTTTAATTGGATTAATGAAATGCCATGAGACACCAGCCAATTATGATTGTGTGAAATCTATGAAGAAGGGCGGGCTTATCCGAGATGCCTCCATTGGGGTATAAATGTTTTGTACTGAGAATGACCGGGGCCTTTTGCCCCTGATTGCAGCCGTGTTCTGCTGGCAAAAACCCACCAGCTGGTGTCATCAATAAACAATTTTGATTTCATCTACTTCACAGTTGTCGTGAGTTTTCCTCATCCTTGTACCCGCACGTCCAGGTAGCCTTGATAAAAGTAAATTTGCCACTCGGAGTTCCATAACTCCCTAATTTGCTGCTTCAATATGACTAACCACAGAGCTACTAGGAGATGGATTGGGGTTGTAGGGGGAAGAAGGAAATGTGTTGCAACACTTTCATCCAGTTTTGGTGTGGTTTGGTCACAAATTTCTAAAGAAAATGCAAAAATAACTGGGGAGGGCTCAAAATCTCTTAAAGAATGGAAGGATCTACTGATGCTTCAGAATGATTTAGGGGTCATACGTAGCCTTAATGTCATATTATTCCAACTGTGTTCTAATATGAAGGTTGATATTGAAAAAATGTTTGAAAGATCATGGCCACAGTTCTTCTGTCTTGGATTCTAATGCAAGATGATACCTGTAATCTGGCTGGTTTAAACTAGGTTTAAACTACCTTGTGTATACTTTATAAACGGTGACTAGGCTTTTTCAGCTTGATTTCCACAACAATGTAAAAGAAATGTGTTTGGACTGGCAGCTCAAACTACTGATTTTTTAAAAAAGGAAATCAATTAAAACTAAAGTGTAAAGCCACAAGTGAACTCTGTCAAGGGGGTATCATACATATATTTTTTCCATATCAGAGGAATCCGACATGAATAAGCATTAGTTCATGCTTAATAGTTTTATCTACTTCTTCCACTGCTTGCAGCTAGACAGTTTTGGACAATCCCATTATCTGCGCTTACATTTCCAGTGCATTTTACACTTCACCCTCCAACATGTTGTGGGGTGGAGCAATTTTGTATCCTCCCCATGGAGCAGAGATTGGTTGGTTACGTGGAACCTTCCAGTGGGTGAGGCGGGGCTGGCATTCTTGGATGCCATCCCCTTCTTTCTCATTCTGTGTGAATCATCAAAGGAGGCAGCTCAAGGAAGAGGCCCCTACTCCTATGGACCAAGGTCGGTTTGGGGCCTGCCAGGGAGCAAGGGAGTGACTGGTAGAGCTTATAGCCACCTGAGGTGGCTACCTCGCTCCCTTGGGCAACAGCTGCCTTACAAGGCCAGGTGGACACGAGTCCAGGCCCTCCACATCCCTTCCAAGGGGGTTGGCACAATGGGGGAGGTGGTAGCTGGGCCCCTCGAGGTCCCTATTAGCCCCCAGACCTGACTCAAATATAGCTGACTATGGATGCTGTGCTGGGCCAGGCTTGCAGGTCCGCTGTGGCCTGCCTGGCGAATGGGCAGTCTGGGCTTGGTGGCAGGAGAGTGGGCCCAGGCTGTGGGCTACATGGATCAATGTTTTGACTTAGCATCAAGGTAAATTCTAGGGTTGGGCTTTCGGAAAAAGAAAATAATTTAGTTCGTATTAGATCCGTTCAAAATGCTAATTTTGAGCTTTTCCGCTCTTCCCCCGCCAAACCAGAAGTGGACTTTGTTTAACGCACTTCCTGGGCCCAAATTTTCGTTATTATTGTAATTATTTCGGATGCCCCCCTAACAGGAAAATTATCCCCTCCAAAATAGCTTTCAAGACATTACTCACAGTCAGATAGGGGCCTTTCCATGCTCGGAGCCTAATTTAACTGAAAGGCCTTCCTGTAGGAAGTGAAAAAGCAGCCAGAACCATAGAGATCCACAGTGTGATTCCTAGGGCGGCTGGGAGGACTAAGGAAAAAGCCGTTTAAACCCCAGGGAAATTAGGCCCTGGCCTTTTATTATAATAAATAATAATATATTAATAATAATATATCTTCAGAATCTTCAGAAGCGGCAGGGAGACAGCGGAGGCAGCTGACACGGCCACGGGACTACACTTCCCAGAAGGCACCGCACGACTCAATGGCAAGGAGGGCGAAGGAACAGGAAGTCGCCGTGTGGGGCCTTCTGGGAACTGTAGTCCCATGGCCATGCCCGCTTGGTCCCCCGCCAGTAGCCCCTCACCTTAGAGAGAAGCAGGCAGACAGGAGGCGCTCCACGCGGCTGCCGCTTCCAGGCCTTCCCAGGAGCAGGAGAGGTGGAATTCCCCCGGCAGAGTTGCGAGGCTGTGGCCCGGGAAGAGGTGCGCTGCTGCTTCTCCTTCCCCCTCCAAGATCTTCTTCGCCTCCCTGCTTCCATTCCCCTCAATGCTTTCTCCCTTCGAGGAATGGGGAAAGGAGGAGGAGGAGGCCCCAGGCTTCTCTCTCCTTGACCAGGGCAAACCTCTTCCTTCCCGTCTCACTCCCCTCCCACAGTCACACACACTTCTCTGCCACTCATTCCCCACCCCACTATTCCCTTTTTGTAGTTTCCTCCTTCCTCTCCCAATCTTAACTTCCGCCATTCTCCAGCCCCTCTCCCTCCACTTCCCATTCCCAGCCTTCACCACCTTCCACCCTCTCTTTCCCATGTCATTCTTCCCCCTTTCACGCACATATATACATATTACATACACATACATACACACATATACACATGCACACACATATACATGCACATATACATATATACACATGCACACACCCACCAAAACCATAAGTAACATCAATTCCAACCCTTACATACTCAGACTTTCTCACATCTCCTAAATAGGGCACAGCAACGCGTGCCGGGTACAGCTAGTTCCTTATATTTTCCTGCAAGGAGGCCCTAGCCTTTTATTATAATAAATAACAATATTAATAATAATATTAATTCCTTATATTTCCCTGCAAGGAAACCCAGGCATATTATTATAATATATTAATAATATTAATTCATTATATTTCACTCCAAGAAGGCACAGGCATTTTATAATAATAATAATAATAATAGGTCCCAGTGAATTGCACTCCAGAGAAGAAGGGAAATGTTGCCCCTTGATTTGCCTGTGCTTAAAACAGTGTCAGTCCTGTTTCCCTGCTTTGGGGAATTTAGAACTAATTACAAAATTGGTAATTACTTACAAAACAGTTAAGAATTTTTTTGAAATTTTTTTGTAAGTCATTACGTTAAGCATAAAAAATTCCCCCATTGGTTTTTAGAACCGCGATTTTTGGGTTCTAAACCAACCCTAGTAAATTCCTATGTTCGTAATCTTTGGGTCACACACCATCTCCTCTTTACTGAGTCAAAAAGGTTGGTGTATGTATTTTCAAGGTATAGGAGGTATACAACATCTCTTTGCCCCCATCAGACCTCAAACAAGCAACCTCTGACAATATAGTTTACTTCGGGCATGGGCAAACTTTGGCCCTCCAGGTGTTTTGGACTTTAACTCTGAGAAATCCCAGCCAATGTATTGTTGAAGGCTTTCATAGCCAGAATCACTGGGTTGTTGTAGATTTTTTGGGCTGTATGGCCATGCTCTAGAACAGTGGTTCTCAACCTGTGGGTCCCCAGAAGTTTTAGCCTTCAACTCCCAGAATTATAATAGCTGGTAAACTGGCTGGGATTTCTGGGAGTTGTAGGCCAAAACACCTGGAGATCCACAGGTTGAGAAACACTGCTCTAGAAGATGGCCATACAGCCTGAGAAACCTACAACAACCCAAATCCCAGCCAGTTTACTGGCTATTAGGCATTTTGGTAGACCGAAACACCTCCCCCCCCCAATTTTTTTGTCTATACCTGGTTTGAATTTCCCACCAGAAACATTATTGCATTTACCTATCTCACCTAGGGCTACATGATTTTATCCCTGCATTTGACCCAGCCCACTGTGTTCAACTCTTTGTTTTTAACTTCTTTATTTTATTTCATATCCTGTGTTTACCCTATTGTATTACTTTTATTTTTTGCATTTTATTTGAGTTATTACCTGTTGTATGTATTTTATTTTGCTTTATTGTAATTGTTGGGCTTGGCCTCATGTTAGCCACCCCGAGTCTCTGTGGGGAGATGGTGGCGGGGTGTAAATAAAGTTTATTATTATTAATTACCCCATTTAGCAAGAAACCCTCCTAAACGGAGTAAACTACAATGCAGGCAGGCTGTGAAGAGGAAGAGGGAGCAACCAAAGACTGGGTCAAGGCACCTTCCCTGAGCAGAAACTAATGGGGTGACACCTCTGGATCAGCCATAGTATATGCCTGTATTGCAGTCGCAATGTCATTTTTGTCTCTTCACTATTATGTATTCTCTTCCTCATATAGTTCTGAGTATCCACACCTCTAGTTTCCCCTGCCACATCATGGATTTATAAATTTTCTTTTTTTAATCAAATAAATGGCAAACTGTATAGGATGAAAAAACCCTGATTAGAAAACACAATAACTTCAATATCAGCTGGGACTGCAGCTTACCAGTTACACTGCAACTTTATTTGAGAAGAGAGGACTGCTGATACATAACTGAAATGAAGATCTATCATCATATTTAATTATAGCACACTATTCCAGCATCCTACACAAATATTTCTATATGGATCTTTCCACAGAAAAGAAGAAAATGCTATTCCAATGTGATCTGAAATGCCTCACAACAGAGTAGTGTCAAACAGATTTATCCTCCAATTTTGGTTTAATGACAATAGCTTGCTGATGGCAATGAGGTTTTTTGAAAATAAATAAATCTGGAATCCAATTTTTTCCCTTAGCAGAGAAAGTGCATCTGTAGTAATTGCTTTTAAATCTGGTATATATTTTAATCATACTAGAAGGGCAAATGTAAACATCAACTTGAGAGAAGGAAAATAACATGCAATTCCATTTTGGAAGTATTCTAAGGAACAAGCAATTTTTCAGCATAGCTGAAAATGTAATGGAATGTTTTCCTTAGAAAGATACTCCTGAAGCCTATATGCATTCTGTGCCAGGTTAAGACATTGTTTATTTCCCCAGATATTATAATTTCATATATATGTTAATTTGTAGCATGTTTTCACTTTTCACTTTATTTTATCCTTATTGTGTTATTGTATATTTCAGTGCATTATTATTTCCTGCTGTGTATATATGCCTATGGTGACTCTGTCAATGCCATATCCTTTTCTTAGGCAAGGACTACTCAGAGATGATTTTGCCATTGCTGTCTTCTGAAATGTAACCTACACTACCAGGTATTTCATGGTTTCCCATCCAAGTATGAACCAGAGCTAACACTATTTAGCTTCCAGGATCAGATAGGGCACTGTGCCTTTATAGTACTATTTAGGTCTACTATTTCTTGCTGACTGCCATGGAGTCTGTTGGTATAGCCTGGTTAGAATTTGAGTGTTCAGAAGATGAGGAAGGGGATGCTGGGATAGATTTGGAGTGCCCAGAGGAGGATGGAAGTGACCTGGAGAGAGTTGTTTTGGGGTCTTCTGGCAGTTCCCATGAGACTGCAGAGAGCAATATCAGTTCCCATGAGAATCTGCGAGAAGTGTAGACAGAGAAATGTGGGAGACAAATGTTTGTTAATATCAAGGTGCTTGGAACTTTGGAAGCAGAGTGTACAACAGAGAAAGACTCGCTTTCCCTAGTGGCTTTGAGATAAGGAGAGGAAAAGCGATGTGTTAGGAATCATTGTCATGGAGGGTTTGGAGGCCTTTTAAATGTTTTTCTGCTGGTACAATCCTTTGTGGAGCCATGGTGGCACAATGGGTTAAATCTTTGTGCTGCTGAACTGCTGACCTGAAGGTTGGTAGTTTGAATCTGTGAGATGGGGTGAGCTCCCATTGTTAGCCCTAGCTCCTGTCAATCTAGCAGTTCAAAAACATGCAAATGTGAGTAGATCAATAGGTACCGCTTCAGTGGGAAAAAGGGAAAAAGACACTCCAGGCAGTTATGTCAGCCACACAACCAGGAGGTATCTACGGACGCAGGCTCACCGGCTTGGAAACAGAGAAAGAGCACCTCCCCCAGAGCCAGAGTTGAGCACCCCCTCCATAACTGGAAATGAAAAAAGCCTTTGCCCTTGTCTCTGTGTCTGTGTCTCATTGTATGTTATTGTAAGATGGCATTGAGTGTTTTCCTGTGTCTGTTTATATATATTGTAATCCACTCTGATTCCCCTTAGGAGAAGGGTAGAATATAAATATATTATTATTATTATTAATGCTGAGGCTGCAATTGTATGTTTTTAATTGTTAAATTGTTATTAATTTTTTTTCTGGGGGGGAGGGTTGACTTGTTGCTGTGTTTCCTCCCTTCCATTAAAATCCCATCTAATATGTAGTGCTGAGGGCAGAGACTGCCTGTGCCAAATGAGGTGGACCGTCCTCCATAGGGGTCCACAGCCTTCGGGCTGAGAGGGGCGGTATAGAAACGTGACAAATAAATAAATAAATAATTATTATTTTGTGAGAGCAACATTGTATTCTGGTGAACAGCTCTTGTTTCCCGGTCCTACATCTTGGGATTCATGCCTACTCAAATAAATAAATAAATTATTATTATTTTGTTTCTTGTATGTTTTGTTCCTGTTTCTAGTTTCATGTGTGGCACAGGTTGCTTGTCTTGGATTCATCCTATCATGTTTATGGCTATATCTGTGGATTGACTTTTGAGACTATATTTGAAAGGATTTTGGAATCTTGGCTATCTGGGAAATAAATTTTTGGAACTTTGATTCTCCTTTTTTTTTTTTTACATTTGCTTAATTTTTATATGCTCTGCTCTTAATAAACTTTTACTTACTGGTGAAAAGATTGTTCAGGGCTCTAGTGCATCATCTGTTTATGGCTGCCAACAGAGCAACTCAAAGCTTTAAATAAATAAAATGAAACATAAAAATATAAAATATTCACAAAGTTTATTTCAGAAGTGCACACCATTAATTGTACATTCATCTTTTTATTTATGTACTAAATTAGACATATCTGACTGTTCTGAATAATTACTAGGATTATGTTTTTCAGATCATTTTTTTCTGGCATGTAGGCTTTGTTCTATATTGCATAACCCATCATTGTTTCACTTGCTAATGGCATACTAGGCTAGAGAAAGGCACATCCTAAATGAATCATTTTTTTTAATTAAAACACTTCAACCGGATCTTTTTTTTAAAAAAAATCCTTCCACTTTAATAGCTAAAACTGTTTGAAAATTACATGTTTTATTTCCTGCATAAACTGGAACCAGATCTGTTCTTCTGTTCTTTAATTGGAGATTGTGAAACATTTTCATGAAAGCAATGGAAGCTCAATAAATGTTATGACAGAAATTAATTATGCAATAGATGACTCTAATTTGCTTACTGGATGACAAATTACCCTTTGCCTTTTGGGTGTTAAAGGTTATAATTAGAAATAAAAAAAATTCTGTACATTTTTAGTGCACTGAAGAAAATGTCTAAATTGAAACTCTGGAATGTATGCGAGTCAGATGTAGATACAAGAAAAAATAGACATGCTTCTAAACTCAATGCTCTGTCTCCAGTGCTGAAGGTCTGCTCATGAAACAGCAGAATCTAATATAACGCGGATGACCTTTCCTTTCCATTGAGTTTGGGTAATTTATTCAATCAATAAAGTAAATAGTTAAATATCCATCATATGAACCCTTCGGAGCTAATTTTAGGCAGTTTCTAATGACAGATTCAATACTGTAGAGATGGAAGTAGGTTCCATATATCTGAACATGTTGCTAAATTTATCCGAATGCTTATTGTTTAGTGGGACTATAGTTCAGTTTACTCCTATTGCTAGTTGGATGGCTGGAGGGAAGATATAGAGGGGGTCCCTCATGCCCAATGACATTGTATTTGAGGGTCTGGGGAAAGAGAGGATTTAATACACTATCCGTTACATTGCCCTTTGTATAATGACCCTCAAAACAATCTTCTGGGAGCCCTTTTGGAAGACAGGGCATTATGACAACGGTCAGCAGTTAGCAAAATATAACATTAAAAGTTGCCACATTTGCAGTTGCAGCCCAAAAAATCTGAGCTAATTTAGTAAAGTCCACAGAGTAGGCTAGAAATGGAAATGGAGACAGTTTGGGATGATATAAATCAGATATTTGTTATTGTTATCATGTCACTGCTACTATAAATTTAAAAAGATAGTATATGGAATAATTTTTAACATTTATATTGGAAAGTGCTTATTGTACTTTTAAAGGCTGTATATTATGTGATGTCATGGTCTATGGCTGGTACAATAAACCATTCATTCATTCACTATTGCTAGTTGAATCCCATAGATCCAGATTAAGGGTTCATCTACAACGGGCAGGTTCGTCAAGTGTAAATTTGGCATGAAGCAGCCTTGGATCCAGAACATATATTCTGAATTCAGTGCCATTGTGCAGATGGTCTGGAACTGCATCAGCCTTGCTAGGATATCATCTTATCCTCTGTGTCACCACTGATGCTCTTAGCTGGCCATGGCATTCTGTCTAACTGTCCGGCCATTGTAGTTGTACCTGCAAATGACCAGCAAGAAAGAGGAGGTATGTGCTCCATTCTCACATCAGCAGACATGACTATACTGGCACTTTGACAGAGCTTTGAGGGAATGGTGGCAGCAGTATCATGGGGATGAGTCCTCTCTTTCCCTTGCACTAGTAACAAAAGGAAAGGGTGATGGCAGTAGTGTCCATTTGGCAAGACTTGTATTCAGAATTGAACTCAATTCAGCTGCCCTGACTATCCTGAAGTTCAAAAATATTCCAGTTTCAAGGAAAATTTGGAGTATCATCTAACTTCATCTAAAGCCTGGAATCTTCACCAGAATCCTGAAGGCTGCCAATTATGCATTTGGGACAAGTTTAGAGTAGCCCTAAAACATCTGGGCTGTATATGTTGTAGCTGAGCCTTTAAGTAGCACTGAATGCATGGAATTGGGAGCTAGGAAGGGAAAGCTGGTTACTCGCTAGCAAGAATCAGACGAAGAGCAACAAAGGAAAAGGGTCCGGAAAATACTGGGGAATCTACTGATGAAGACTCTTTGAGGGTTACTCTGGGGATGATGGGTCTGTCAGTGAGGAGCCAACTATGGGAAGTGTGACTGGGAATCCTGAGGATGGTTCTAGTGCTATGGACTGGACTAGAGTGCAGGAGGTGTGCGATGGTTGTGCAGATGGGAGCTGGAGTTCTGAAGATCAGGCTTCATCCTGGGGGGAGCTAAGTCTTGACCGGAGATGGAGAGATTGGAGAGGGAGGCAACGGGCTACACCTGAGGCTGTCATCGCAGCTGACAGCACTAATAAGAGGGTGTTGGCTAGTTCCAGCTCCAATGAAGATTTGTGAATAAAAAGGAGCTTGGAATCTGGGGTCCTTTGCAGTTAGCAAGGTATTGCTGGGTGCCCGGGTCTTGTCCTGTATGCGGTGTTTTTCCTGGTTCCTGTGGACTTGCTTTAGAACGTGAGTTTGGGTCCTACATAGACTTGAGTATAGGAGGTGCTGGTTTCTGGAGTTTGGTTCCCTTTTGGCTACACTTTGTATTCCTTCCTATGTGTTAGGTTGCTGTCACCTGCTTCGCGACTGACCTGGTTGGCTGCATTGCTTCTGACGCTTCTCCCTCGTTGGCGTTGATGAGATTTGGCTGAGGGGTTGCTGGTTTCCCGTATTTGACCATTGGCTTGTTCAGACGTCTCTTCGCTTTCGGCTGCTTCTCCCATTTAACGACAACATCGGCACGATTGAAAATGTGTGCTTTTTCCTTTGTGTAGTGCTTTACTTTGGGATTTAATGTGGGTTTTCCAGTGATATAATCCAGATTTTATGTTCTACGGACTCTCTGACCGTTTGGTCATTGTTTTTGACTTGTTTTGCCATTCACACTGAAGTTAAAGTGGTCCTGGCTCTTTTTGCCACTTTTTGAGTTGACTGAGCTGTTTTGAAATAAACTGTGTTTGACTTACTACCCAGTCCGGCTCTTTAAGACTTACTGTGTTGTTACAGTATACAGTATTGTAGACATCCTCACCTTATATGGAGAAAAAACAAGAATTTTCTGGAGGGTTAGCATGCATATATGTGGGAAGAACACATGTTTTGTATACAAACATTCCAGATATGAATATTTGCATTTCCACCCAAAGTGATCAGATAGAAAACGATAGTAAAACCTTTTACCTGAGTACCTGGAGAGTCAGTGCCAGCCAGGGGAGTTAGTAATAGCCAAGTTATGTGTGCAATGTGATCTGCTATAATTCAAAAAAATCAATCCTATGTTTGTCCTGTGAAAAGAAAATATCTGCTATCTGGTTTATGGCTTCAGCTTTAGTTCTTGAAGATTCACTGCTAGGTGTTAACATATGAGGAAATGAACTGTTCATTTTCTAAATTCACTGAACTCTGAGCAAACAGAACAATGTGTTCCAATGTCTGTTACCAAGCCAGTAACACGGAGTCTGATTCAAAGGGGTCATATTACATAGTAATAAGAGCATGCATGATCCCAACATTAAATGGCTTGTGTAAGCTGGAGTTATTGAAAAATAGGTTATGGAAAAACAATGATATATTTATTACCCCTTAACTGAATTAGAACTTGAATTATAAACAAGTCCCATTTGCTAAACCAAACATTCTCAAACATTGTCCTTCTGGACAGAACAAAAACAGAAAAGGAAAAACAACCCCCCCCCCCCCAATAATTTGGCTTAAACATGAGTGAGAAGGATAAAGTACAACTGCACATTCCAGTATCTGACATAGGCTGCCCAAAAGGGGAAAAATAGAACGGCCTTCATTTATTTTATTTTGGTTATAATTCTGCAGACTGCCTATGTCACAAATTTGGGTTGTGTGTACTTTGCCCTGTTTTATTGTTTTGATTTATGAAGTCTAGATTTCTCTGGAAAGCCAAAACAAGCACTGCATGATCAAGTAAGGAGTTTTGTTACCAATCTCCAGCCAAACCGTACTGAGAGACCGAGATGAAGAATATCTTCAGATTCCTTTTAAGATTCTACTAAATTTCATGTTCAGTCAAAAGTATGTCACATGAAACTGGAAAAATGCTTTCTTCCTATTAATTAGAAACATTTATGTTACTGAAAAGCCAATAAGATCACAATGCTGACAATACATCAAGCATACAGTATGAACAAAGTCCTTTTTTTTTTGAAGTTTCATGACAACTTAAACTGCCTGTTGCAAAGGAATCTTGTTGAATCTTAGAGACTGAGAGAAAATGAAGTTGTTAGCATAAGCTTTTGTAGACTAAGGCCATGCCTACATGGACTAAATGAGGTGGAGTCTCCTTTCAACTGCTATGAGGATTTCACACAACTTATGTTTGGATTCACAGTGGGAGCATTGCATCCAGCTGTGAATCTGGAGCAAGGAGAAACAGGATTTACGTTTGAGCATCCAGTAACTCAAGAATGATCCCAGTATGGGGGGAGGGGCAGGCAGAGTTATATTAGTGTAGCCATGGGACCTCGTACTGATGAAGTGTCACAGTTCCACAACACCAGCAATGGTCTGATAAAAAAAGTCTCTATGCTGGTAAGTTGCCCTTATCCTTAATTGTGCAAATGGTGAGGGATAGAGGCATCATGCAATAATGTCCTTCATCTCCAAGGTTTCACAAGATCCCTTTGTATACTGATATTCCAGACTAACACAGCTATGTCTTTGAATTTTTATTTTGGTCTGTATCTATCTACAGTGTAGATTCTACACTACAAATTCATAGTAGTTTGATATTGCTTTCACTACCATAACATAATCCTATGGAATTGTGGGATCTATAATTTGATAAGAATTCAGCACTAGAGAACTCTTATGGCCACATTTGAACTAGTGCTCTCTAGCAGAAAATTCTAAGGACCTCATCAAAGTACAAAAGTGAGGATCCAATGGTGACATCAAACTAAATTAGCTGTTGGAATTTAAGACACAACTGGCAGGCCTATCCACTCTAGTCAATTTTAACTTGTCAATTTTAACCTGCATTTTATCAGTAATTTTGATCTGCATTTAACCTGTATGTATTTGTTATATGTATTTTAAAAGTGTTCTTTATTCTCATGTTGTATCCTGATTATTATTATTATGTTCTGCAGATACAACCGTTTTTACAGGATTATAGCACTATGATTCCACTTTTACAGCTATGGCAACATTTATAGAATCCTGAAGTTTGCAGTTTGGTGAGGTACACTATTTTGCTGAGTATTCTAACCACCTTTCTGAAGACTTCCAGCCACAACATTCCACAGGCTATTGACTAGGCATGGGTAGGTTCAATCGGAATAAATCCCTTTTTGAAGCGATTTGGGAACCCGGAAGTATCCTTGCGATTTCAAAGCAACTGTCTCCATCTTTTTTCCAATCCAGGAAATGAATCAGAAATGAATCAGTGTCTGGAGGCAAGCAGCTGGTTGCATGCTGCGATGATTGCCTCCAGCCAATGAGGGGAAACCACCTCGGGAGTGGCGGAGTTTTGGCACGGCAGCCATTGCCCTTTAAAAAGAGCTGTGCGTGCCTCGTGGGCTCATTGGGAGCCAGGGATGTGAAGGCAAAGGGACTAGGGTAGGCTGCTTGGGTGGGAAAGGTGCCACACCACCGCTTTGCAAGGGAACAACATACCTGGGGAACCTAGTAAAACACCCCCCCCCCCTCAAATGTTGTCCTGAATGGGTTGGGATTTGGAGGAGAAAAGGAAAGGGGAAAGGAAGAGAGATAAGGAAAGAGGAGAAGGGAAGGGAGAAAAACAGCAGGAAAAATGTCAGTTTAAACCAGTGTGGATGGATTCCTTTTCTTTCTCTCCCTTGTCAGTTTAAATCAATGTGGATGGGATGGATCCACGTCAGTTTAAACCAGTGTGGATGGGATGGATCCGTGTCAGTTTAAACCAGGGTGGATGGGATGGATCTGTGTCAGTTTAAACCAGTGTGGATGGATTCTTTTCCTTTCCCAGCGGTTTTAACCAGAGTGGATGGATTTTTTCCCTTTGCTTCCCCCCCCCCTGCTTTCTGGAGTAAAACAACTACTTTCAAAGTAAAGACCACCCAATGAAACAGGAAATAACACTTTGAAACCATTAGCGAAGGATTTGGAAGTCTCCGAAATTTTGAACAGTTTCGAACTTTTTTTTCTGTGAAAGTCTGAATTGACTTTAGATCCAAACCACCAGTGCCCCCTACATCCAAAACGAGTTCTGAACCATTTTTTTTGGATCAAACAAGCCTACTATTGACATGTCAGCTAAAATGCAGCCATAGTGTCACAAAGATATCAACCTTTTTAAAAAATTGGGCTTGGTCCCCGTGTAAGCTGCCATTCAGACCATTCAGGGAGATGGAGGCATGATATAAGAATAAAGTTTTTATTATTATTTGAAACACAACAAGATGAGTCCACAGCAAACAAGATCACTCTGCTGGCTGTTGTATTGGATCACATGACGGACACTTCCCAAGTTCTTGTGAATTTCTTGTGAATTGTGAATTCACATTTCTTGTGAATTTTTCTATTGAGACATTGTTTTTATGTTTTATTGTATTTTATATGTTTTTATCACATGTTGTATGTTTTGTTGTATGTTGTGATCCGCCCCGAGCCTGCAGGGAGGAGCAGAATACAAGATTGAATAAATAAATAAATAAATAAATAAGTGTCTAGGACTGTGTGATGTATCAGCAAATAATGTGTGCAGATCCCAGTAAGGTGGCCTTTTGCAGCTGGCAGATGACAATTTTGTCAGCGTTGATTGTGTTTAAGTTCAGGCCAAGGTCTTTAGGCACTGCACCCAGTGTGCCAATCACCACTGGGACCACCTTGACTGGCTTTTGCCAGAGTATTTGCAGTTTGATCTTTAAATCCTCACATCATGCCAGCTTTTCCAGTTGTTTCTCTTCAATCCTGCTGTCACCTGGGACTGCAACACCAATGGTCCATACTTTGTTTTTAACACAATTGTGAGATCAGGAGTATTGTGCTCTAAAATTTTGTCCGACTGATTTTATTATTATTATTATTATTACCTGAAACCACCCTTTAATAGAGGCAGACCTCATTTTCTCCAGGAAGAAGAGCGCAAAAGAAGTAAAAAGCCCACAGATTTTCACATACTGTTTTATATGGAAGCAACATTTATGGAACTATTAGCAACAATTAAAACAGAAATATAATGAATTTCACTATAGTGGGAAACTAGGAGCATGTGCCCCTGTTGCTTGCTCAATCTCCTGCCTAGTGATTGGTAGATAATTCCAGAGCTTATACCTGTTCTCCTTTCTTTCACCCCTTATTTTTAAACCAGATCCAGACTGGGCAGTCCTTTTAATTAACAGATAATATCTAAGGGGATGATTATTTCTTGTAATGGCTGGTGCTTCCCATGCCATCCAACCAATCAATTGGCAAATCCCAGATCTGGTCCTCCGGGTGTTTTGATCTTCAACTCCTAGAAGTCTCAACTGCTTTGACTAATAGTCAGAGATTCTGAGAGCTGGAGTTCAAAACACCTGGAGAACCAGAGTCTGGAAGTCTCCGCAATAGACTTTCTCCAGGCTGTAATTCAAATGCTAAAGGAGTTATCCAAGATACTGAAAGTTTTCCCAGAACAGGTGGCATGGATAATTCTTTTAAAATTTGAATTAAGCCTAAGATTCATTGCCTGCTAACATGGAAGCCATCAGCTATCCTGAGGGTCATCCTAAAGAAAAAACTCATTGGATTGACTTTTCATTTCTCATAAATTCCTCCTTTCAAATCAATGTTGTAACCTGTGATATTTCAGTGAAGCAGTGATACATTGGAGAGGCGTTCATTATCAGATATAGCTTGTGCAAAGGAATTATCCTACTGTCCCTTGGAGGTAGAATAAATAATTCTCCCCTTTGCCACAATTCAGGATATAAGAATATCTAAGCATTTCTACTTCATGCATGTGAATCTGAAGTCTGACCTTCACAGCACTTGAAGAAATGTTATCAGAAATGAAAGAATAGCTGCTCATTAAGTAGAATTTATTTCAGGATGAAGAGGAGAGGTTTTCTTTCATTACTTTGTGCCACAGTTCAACTTCTCTGCACTGAGTTGCTTGTCTCCACATAACCCAAAACAGCTGCCTAGCAACCTTATTTCTGTGATCTGACCCATTTTAGAATAGGTGCAGTGCTCTTGTATTGTCCAGCCACATCACAATACATACTGACTAGTGGGCAAAGAGATATAAGCAAGACTGATCCTGTGACTTTGATTGGAGGGATAAGTTCTTCTTTGAAGAAGAATTTACCCCCCCCCCCCCAAAGAGAAATATGCAAATGGTCCTTGTAGTATTTTAGAGGCTGAGCACAAGCTTTCATAGATTAAACCTACATTTTCAGATGAATTCCAGACCAGTGCAGCTTTGTCTTTGAATTCTAGAGCAAAGACAAAACAGAAATATATTAACTAATAGCTTTATCTCATTGATTTTCTAAATGCAAAACTGTTCTTCTATACAGCAGGGCTGGCTTTACTATTAGACAGATATGCCTTCAGTCACCCCAGTTTGGAAGAAATAGTCCATTTTAGTCCTCGTTTGTCCTACTTTATCAGCTGCTTTAAAATGCTCCAGTTTCTTTCTCTTCTTCTCTTTTTCTGCTTTTGCCTTTGGTTTATTTAGGTTTCTGGAAACTAAATTCAGAGTGCAAAAGTAGCTTGCATTCAGAAAGTGATTAGTGTTTTGGGCCCCAAAGTACACTGATTTGAAACATTCTATAGAGATTCTGGGTGTGGCAGGTTTGTTTGTTTTTTAATCTATTTTTCATAAAAAGGAGTACAGGTAATTTTTTTGGATGAGGTACAATTTTTTTTCCTTTATTTTGGGCAAAGAAAAGTTGTGTCCTTTACTGGTCCAACTGAGGCAGCAAAATATCTGGCTAATCCTGTTTTACTGGGTTGCAGTTAAACATTAAAAAAAACCAAGATTCTGGAAACCGGACTGATTGATAACTGGCAAACAGAGGGAGAAAACATGGAGGCAGTGACAGACTTTGTATTTCTAGGTGCAAAGATTGCTGCAGATGCAGACTGCAGCCAGGAAATCAGAAGATGTTTACTTCTCGGGAGGAGAGCAAGAGTAGAGACATCACACTGTCAATGAAAATCTGCATAGTTAAAGCAATGGTATTCCCCATAGTAACCTATGGATGTGAGAGCTGGATCATAAGGAAGGCTGAGTGAAGGAAGATGGATGCTTTCAAACTATGGTGTTGGAGGAAAATTCTGAGAGTGCCTTGGACCGTGAGAAGATGAAACCAGTCCATACTTCAGGAAATAAAGCCCAACTGCTCATTAGAGGGAAGGATATTGGGGGCAAAGATGAAGTACTTTGGCCACATGAGAAGACAGGAAAGCTTAGAGAAGACAGTGATGCTGGGGAAAATGGAAGGAAAAAGGAAGAGGGGCCAACTAAGGGCAAGATGGATGGATGGTATCCTTGAAGTGATTTACTTGACTCTGAAGGAGCTGGGGGTGGTGGCAGCCAACAGAGAGCTCAGAAGCAACTGAATGAATAAACACCAACAACAATCCTGAACAGGGCTTGGAAATATGACTTTTTTGAACTACATCTTTCCAAGAACTCGCATTTCCAAGCTCTGCACTGATTAGAACATGGAGAGTTGTCTTATAGTACCAAATTTCAACATTGGTCAATTGATCTCAATATGACCATGCCTACACTGACAAGTGGCATATCTCTAAGTCTTTAAGCAGAGGTTGAACTGGTGTAAAAATGTCACAGTTGAACTGAGTCTAATTTTTGTATTTTACCAGTGATTGACTTTCATTTAAGGTCAATCACAAATCTTCTTGTTTCATTGAGACTTTTGTAACTCTTTTTATTTCAGGATGCATTTTCAACATTAGAATCAGAGATTCCTTCCAGAGTTTTGGCACTCTGTACCTTAGCACAATAGAAACAAAAAAGCTGGTGTGGATATTTTTTTCTGATTTAGGAATAGATGAGATTTAAGAACTCAAAACCATTTCCCACCAATGCAAACCCATCTAATAGTGTGGAGGCAAGTTCTCAGCGTTTCTACTTTTTATTGAAATGAGAAAGAATCACTTTTAAAATATTCTTTTGACCCAAAGAAGCCAAGAAAATGACTCCTGTATCAAACTGTTAGTAACATTAGCCAGTATGTGTGTGCAAATTAGAACACAAAACAAATATTATGCTTTCATCAAAGAAGAAGAGGCAAGCAAGCAGATCTTTTACAAAATGTAAACAGTGGAAATGATCAGTTTGCCTTCTTAGTTACATATAATTAGGTAAATATAGTCCCACAAAATAGATTAGTCAGTGAGCAGACATAACCACAGAAATAGAGGCTGACATGTTTGCACAGCCATGTGCCTAATTTGTGATTCTATAGAAAGTTAGACCCAAACGATACTAATCACTCCCATGGTAATGGGAACACAAACCTGCTTTAGGGTTAGTCTAAGCTTCAAATGAATCATCAAAGGCAATGACCCCATTTTGGGAATAGATGTAAGCATTCTTGGTAGCTTCTTTAAAGTGCAGATGAAAACCTGAAATGGGTTGATCAACCCACTGATATGAAACATTTGTCACTGTTTACACCATGGTAGAAACCCAGTCTTATGGGGCTCTCTTTCTGGGCTCAGATGTGCAGAATGTCTTGAACATTCTGTAGGAGGAGGAAATGTAGTTTGTGCCCTGGCACCATCCAACTACAGTCCTCGCTACACTAATGAT
This sequence comes from Anolis apletophallus, assembly GCA_030556195.1. Taxonomy (NCBI): domain Eukaryota; kingdom Metazoa; phylum Chordata; class Lepidosauria; order Squamata; family Anolidae; genus Anolis; species Anolis apletophallus. The sequence goes on along the minus strand of JARBWK010000007.1, from coordinate 64,112,158 downwards.
AAACTTATGTTGACCTTTCAAAGTTCCTTCTTGAAGAATGTCTTGCAATAAAGCTGATCATATCTGGCTATGGATTATCTCTCCCTCTTTCACTTCTGTGTTCTTTGTATAGTAAAACCTCCTTAGGGATAAGACATAAGAGCAATGAACAATATTGCCCATAAATGTAGTAGGACTATGAGCTGAGGGTAGTACCAGTAACTTTGGGATCCAGGCCCATTTCACACAACTAAATAAAATCCCACATATTCTACTTTGAATTGGAATATATAGCAGTGTGGACTCAGATAACCCAATTCAAAGCAGATATTGTGGGATGTTCTCCCTTGATATTGTGTGTTATATGCTGCAATGTAGAAGGGCCCTAAGAGGGACTCTACACTGACTATTTAAGTTGGTCTGGCATGATTGTGATGATTGCCAGAGACACCCCACTGAACTTGCTATGGTGCCTTGTCGGTATGCAGATGGCCTTGCTGGACCATCACCTTGTGATCTGTGTTGGCACTGCCATTCCTTACCAGCCCTAGAGCTCTGTGTGAGTACCTGCCATCACATGCTATGTCTATGATGCCATAATGTGGCATCCATACAATCAAAAAGAAGGCAATAGATTGAGAAAATGCTTTTTCCTCAGCAGAAAATCCTGCACAAATTTCACTGAAAAGAAGTCTTGAACTCTGGGAAGAAGATAAGGTTGACCACGCTATTTCTTAGGATTAAAGCATTTCTTCCTTATCTAGGCTTTAAAAAACCCCAATGTAGTGTGTGGCTGTAGGTTTTTTGGACTATCTGTGAAGACACGCCTGGGGTCTTTGGCTTAGAATAGGAACAAGGACATGACATCTCTTCCCAGGGGACTTCTTCTTGCCTTCCCATAGAGAACTGGAACTCCCAAGGACCAAACCAGTCACTTTAGATAACTCAAACAGGCTTTATTGTTCACAAAAGGAGTTATCTTATAGAGGTACTAAACTTGGTTCTCCAAACAGGGGTAAAATAAAATATACATTACAGTTCTTTAGTTGTTTGGGTCCAGGAAGCTTTCAGCCAGATGGCTTTCCAAATTCTCTCTCTCTCAATGGCTTTGAGGTGAGAACTCTCTTAGCCCCAGTCAAATGGCCTATATTGAAGATACAGAGCCTTCCTATGGATGCCAAATGACTTGTTGAAGGCACTTGAGATTCCACAGTCCCATCCAGGTGTGCTGGATATGCAGAATAAATCCAAGATATGAAGAGTTGGTGCTAGAGAATGCCTGACTGAGGCCTGGCTGGCAAACCCTCTAACACGTCCTCTTCTGTAGAGATGCAGGCAAAATCTAAAGGGAAAGCTAGATTTCCAAAGTCTCAAGGGGGAGGAAAAAACAAACTTAACGATGATTGACAGCTCTAAAGAACCAATCAATGCAACCAAAACTTAACATTAAACAGACTAGCTGAAACATAATACAATAGTTTAAACCTTGCAACTTAAAGTCTTATACACAGGTAGCATAAGCCACGCCTTCACACTATCACCTTTCCCACATCACCCATACTTTTATACTGCTTTGAGCCCATAAAATCCTCATAGAAGCCAAGATGGTTGCAAATAAGCTCTCAGCCTTCTTCCCTTACCTGCAGTGACTAGCTCTTTTTTTCCCTTTCTAAACTACTTTCTTTCTAGTCTTTTGACTCCTCAAGCATAAGGTTCGTGCTTGCAGTTCTGTGTTCCATCATTGGAGGAATCTAAGACATAACATGTATATGTCTCTCTTAAAAAAGAAAATGTAAAATGAATAATGATGATTTTGGGTCACCAATATTATTGAAAAAACACATTGAGTAGAATCACACAAATTGAGCACCATGCAAGTCACAACATCACTTATAGCAGTTGATTGGATTTCTATTGATTTAGCAACTAAACATCTTCATTCATAATGCAGAACTCAAGGCGACTGCAACCGATGGCAGATGATGTTTTACTTGTAGAGCAGCCAAGAGCCTGTAGCCTGTAAATTTCCATAATAAGCAAAACAGAATGGTTTTGTTTACTGATTCTAAGAGAGAGTCTAATTTTCATAGATGGCCTAGGGTGACTGTATATATAGCCATGTCCTTAAAATGTAAATCTGTATTTATTTCATTCTAACACACATTACTGAAAAAAAATCCACAATTCCCCCATCTCGGGTTGATTAATTCACATTTTGATTATTTCTCACCCTCATCTAAAGAATTCCATCACATCCAGTAGCTGGCAGTGTTTTAAAATGAACGACTGTGCACACTACTAGTAATTGAACACAATTAAAAAGAAATAAAAATATTAATGTGGAAGGCAAGTTGCTCCTTTTAGAGACTGTTCGAAAATTTCATGATTATTTTGTGGGGGAGGGGGTCACAACCTTGAGCTGGGCACATAATATTTTCTGGCTGGGCACATAATAAAATCAAAAATTGCATTTGGAAGGGTAGCTCAAATTGACCTCCTTGTTACAAATTGAAGTGAAATAGGATTAAAAGAAGCTTTGGGTATGGAGCACGACTAAACCTTTCCTGCCATCTCTTTTTTTGTCCATCAAGGAATGACCATTGTAAGCTACTTTGGTCTCTTCACGCTACGCAATTGCAGCACATTGATCCTGCTTTCATTGTATGGACTGTTAGAGTAGATACTGTGTCCAATTCTGGGCACCACAATCAGGAGATTTCGACAAGCTGGAATGTGTCTAGAGGAGGGCGACTAAAATGATCAAGGTTCTGGAGAACAAGCTCTATGAGGAGTGGCTTAAAGAGTTGGACATGTTTAGCCTGCAGAAGAGAATGCTGAGAGGAGGCATGATGGCTATGTATAAACATATGAGGGGAAGACAGAGAGAGGAGGGAGCAAGTTTGTTTTCTGCTGCCCTGAAGACTTGTATGTGGAACAATGGCTTCAAACTACAGGAAAGGAGATTCCACCTGAACACGAAGAACTTCCTAACTGTGAGAGACTGTTCAGCAGTGGAACTCTCTGCCTTGGAGAGTGGTGGAGGCTCCTTCTTTGTAGGCTTTTAAGCAGAGGCTGGATGGCCATCTTTCAGGGGTGTTTTGAATGCATTTTTTCTGCTTCTTGGCAGGGGGTTGGACTGGATTGCCTATGAGGTCTCTTCCTTCTCTATGATAGCTTTTAAGCAATTTAACATTTTCTGCTTGAGAGCTATAGTGCCTCAGAAAATGAAAAAAAACCCTGGGTATACAGTCATAGCTATTACATTTGTATCAAAGTGATGGAACTCTGTGGCATGAAATATCTACAAACCATCACAGTCATTGAAATCTTTAGATCTAGATAGCTACAATAGAACTCTGGTGCCTAGATACTGCATTTGAATGCTCTTCTGTTACGCTGATACAGCTTTGATTTGAAGATGAATTAGTTTTCCCTTATCAAAATTTGCTTGTTGTGTCATAGGAATCTGAGAAACTGTGCTGAAATGGTGATGGATGTGCTAGTTAAAGGTTGGAAGAGTCAAGTTTGGATAATTATTTCCCCTGGTCTAATGGCTTTAGCATCTTTTGACCTAATCTATTTCAAAGGGCTGTAGTGAAAATAATATGGGAGGCCATGTGGAATCTGAGCTCTTTGAAGGAATCGAACAATTGACAAATAATGTGCAAAATTAAATATCAGATAATTCAAAGTCAGACCTCAAGAATCTCCCCATTTTCTTTGTTCTGTCTTAATAAAATTGAAATATAATGGAACAACTGATATGCATTAACTTTTCCTTTCATTATTCTTTAAAATTTGCATCCAATTGCCAGCTAAATCCACTCATTTTTCGTACTGTTTGAATATTTTATCTGTGCTAATGTGTGTTTTCTTTTCTTTTCTTTTTTTTTAAAAAAACCTCTCACTTTTGACAAGCACCATCAGACACATTTATATTTTTCATTTTCTTTATCAAACTTCCAGCTGTTCTCTGAAATATTGAGACACTATTTGATATATGACTGCGGCATACTGTAATTTTATTGAGTTTCTAAAGGAACAAAAACCTTTCTGGTTAATGTGACAAACAACTGGGAGTCAGTACAAAAGAAATCAAGGGAAAGGAGGGTGCATAACAAAAGGAAAAATAAGTATGTTAGCAGAAGTTATCTGATTTCACTTGAAAGAGAGATGAAAGAATGGAAAATGTGAGGTTATTCTCTTTTATTTCAGCACAGTTTCAGAGTTGTGTTGTGTTGCATTGGAAGCTTGTTGCAAAAGTACATTTTAAAGCAAAGTTTACAGATCCATGATTCATTACATAGGTATATCAGATTCACTGATCTGCTACAGTTACTCAGACTCAAGTTGGCTGGTTGAGTCTAAGAGCTGCACATCTCCAAATCTATCGTTACACTGAGAAAGTAGAAGCTCCCCAGGCATATTTATGTTGTGACTTGGCCAGAGAAGGAGGAGTGGAAGGAATCTCCAGAAATATTTTAATCCTAGATGAAAATAAGCATTTTCTGAGTGTTCAGAAATCCCAACAAGAAGAATCTTGGAGAGATGAGAGCCTTCATACTTTGTGCATGTCTTCAAGTCCCTTTTTGAATTATGATGCCTCTTACATTTCGGGTAGTTTTCTTAAGCAAAGAATACTCAGAGGTTGTTTTGCCATTTTTTTCTTTGAAATATAACCTGTAGTGCCTGGGATTTATGGGCAGCCTTCTTTCAAAGTACTAACCAAGCCTGGCCCTATTTAGCTTTCAATATAAAAGATTTGGTGCTTTTGGGGTATACTTTTGGACTTATTGAATGCAGGGTATATTCTACATTAAACAGGGCTTTTTGTGCCCTGGAAGGGAGCAAGCTTGTTTTCTGCTGCCGTGGAGACTAGGACACAGAACAATGGCTTCGAACTGCAGGAAAGGAAATTCCACCTGAACATTAGGAAGAATTTCCTAACTGTGAGAGCTGTTCAGCAGTGGAACTCTCTGTCCTGGAGTGTGGTGGAGGCTCCTTCTTTGGAGGCTTCTAAACAGAGGATAGATGGCCATCTATCAGGCGGTGCTTTGAATGTGATTTTTTTGCTTCTTAGCAGGGGGTTGGACTGGATTGCCCACGAGGTCTCTCCCAACTCTATGATTCTATGACATTATTGATTCTATGATTCTTTAACTGTCTTTTGTTTTAATTGTAGGGCAGCATGCCGAGACTTGGCCTGCCCAGGTGTATTTTATTGTCACCCGCCCCGAGCCTGTAGGGAGGAGCGGAATATAAAATCGAAGAATAAATAAATAAATAAATAAATCATGCCTACTCTGCACAAAAAATGCTGTTATTCCCATGTCCATCCCTGAATGTGGATTTTTCAATTCATTCATCTTATAGCTGGTATGTAAGTGGCAAGAGTTTATCCATTTAGAGTGTTTTCTGAAAGTTTGATATCTTAAATTAGTTTGCCTATAGGGTCTGAGCCTGATTGCATTCAAGATGCCTGAATTCTGCTTTGATTCAACTGGTACTGTTATCTCTGTATGTCTTTATTATTATTCCAAGTCTGGCCTTAATATGTCCAAATATGAACACAGATGGAGTTTGGGGGAAATAGGCCTTGACATTTGGGAGTTACAGTTTCTGGGACATTTTGGGACTTTGGACAATGGTGCTTCCTCCCATCCATCATGCAGTGCCTAAGTGGCACTGGAATATTTCCACAGTAATCACAATAAGGCATTCTCCTCCCCTGTTTTAGGTGCAGTGGTCCAGCTTAGAGAATAGAGGGAATCTAGAGTAGAACATACACTTCTGTCCTCCACCAATTCACTGCTGATCCTTAATCCTCATACTGCTATTGTCCAGAATCTGGAAAAAATACTAAACTCAAATGTTAGTGTAGTACATTGGATTTCCCATTTTACTCATCTCCAAGAATAGCCTGATTAATGGAGTAGTTATTCCTGCATTTTAAAAAAAGGTACAGAAAAATATTATAATTAATTAGGGGGTGTCGTATGGTCCGTTGTGCCCAATACAACAAGACAGGAGAGGCTTCAGAAGAAGACACAGAAACAGTAAGAAATACATTGCACATCTATCTGCTCGTTGGCTTGTTTAATCTGTCTACTGCCCTGTGGGTTTTAAATGGGAGAAAATAGAAAGAAGACAAATGGTGAGCCCTCACCTGGGGTAGAAAAATCATATGTGGAGTGTGGGTGTGTGAGTGATTTGCTTATTTTCCTTTAGACAGCCATGGCTTTTTCAGACTGTCTAATTCCTTTAAAGTGGGCAGTTTCAGGAACAACCAATAAAATAAAAGAATACAAAATTGCTTAATTGCATTACCCTTAACATGCAGGTTTAAGAGATTTTAGTATACAAGTATTAAGTCAGATGGTGTAAAGAACCATATACTTGTAAGATACCCATGATCCTTTAAACAGAAGATGTCACAGACTGAATTTGGTTTACTTGGATACTTCATGAAAAATAGATTGTTTTCTTCTGTATGATGTGGCGCAAAAGAAAAAGCCATTATGCTGTAAAGTATGTTGATCCACCCACCTCTGCTGCAATGTGAGTTACACTGGTTGCTTTGGGGCCAATAGGAATATTCTCCCCTGTAAGGTGTTTTTTTTGGCCTACCCCACACAATTTGCAAGGGATTTGGATAACTGGCTATTGGGTATTTAAATAATGCATTTAAGAGTGAGTAAACAGACTCTATAGACCAGGGCTGTCCAACAGGCCGCCAGCCCCGCCAGCCCCTTGGATGCGGCTCCCTACCCTCCTGCAAAAATTCCGCTGTTTAAAATAAAAAATATTTTTATTATTTTTAAAAATATTTTATTATTATTTATTATTTTTTCTACCGCGGCGGGGAGTGAGGGGTGGGGCGGGGCATGGAGGAGGAGCAGGCTCCCTTCCTCCTCCTCCTCCTACTTCCCTCCCCCCGCCAATCAGTGCGCTCGCGACCGCCTGCTCCTGCTGCTCGAGGCCTAGCACGGCCTTGCTGAGGGGGCGGCGGTGGGGGCGGCTGCTGAGGTGGCGGCGGAGGAGGCGGGAACGCCGCGAAAGGGAAGGCCGCAGCCAGCCATCCCCAGCCTCATGGCGGCTGCTGCAGCCTTCCCTTTCATGGCAGCGGCTGAGGAGGCGGGAGAGCTGCAAAAGGGAAGGCCGCAGCCGGCCATCCCCAGCGCTCCCGTCTCCTCCTCCACGAAAGGGAAGGCCGCAGCGGCTGCCATGAGGCTGGGGATGGCCGCCTGCTGCAGCCTTACCTTTTGCGGCACTCCCGCCTCCTCCTCCGTCACCGCCGTCCCCTCAGCAAGGTCAGGCGTGGCGGCAGCAGCTGCTGAGTCGGCAGTAGGGGCTGCTGAGGCGGCGGTGGAGGAGGTGGCGGAGGCGGGAGCGCCGCGAAAGGTAAGGCCACAGCGGCCACTTCCTTCCGCACGGTAGGCCAGGCCAGGCCGGGGCCTGCCTGGGCCTTCCCTCCCTTCCTCACAATCTCAGGCCCCTTCCTGGAGTGGCTGAGGGGGAATCTAGAATTATAAATCCCAGCAACTACAACTCCCAAACGTCAAGGTCTATTTTCCCCAAACTCCATGTGTGTTCATAGTTGGGCATATGGAATATTCCTGCCAAGTTTGATCCAGATCCATCATTGTTAGAGTCCACAGTGCTCTCTGGATGGAAGGTGAACTACAACTCCAAAACTCAAGGTCAATGCCCACCAAACCCTTACAGTATTTTCTGTTTAGCAGGGAGTTCTGTGTGCCAAGATTGGTTCAATTCCATCATTGGTGGAGTTCAGAATGCTCTTTGATTGTAGGTGAACTATAAATCCCAGAAACTGTAACTCCCAAATGTCAAGGCCTATTTCCCCCAAACTCCATCTGTGTTCATATTTGGACATATTAAGGCCAGACTTGGAAACTAATATTAATAATAATGGGTTGCTGTGAGTTTTCCGTATGGCTGCCTGGCCCTGTTCAAGAAGCATTCTCTCCTGACGTTTCACCCACATCTATGGCTAAAAAGGCATCCTCAGAGGTCTGTTGGGGTTTGGCCAGTGGAGTTTATATCCCCACTGTGGGTGGGAGAAAGAAAGAAAGAAGGCATTCTTGTCTGCTTGAGTTGGGTTTGAAGGTTGCCCTTGGACACCTTGATCAGCACTGGATGGCCTTGCAGCTTCAAAGCCTGGCTGAACATTTTACAGAAATACCATGCTGCCCTAGAAACGCCAGGAGAGAATAATGCTTCTGGGACATGGCCAGGCAGCCCAGGAAACTCACAGCCACCCATTATTGTTTTTGTTATTATTATTATTATTAAACTCACATAATAAGATATTATTATGAAGCCGGGGGAGGGGCAGGGAGGAGCTGGGGGGCTTGGCCCCTCAGGTGATCAGTGACCGGAATTCCGGCTCTTGGGCCGGTAGAAGTTGGACAGCCCTGCAGTATAGACCTTATCATAAAGCCAGGAGAAACATGCTGCTTTGCCTGGCATTTGGAGATGAAAGAGGGAGAAATGGGGTGAATCTGTCCAATGGATCTAGCACAAACACTGGAAGACTCCCGTGTTGGGGTGAAAGCGTCCAGTGATGCTTTCATCCTGGTTGTGGGTGTGGCCTACACCAAAAATCGCACTCTGTCCCCCAGATGGGGTGAAAGTGTTCTAAGATGCTGACTTCACCCCATCTGATGAGGTCATCTATCATCTTTGTCTCTCACTCTCCGGATAGACCTGGGTGACAATAGAATACAAAGCCTTCTTTTGTGTTTCGGCTCTTTAAATTAATTTTATTTAGCCATTCTGAGTATCATATTATGTAACATAAATAGAATATAGGTAGTTGACAAAAGTTAACCACAGAGTTGCTATGGAGGTCCAAATGTTATCTGGATGCCTTAGGCTAATCCATTTTCAGCCTGAATTTTAGGGCTGAGTAGAAAGGCCCTCAGTGAATATGTAGGACTGACTGTACTTAACAGTTATTAACTTTTCTTTATTAAAACAGACTGGAAGGCCCACCAACAATTCTACTCTGTGACCTTATTAATAGATGTCAAGGCTGGAGAATAAACATAGTCCACTGTATTTGTGATTAAGAACAATGTGGGTCTTTAAGCTCGTGATCTACAAATAATAACTAGCCACTGTGGCACTGCACTTCAAAAATATTGCTGATGGTAGAGCATTCCACAATTATTAATTAATTAGTGTTTCCTTTTCTCATGTTTGCTAGCACCAAACTTTGTTCTCTAGTATAGTACTTAATGGTTCCAAAATATGTTTGCTTATCCCCTTTTAGGACAGCGTGTTAATCTAATTTTTATTGGACTAATTTCACAGATTGCCAAGTGTGCTATGATTGATGTACCATCTGGTTATTCTGAGACATGTGCATCTCAGTCTCTCTTATCTGGCTGCAGTTACACTGTAGAATTAATATAGTCTGATACCACTTATCTGCTAAAGTGCAAGGCTATGGAATTTTGAGATCGGTAGTTGGGAAGGTACCAATACTCTTTGGCAGAGATGGCTACTAGGCATGAGAAAAAAGTTATGAAAATGATTCGTTTCGTAAGAAATTCGTAAGAAATGCTACTTTCGAGTATTTCCGCACCTGGAACGCCAACCAGGAAGTGGACTTTCTTTTTCGAACTTCGGGGCCAGGATTTTCTTAAGTGTCGTTATTAGGTCGTAAGAGGGGGCACCTCCTTCTCTCTCACCACCCTCCCGCCTCCCTTGCCAATAAGTATTATGGCAAGGCAAGCCCTAAACTCGCTCCTTCTTTCGGCTGGAAGCCTGGAAAAATATAAACAGAGAGGTTTACTCAGAAGTAAATCTGCAAAGGAAGTAAACAGAGAAGTTTACTCATGAGTAAATCTGCAAAGGAGGGCACTTTGGATGAAGGGCCCTCCTTTGTGGATTTACTTCTGAGTAAACCTCTCTGTTTACATTTTTCCAGGCTTCCCTGCCTCTCCTGCCCTGCCAGGATCTAAAGCATCAAAGAGTATTGGGGTGAGAAACCAACCTAATGTATAATAGAATGAATGCTACTGTAAGTGCCTAATATTATAAGTAATCCAACTGGTCATACCTACATTCCATGCACATGCAATAATACAGCAGTAATAACAATAACAAGAGGTAAAATTCAAACTGAAGTATTCTGACTGGTCTCTCCTCATGCGGTGCAAACGGGCTCTTCTCTTATTAGCCCGGGAAATTAGCCCGGGAAAAGCCAGCGTTTGCTGCTTGGGAGCTCACACATACATATTCTTGGGGGGGGTATTTGCTGCAGAATCCCGGGCTCATAGAGAAGATTCTGCATGAAAGAATATTTCAGCAAGGTCATTTGCTGATATGCAGGTTGCAGCTGAGATTTTTGTTTGTTTAAATGGTCTCTGCTAAGTAAGTTTTTATTGATGTTCTTCATTTTAAGTGACATTTCTGCTTTATCTCTTTCAGCATAATTATCTGCCTTGAGGCAGAGAGATGGCATATAAGTTCAATACATAAATAAGTCTCTCCTTCCCCTTTAAATGGACACTTTTAAAGACCTCTTTAATGAAAGGATGTTGTCAAGTGATGGTGCAGGCTGTTCAGAAAATGCTACTGAATGAGAAGTGCCCATTGGTCAAGTTTGAAGTGTTTCTCTAGATCATGCCTTCTGGGTTTAATCGAATACTTATTGGAGAAAAGAATCACACTGTCAACACACCTGTCCACCCACACATTTGTACAGGATATATGGAAGTATGTTCCAATCAAGTTTCATTTATTTTTACAATTAAAAGTGGAAATGGTTACCTGCTTTCCCTGACAGTTTGACAGCAATCCTGAGGGAATTTATTTGATCTTTCATGAAAGAGTTTTTAAGAGGAAGTACTCTCAACCCTGTTGCTTACATTGAAAAATTGCTTTCATCTTTCCAGTAACTAATCTAAAAGTTCACCTCTTTCTGGTAAATGTCACGAACAGTCTTAATGGCAAAGTGTATGCCAAAGAGCTCATGGTTGCTGTGGGAACTAAATTTCGCCACTTTTTTCAGTTGAGTCAAACATTTGTGCCATTATCTCATTTAATGAAGATGCCATGAATAATAGCGCAGTGGTGAGGGGGGAAAAGTACCATTTGCTAACATTATTAAGTTTAAAATTTTCCCTACACAGGGATGAAATTCAGAAAATTTACACTAATAAGCAGAAATCCATCCTTTGCAAATTCATACAGTCAACAATTGTCTAGCCCAGTGTTTCTCAACCAGTGTGCCATGGCACACTAGTGTGCCATGAGCGATCAAGCAGGTGTGCCGCGAGAAAAGCTCTCTGCCCCCCTTCCTTCCCCCCCCCTGCCGAATTCCTGCTGCTTGGGAGAGGAGGAGGAAGGGACAGGCAGCGGCGAAGAAAAAGAAGAAGGGAGCGGGGCACCGCCTCCTTCGGCCGTTTCCCCAACCTGCCTCCAATCTGCCATGACTCCCACCATGACTCTCGCCCCTTGCTTGTTGAAGCCGCGCGGAGGAGGAGCCCCGCCTACTGAAGCCCGTCCACCGCTCATGCTCCTCCTCTGTGAGAGAGCTGAAGCCGGGGGAGGGGGGGCATGACGCAGCCTGGCTCTGCCCCCTCCCCCCGGCTTCAGCACTCCCACAGCGTCGCCAGCCTTGAGGGGGCAGTGCCAAGCCAGCGGTGGCAGAGCCAGCACAATGCTGGCTTGCCCCCTCAAAGCTGGCGAAGCTGTGGGAGAACTGAAGCCGGGGGAAGGGGGCGGGGCATGGCACGGCCTGGCTCCGCCCCCTCCCCCGGCTTCAGCGCTCCCACAGCTTCGCCAGCCTTGAGGCGGCAGTGCCAAGCCAGCGGTGGCAGAGCCAGCACAATGCTGGCTTGGCACTGCCCCCTTAAGGCTGGCGAAGCTGTGGGAGAACTGAAGCCAGGGGGAGGGGCGGGGCATGGTGTGGCCTGGCTCCTCCCTGGCTTCGGCACTCCCAGCAGCTGCTCCCAGCAGGTCACCATCCCCCAGCCATTCTTTACTGTGTTACAGTGTCATTTTGTGTCATTTGGTTGGTGGTGTGCCCCTGGATTTTTTTAATGTTAAAAGTGTGCCGTGGCTCAAAAAAGGTTGAGAAACACTGGTCTAGCCTATTAATTATGTTGATAAAATTGTGGTGTTGCCTTTTATAATGTTAATGAATACCCAATAGTTTCATAAGAGGTCTTGCCTCTTGCTGAAAACAATCAGCATGTGCTCCTCTTTATCATCTATAGGAGTTTAAGCTTAAAAACCACCACATGAGGCTTCATGAGAGAGAGATCACAAGAACTCGGTAGGTAATAAATGAACATATGCCATGTTGAATTTATTTTTTAGCACAACCTATTACCGATTGCTCTGTTTAGATATGGATAATTTAAAGTCTAAGCATCTCATGGCTCATATGTCTATGTTCAGGAGCTAATATAGCCAGCCAGTAGTCAATGGCCAGAATTCAAAAAACAAATGAAATATTTTGAGAGGATCAGAATTTATTTATTTATTTACTATATTTGTATACCACCCCTCTCAGCCCACAGGCGACTCAGGGCAGTTTACAGAAGCAACAATTCAATGCCCAACAACAGCATAAAACATTTAAAACATTGACATAGAATATAAAACCATAAAAGATGAATAAAACAGAAATCATACGAATCTCTTAATTAAAAACATTGTCCAAACTCATCATCCACTCTAATGTTAGATTGTATTGCAGCGCTTTCCCCGTTTTTCATTATATAACAAACTCATCATCCAGTCATTCCATATTCCTATGTCTGTTACACTGCACTGTCAAACGCTTGCTCAAAGAGCCAAGTCTTAAGTTTTCTCCGATATGTTAAAAGGGAGGGGGCAGATCTAATTTCCCTAGGAAGGGCATTCCATAGCTAAGGGGTCACCACTGAGAAGGCCCTGTCTTTCGTCCCTGGCAGACATGTTTGTGACGCCGGCGGGAATGAGAGCAGGGCTTCCCCAGACAATCGTCAAGTTCTAGCTGGTTCATAAGGGGATGTGCGTTGGGACAGGTAAGTTGGGCCAGAACCATTTAGGGTTTTATAGGCTAAAGCCAGCACTTTGAATTGTACCCGGTAGCAAACCGGCAGCCAGTAGAGCTGGCGCAGCATAGAAGTTGTATGCTCCCTGAGCGCTGCTACTGTTAGTAACCTGACTGCCGTCTGTTGGAACATTTGAAACTTCTGGACAGTCTGCAAAGTCAACCCCAAGTAGACAGTGTTGCAGCAGTCTATACAGGATGTAACTAGAGTGTGGACTACCATGGCCAAGTCAGACTTCCCAAAGTATGGGCACAGATTGCACACAAGTTTTAACTGTGCAAATGCTCCCCTGGTCACTGCCGAAACCTGGGGTTCCAGGCTCAGTGATGAGTCCAGGATCACACCCAAGCTGCGAACCTGCTTCTTCAGAGGGAGTGTAACCCCATCCAACACAGGCTGTAACCCTATGCCCTGTTTGGCCTTGTGACTGAACAGAGTACCTTTGTCTTGTCTGGATTCAATTTCAATTTGTTTGCCCTCATCAAGAACATCACAACAACCTGAACAACCTCCTTAGTAGCAGGTGGGAAGGAGTGACCAAGTTGGATGTTATCTTCGTACAGGTGACACCTCACCCCAAAACTCCGGATGATCTCCCCCAGAGGCTTCATGTAGATGTTAAACAACATGGGAGATAGTATTGAACCCTGAGGAACCCCACAAGACAATGGTTGTGGGGTTGAACAGGTGTCTCCCAATAACACCTTCTGGGTGCGATGCTCGAAGAAAGACCGGAGCCACTGCAAAACAATACCTCCAAGGCCCATTCGCGTGAGGCGTCCCAGAAGGATACCGTGGTTGACGGTATCGAAGGCTGCTGAGAGGTCTAGCAGAACCAACAGGGACACACTTCCCCTGTCCAGCTCCCGGTGTAGATCATCCACTAAGGCGACCAAGATTGTCTCGGTTCCATGTCCTGGCCTAAAGCGAGACTGTGCCAGATCCAGATAATCCATGTCTTCCAAGAATACCTGTAGTTGTGAAGCCACTACATGAATCTTTATTGAGAGACCATCAGTCATATCAATATATATTACACCAATAAAACAGAATGAAATAAAATATAGTAGGGTAAAATGTAATATAATATAGTCAGATAATCATGATCAATTCATCCTCATCTGGTAACTAAAATTGGTTTGAGACAGTGTGAAAGCTAATCACTGTCACTTTGGAGTGGATGTGCCCTATCTATCTTCATAGTTCTATAGTGCTAATCCTACTTCCACTACTGATCTTCGTCGCCCCAGCAGAATCTGCCGTATCTCTCCATTGTCTCCATCTGCTCAAATCTTGCCCTAGTCATGGCGAGCCTTAAATACTTAGGGAGCTGGTGTGTTAGATATTGTGAAGCCACTACACATTCCTGGACTTTGACCAAGAAGGGGACATTGGAAACAGGCCAATAATTGTCGCATTGAGTGGAGTCCAGTGATGGTTTCTTCAACAGCGGTTTTATTATAGCTTGTTTTAAGCTCACTGGAATATTGCCTTCCTGAAAGGAGGCATTAACCACCATCAAGCCATGTTCGATTTGACTTGCTCGGATCCGAATGCCACATGCCCTCTAATCTCCTCTTCCTTTGTTTCATCGCTGCCAACTCCTCATTGAACCTCTCACCTCTTACTCTTCTTGTTATTTCTTCTTCTTCTTCTTCTTCATCATCATCATCACAACCATCATCATCATTATGTTTCCTTGCATGTTACAGGATATAAGAGTTAAATAGCAGAAACATGGGGCCTATCTTGACTACAGAATTATTATGCTGTGATTCCACTTAACTGTCATAATTCCATCCCATGAAATTTGTAGCATAGAGCAGAACATCTAGATTTCTCAGCCAGAGTGCTCTAGCATCTCAGCGAACTGTAAACCTCAGAGTTCCATAAGTTGGAACCATGACAAAATGGAGGTCATAGCACTATATACACATACTAAAAGTGAAAAGACACCATAATCCACCCATTAAAAGTATCATGAGTCCTGGATCTAAACCTTGCGGCCACTGCTCTGTGTGTAAGAACATCACTTTGGAGAAAGAGATCTATAGTATATCCAAGAACAGGTCCTTTACAATCCGGGATTTCGGGACCTGCGCCTCAAAATCGGTTATTTATGGAATTTCCTGCGATTGTTTTCTTGTGGCAGAGGTGTCTACTTATGTGGCAGAGGTGACTACTTATACAGACAGCCTCGCACCTCCACAACCAAAATAGTTCCAATTGCTGAGAAGCCTCCAAAGGCACTCCCTCAACTGACATTTCAGGTTATAGACATTCCGGGTCTTTCTGAATTTCCGCTAATTGCCTATAAGCGCACAAACAACATAAAAGATTTCGTTGTACGTTCCAGACACCATAATCCACCCATTAAAAGTATCATGAGTCCTGGATCTAAACCTTGCGGCCACTGCTCTGTGTGTAAGAACATCACTTTGGAGAAAGAGATCTATAGTATATCCAAGAACAGGTCCTTTACAATCCGGGATTTCGGGACCTGCGCCTCAAAATCGGTTATTTATGGAATTTCCTGCGATTGTTTTCTTGTTTATGTGGGGATGACTGTGAGGGAGGTACGCACCCGTTTTGTGGAACACAGAAGTAAGATTAATCATGGGGCTACGGATTCAGCATTTTACAAACATTGCATTGACAAGCATCATTCTGGAGCCTCTTTAAAACTTAGAATCCTTGAAAAGATCAATGCTTCACCACACCAGAATTCCACCAACTTGTTAAGATCAGCTGAAATCAAATGGACCCTCCTCCTTAATTCAGAATGGCCCAACGGGCTAAATGACGTCATCTCCCTCAACTCTCTAATCTAACCCCTTTAATTCGCTATATACTCAAATGGAAGTTGTAGTTCACTTTACATCAAGGCAGAGCACTCTGACCCCCTTTAATAATGGACCTGGATCAGAACCCCCCATGATCAGGTTTGGGGAAATTTACCTTGATTTATAGGAGTTGTGGTTCACCTACATCCAGAGAGCACTACGAGCACTCGTATGAACCCAACCAACAACGGATCCGGACCAAACTTGGCACACAGACCCAACATGGGCAACTGTGATTACTAGCTGGATTTGAGGGTGATTGCCCTGGGAATCTGGGAATTGTAGTTCACCCCTACCCAGAGACCACTGAACCCAGCTGTTTTCGGATGTGGACCACACTTGGCACACAGACCCAAAATGGCCAATTTTGAATAAAGGTTGTGTTTGGGAAGAATTGACCCATGATTCTGGGAACTGTAGTTCACCCATATGCTTATGCATTTTCCTCCCTGTGAGCATTCATAAAAAACAAAAGGAAAGACTGGCTTTTTTCTCATAAATAGTGTTAAACATTATAAAACTTCAAAAAACAAACAATGCCTTTCTCAAATAACCTCTGCACCGCTGGGTCCCCAAGCTAGTAATTATATAAATGTGAATGTAGTCGGTTCCGGAGCCTTTTCATACTGCACAATTATATTGCATTGATTCCACTGAAATAGCCATGAAAATATCCTATAGGATCCATAGTTTACCACAGGCTCCAAGATCTCATAAAAAGGATGTATAGCCTGTGTAGTAATTACAATATCCACTGGATAAGGGAATCGTTTTCTTTGGTTTTCCCAAGCATAATCTCACCAATCCTCCCTTTCAAGGCACAAAGCTGTAGGTGCCTGGCTCTAGATTAGTTTCAAAGTCCAAAGATTTGCAGAACTAAAAAAACATGCTTACAGTCTCTTTCTTCAGTCTGTGGACGATGGATGGTAATTGCCTCTCCTTCTCTTTGTCTCTGGTCAGCAGCCA
This sequence comes from Anolis apletophallus, assembly GCA_030556195.1. Classification (NCBI taxonomy): domain Eukaryota; kingdom Metazoa; phylum Chordata; class Lepidosauria; order Squamata; family Anolidae; genus Anolis; species Anolis apletophallus. The sequence continues at coordinate 64,095,294 of JARBWK010000007.1, read as the reverse complement.
CAGATGGTAGACAGACATCAGCCACTGGATTCCTATAAGGTGAAGGGCGAGTCCTTCCTATTTTGAGGCCAGGGCTGTCGAAGGTGGCCAAAGGCCCACATCCTTCACCCAGGCCTTCCGATATGCCCAGTATTGATGGATGGACTCTGGCAGGATTTATACATTAAAAGAAGGTGGCAGGCCGGAGCTGATTGCCCCACAAAACTCAGCCATACTGATCCATGGCAGTCAAAGTGGGAGAACAAATTCAGAGTGAATGGGAAAGATCCCCCGGGTTACAACCTTTAAAATTGGAGGAGGGAAATCCTGAGACACTGATTGGATGGGACTCTGGGATGACTTTTGGAGGAAAAATCCTAGGTGGTGATTGGGGAAGGCTATGAGGTGATTTTTGGAAGGAAAATCCTAAGGAGCTGAGTGGATGGAGTCTCTGGGGTGACTTTTGGAGGGAAAACTAATAGGCTGAGCCCCTCCCACCCAGGAAAAAACAACAACCTCAGCCAAAAAACCACAGGGAGGCCTTGAAACAAAATGGAGGCCTGTTAACCTAGCAAAAGCACATAAAGTAATCATACACTTTCAATATGAACAGGCCAAGCTTAGCGCATGCCGCAATAATGCCTCTTGCCATGGTTAACATAGATCAATCTTTTCTTGCCAGCTATGACTGAGATCAACGTTTATTTTCTCTCAAAGGTATGTGAATGTTTAATTATGATTAAATTTAATCATTGATTTTGCAAAACATATTTTTGATAAAGATTGTGAACGGGTTTAGCTGCAATTTAATTTCAAACTAAAATGTTCCACATCAATAAAAATCTTATCAACTGAAACTTGAGTCCTGTATGGACTTTACAGTACAATGATTCCATCATACCTGTGGGCTCTGCACCCTTGGATTCACCCAAGCATATTTGGGGTGTGTGGGAGAAATCCCAATAGCAAACCTTGATTTTGTTGTGGACCAAGCACTACAATGAAATCCTGTTTTTGCTTCCCCCATTTCATACATCTTTAAGCTCTCCCTGACATACGTTTACCTATGTCTTGTAAATAATAGGATCTGAGCATCCATGGATTTGGGGGTGGGTGGATGGGGGTGTCCTGGAATACCAAGGATCCACAATGTAAGCACAACATTTATTTATTATTTCTGGTATTTCTACACTGTCTCTTCTTTACCCCCGAAGGGAGACTCAGGACAGCTTACATTTGGCAATGATTCAGTGCCGCTACATATAGACAATTACAATAATACAACAGCAATTAAAATACTTAAAGCATTAATTAAAAACAGTACATAAAGCATTAATTAGTAAAACAGTAAAACAGCATCAGCAGCTGTATCGCCATTCCAGTCAATTTCCAACCAAAGTGCTAGTTATGTTGGCTGTCCAAAAGCCTGGTCCCAGAACCACAATTTCAATTTCTTCTTGAAAGCCAGGAGGCATCGAGCCAATCTTATCTTGTTTGGAAGCATGTTCCAGAGTTGGAGGGCCACAGCTGAGAAGGCCCTGTCTCTTGTCCCCACCAGATGCATTTGTGTTTTTGGTGGGAGCGAGAGCAGGGCCTCCCCGGATGATCGTAAATTACGAGGTGGGACATAGAGGCAGCTGCGTTTAGACAAGTAGGCGGGGCTAGAACTGTATAGAGCTTTATAGGTCAACACCAGCACTTTGAATTGAGCTCGGAAGTGGACCGGCAGCCAGTGGAGCTGACATAACAAGGGGGTGGTATGCCCCCTGTGTGTCGCTCCAGTTAGTAATTTGGCTGCTGCCTGTTGGACTAGATGAAGTTTCTGAACCATCTGCAAAGGCAGCCCCATGTAGAGTGTGTTGCAGTAATCTATTTGGGATGTAACCAGAGTGTGGACAACCGTAGCCAGATCAGACTTCCCAAGGTATGGGCGCAGCTGGCACACAAGTTTTAATAGTGCAAAAGCTACCCTGGCCACTGCTGAAACCTGGGGTTCCAGGCTCAGTGATGAATCCAGGATCACTCCCAAGCTGGATCACTCCCAGGATCACTCCCAAGCCAACATAGTGGCAATATATTTAATTCTGGCTCCATCCCACCACTGCATTTGATGGGAGTCCTTTTCCCTGGTGGCATCCTTTTCCACCCCTCCCATGACTGGTCTCTGATATAGCAATGGGATGGAAAGTTGCCAGTTTCCTAAAAAGGAATTTTTAGAAAAGGTTTTAGAAAAGGAAGGTCTACCATAGACCACTGTATCGTGTTAAGCCACCTAGCAGAAAAGGAGATTCCATCTGAACATTAGGAAGAACTTCCTGACTGTGAGAGCTATTCAGCAGTGGAACTCTCTGCCCTGGAGTGTGGTGGAGGCTCCTTCTTTATTTTTTATTTATTTACAGCATTTTTACTTTGCCCTTCTCAACCCCCGAGCCTCAGAGCGGCTAACAAAGGCAGCAATTAAACGCCACGATCAATACATCTTATAAAACCATAAATACAAAGGACTAAAATAACAGTTAGTTTATTTATTTATTTTTAAAAACCTTTGGAGGCTTTTCAACAGAGGCTGGATGGCTATCTGTCGGGAGTGCTTGGAATGTGATTTTCCTGTTTCTTGGCAGGGGGTTGGACTGGATGGCCCACGAGGTCTCTTCCAACTCTATGATTCTATGAAAGAAGTTGCAAAGGAAAGTTGATCTAGTTTCCTTTTTTGCTCACTGTCCTTACCCAAGGTCCAGTCCCGAGAAGAGGCTGCAAAAAGATGTTTCAGTGCTCTCCTCTCTATCCCTTCAGCTGTTTTGCGGCACAATGTTGCCCTAAAGAGGGGAAAAATTACTCTGAAACCTTTGGCAATATGTTTTATTTCGCCAAGCAAAGTGTAGTGAGATGAGGAACATTAGCTTACTTACAGTGTGTAAAACCAATGTTTATAACCAATGGGAACAATTCAGTGAAAATTGGAGCAGAACATTCTAAATCACTGTAATTTGTGTATATTAATAAACCACTTACAATGACTCAACATTCTATATGATGTCTGACAAATATTTCTTTCTTGTATAATCTGCTATAATACCCAATATAGTGTTGAAATTATTGAATTTCCTCAGTAAAGCTGCAATAACTATTTTGTTACATAAACTGCCAAGCAGTGTTCTAGACAAGCTGGAATCCTTCATAAGGGTGAGAAAAATTATCTTTTTGGTGAAGCGAGCTCCTTAGGCTTCAAGCAGTTTATAACAGTATGTTATAGAGGCCCTTCCTTTGTTCAACCCCATGGTTTTTGCAAACATCTCAGTGGATGCTCTTGTAATATGGGACTTCCTGCTAGGAAAGCTATAAGGTACCTTATGTACTGTCCTGCTGGAAGCCAAATACTTTTTCATTGTTAATTTTTTGTCAGGCTTTTGAGAACTGAAAGTTTTTAAAGGAAGGACTTTTAACAGTATGTTGTTCTGTTGCAGTGTTTTTAACTAACCGTATATTTTAAATTATCTCTGGTGTCGTTAATACTTGAATTGTATGGTAATGTACTTTTAAAACCATGTTGTGTGTTTTTAATTTGTAAATTTGCCTTGAATCTTTATTTGAGGGGTGGGGTTGAAGAACCACTATCTATTGATTTTTCAACATAAAATGCATGAACAGTGATTATAATTTCAGAATAAGGACATTTAGAATGCAGATAGTCTGAATATTGCAGTAAGTGAAAAAAATTAAAGTATTCCTCAAAACCAGTAATATAAAATAGATGTACCCATCTGGGATTTCTCAGCACTTTTCTTTAGCATTTTCTTAAGCATCATGCTTTAAAATTGGCCATATTATCAATTTTATATCCCGTCTCTCTCCTGATGTTGAACCCAAAGAGATATGTCCCTCTTTGGGTGAGTGTGTGTGTGTGTGTGTGTGTGTGTGTGTGAGAGAGAGAGAGAGAGAGAGAGAGAGAGAGAGAGAGAGAGAGAGAGAGAGAGAGAGAGAGATGGATTAAAGGTTTCTAACCCTTATCAGAATGCTTGGGGTCAGAAGTCTTTTGGAGTTTGGAACACCTGGAATTGCATACATGCACATAATGTGATATCTTGAAGATGGGACCCAAGTCTAATCATGACATTATATACATAATCTCAAGGCAATGTATCCAATATTTTAATAGTTTTGTGCAAGTAAAAAAGTTCGTGTATAGCGAAGCAAAATAAATAAATAAAGATGTCACTATCTCAGCCACCCACATGGAGCACCCCAAATTCTGGAATTCTGGATAAGGGATATTCAATATATACAGCAAACCCCTGGAAGAAATGTGTTAGGGCAGGTGCAAGAGGAAATGAAGATGCACTACCCATATATTTGCCTGTAATTAATGATTAGTCATGGTCTAAAAATACCTTAAAAGCACCAGAACCCATCTAGAGTACTTGGGTAGGAGGCCATCAAAGAATGTCGGGCTCTGTGGGCTATATTTCAGAAAAAGAAACTGGAAAACCTACTCCAAACTATTCCTAACCCATTAACTCACAATGACATTTCATGAGCTTACTATAAGACATATGTAATTATTCTGTGTTTTGTATCTTGGAGAAGAAATATGGTAGTTTATGTTTCAGAAAAGTGATTCATGATTCTTCATCAAGTTCAGAAATATGGTAGTTTATGTTTTAGAGACGTGATTCATGATCCTTCAGATCAGCTTCAGTATTCTCTTCCTGTTGCCTACAATATTTAGTCACTGAACTGTGTTATAGGTCATGGTCACACATTTAATGTCCATAGGTATTGCAATTCATTTTCTTGCTAACAGATGCAGACCATAATGGTATCACTATACATATTACATTAACTACAGTCAAGAAACAGGATTGGTACAACCTGACATGAAGCTCTGATTTTTATGGAAGTGTGACAATTCGATCACAACCTAGATCTGTACAAGGCGAGAATCATCATATTTCATTGTGAGATACATAAAGCTCAATATGAGAGAGCCAAGTGTGTGTGTGTGTGTGTGAGAGAGAGAGAGAGAGAGAGAGAGAGGGAGAGGGAGAGGGAGAGGGAGAGGGAGAGAGAAATATTGTAGACTAGAGGGATATTATGAGCATCTTGAAGAAGAAAAACCATCACCAGATGCAGACTTGGTTTTTGGAAACAAAACAATTTTGTGTTATCCCTGTTTCAGGGATATATTTTAAATAATTCATTCTGTCAATTCCAGAAGAGAGTTTCTGGCAGAGAACAGTTCTTTAAAATGAGAGGTTGTAACTGCACAGCTAATTTCCTAATTTAATTTACTAATGTTCTATAATTATATGGAATAATAGTTTTCCAGGAAATATAAATAATATTTTAAAGCCACCTTCCCAAAAGCCTATAATTATAATTATAGACTTTTGAAAAAGTGGCTTTAAAATATTATTTATATTTCCTGGAAAACTATTCTCCCATACTAACAATTAGGCAATGATCAATTTCATTATGATCAATTTCATCATTCATCCAGCACTTTAAATATTTAATGTCCATAGGCATTGCAATTCATTTTCTAAAAGGCTTCATGAGTTATAATTAGGATTTTATCTTTTAGCTGGAGGAAAGTTAGTGCTCCCTTTCAACCAATAATCATTAATTCTAGAAGAATGAAAAAGTGAATTGTGCCTCTTTTTTCCAAAGTGACCTTTTCTAATGCTTCATTAGTATCTTCTTAGGTTTCTACTAAATTTAAATAGCATTTTAGAAATAGTTTGAGTAATTTTTACTTCCAAAACTGAGGCCCCATCTATGCCACCATACAATTCAGTTTGAAACTATTATTATTATTATTCTCTTTTATCTCTCCTGAACCGAAGTATTGTGTCCAGATCTGAGCACCACCATTCAAGAGAAATACTTGACCATAATATTAAATAGTCTGAAAATCAAGCTATATGAGAAATGGTTTAGGGATTTAGATATGTTTAGCCTGGAAAAAAGAAGGTTATTGCTCTATTTCCAATATGACATCCTTTCAAATATTTAAACATTGTAGCCAGATGGATGTCATATTGGGAATGGAACAAGCCTTTGAGACCATTGCCCCAAATAATGTATTGAGTCTACAAGAAAAGAAATCCCACCAAAGTGTTAGAAAGATGTTTGTAACGATAAAGGCAGTGGAATATGCTTTGCATGGCAGGGAGTTGGATTGGATGACTTGTAGTCCTTCCCAGCTTTATAATTTTATGACTCTGTGTACAGTGGTCAGGTAGAAAACCTCCATATCTAAACCCTATGTTTTTTTTGGTTGTCATGTGCCAAGCCGTCATGGAGTGTGTAGCCAAAATCAGTTAGTCGCTTAAGGAGTGTTGTGGATCCATCATCTGGCATTTCATGCTACCTTGACGGCCAGAAGAAACATAGACTGAATTTGAAGGCAATAACAGAGATTTAATTAACTTTCATGTCTGATAGAGAGTCTCTGCTAAAAAGAAATCGGACAAAACCATACAGTACAGTGCAAGACATTGCATTCTGTTTGACAGACATTCAAAAGATCTGCTTCCACTGCTGAGTGATGAAAAGGATCCACATGATTTTGTGAGTCCATAAAAGGAGTCAGTCCCAGAAATAATGATGAGGCTTATGGTAATATATTACTGGAAAGCATACAGAACTGTAGCAACCCCGTTCTCTTTCGTGCCTGGGGGGCAGGGGGTGGCCCCAGGGGTCCCGATTGCATTAGGGCCAATTGCAGCTGATGAGGACATGGAGGAAGGAAATGATGAGGTAGCTGGGCCTTCCTCTCCTACAGAGAGCTTGGCCTGGGATGATGGCTGGCCTGATGGCTATGAAAGCTGGGAAAGTCAGGCCGACACTGAAAGTGCTGATTCAGATCATCAGTATGAGAAACCAGGTGGTTTCGGGTCACAGGAAAGGGTTAGGGAGATAGCGGAGGATGAGCCCATGGAAGCTGAAAGGGAGTCTGGCTCTCATGAAGATAGCGACCCAGGTGCTGGGAGGCAAGGACGGAGCTTTGATAGGAGACAGAGCATTGAGTCCAGCAGGAGGGAATGGCACCGAAGCCTAGAGCGCCAGAGAGGCGCTAGGTCCCGTAATACAGATTGGCGCCGAAGCCTAGAGCGTCGGGGGTCGCACCAAGGGAATTAAGTATAGGATCCGTGGGAACGGATCCTCAGTTGCTCGGCCACTTCTGATTTGAAGGGAGTGAAGCGAGTGAAGATCCACGGAGCCAGGAGTTAGGCTCGTGCCTTGCCAAGAAGTTTCTTGGGCCTTGATTTCTGAACTTTGCCTTGTTGAATTGCCACGGACCAAGTTCCTTGATCCGCATTGTTTTGCGGAGCCTTTGCCAAGTTTTGCCTTTGGATTTACCTACGAACTCTTTACCACTTTGATTGAACTTTTTGATACTTTTATGGACAATTTACCTTTTCACCTGTTTTTCATTATTCAATAAATAGTTAGCTGATTACCGTCTCTGTGTGTGTGATTAAGGGGCTGGGCCGAGACCCTGCATTGTGACAAGAACAATACAAATCCCATTGAGGCACAACTCATATCTGATATTTCTGAAACACCTGGAACCTGATCTTAATTGCATCTTTTAAGAGGGTATTTCCACATTTTCTTTGTTTCTTTGTTTCCCTGTGGGGATTCCCTTTCAGCTGGACCAGTTTCCCAGATATATAACCCCCAACAGTTTCACAAGTACATACATTATATAGTTTTACGTTCTTTTGAATACCCTGTAACATGTCTGTGGCTGCTCCTTACCAACATCTCAATCCTCATTATATACAAATGTGAGTTTCCCCCCTCGTTCATTTATCATCAAGAAATCAAACATGAATCTAGACATAGGAGAAACTTCAAAGTATTTTAGGGCAAAAGTTCTATAGGAGAGATGTGTGGAGCTATCATATTGTTTGAGGAACACTTCCCTCACACCTCCCCAGGGCTGTTGGATCTAGCAATTGATTAAATTAATTTTTGGACTTCAGGCAGTTTTTGAAGTGAGCTGTTGCACAAGATCAGACCATTAAATCTCTGCAGCTGTAGAACTTATATCAATCATTTTTTACAAAATAGAAATAATGTTTGAATTCATTATGTGTGTGTGTGTGTGGGTGGGTTGATTTTTGACACAGTGTATGGAATCAGTTTGCTGCTATATGTGCAGCAAACTGATTTCATAGTGCAAACATAGCTTGCATGCAATTATCTTATCAGTGGGTGGAATATTGCCTTTCCCAAAAGGCCCAGGCAAAAGCAAATGTGCTACAGTGGCTTTTAGCTCACACGGCCCTCTTTGTGAGGCCTTATTTTCAGCTGTGAAATATTGGCTAATAAGAAGTGGGCTTACATGTTTGAGTTGCTGTAAAAGAGGAGCTCTACAGCAGTAATTACAGATTTTCATTCCCTGAGCGTGCCTGGACTTCTGACAAAAGCCCCATCCAGAATGGCTAGCGGTGAGGATTCTGGGGTTATAATTCAACATCACTGGAGGATTCGCCAGCCATGGCAGGTCAACACAAGACACTACAAACTTACCTTAAGTGCCAGGGACAACAAAAGAGTGAATTACCCTTATCCATATTGCAAGCATTTCCTGTTGTTATTTGAAAGGGCTATATTTTGTTTTGCAGAAATAAGGAAAGAAGGGAACCCAATTATGGGGAAATGAGATTATGCCATCAGCCCATTTCTTATTGATTCTGTCCAGATAGCATAGCCAACAGCTGCTGCAGGGAAATGGACAGCTTTTGTAAGTGTATTGAGGATAGACCTAAATGCAGTTACCAACTTAAAGATCTTCAAATAATGAATGTTCCAGAAACAGTGTCAGGTAAGTGGACTCTTATTGATGTGACAAGAAGTTTGTTGAACTGTGTTTTCAAATGGCATTAATCCCATTTTCCTGATTTTCTCATGGAAATTTGTTAATGTAACCACATTTTTTAAAAAGGAGAAATTGCTCTTTCATTTCTTGTAGGTTTAAATAAAATTCTGAAATACAGCAGAAAAACAGAATAAGCTTGGGCTGGTGTAGAAATACTTTACTTACCATAGTTCATCTCAATTGAATGGAATGGACATGCTATTTACAGATTATACCATTTCTACTAGAGAATGAGTCAGGATATCTTATATCATCATCCTTTTTCTGTCATATATCATTTGAAATGAGAGGTAAAAGTATATGGAATCTGGAAAATTGGAATAACTATTCATTTGAACAAGTTCAATCAGATAGCATTGCATGTATAAACCAAGAAGACTCACAGATAGACATAACAGAAGAAATTAAAGAAAAATGGGGAACATTTATGAAATGGATAGAAGGAGAAGCCAGTCCAGATATTGTACAGAGATTTCAAAAGCTGTGTTCATTGTTAAAAATAAATATATAGAGAAGAAGTGGTGGGAGGGATAGGGAGGGGGGTGGGTGGAGGTGGGAGAAAAATAAAAAATGTAATTATGAAAGTTCTATAAAGAATGGGAATAGATAATACAGAAATTATGTTTATTATAATCTATGCCTACAATAGACAATTATTATCTGTTCAAATATGTTATTTTTTCCAATTAAAAATATTTTAAAAAAGAGAGGCAAAAGTATATAAATCTAGATGCTAGCAATATTATTTGCACAGTTTATACAAATAGTATCTAGTGTTTATTGAAAATGTAATAGAAATAATAAGGATACAGAATTTTCTGGGTTTTTTAAAAAAAAGAAATGGATAAAATGAATTTCTTGAATGTCAGGGAAGATTGGAAAGATTATTATTGACAGGTGGAAATATTTGAATTCTGCATAAAAATGCACGTGGGTAGGGCCCCCCCCCCCCATGGCATTTTTGTGAGCAGACAATAACATTTCTGTGCCACATTCTGTGCAAAAAGCAATTGCACTTTATTTTTGCACAGAATAAATCTTGATGTGGATATGGTCTTTTCCACAATGAAAAAAAATAGGAGAATTGATTTTCTCTGAACTGAAAAAGAAGGAATCTGATCTAACCCCTCCCATGGATTAACATCCACTAGTTTTCCAGCAGGAATTTTTTTCAACCTGGGACCTTTTACATACAGAGCGTATATTCTGCTTCTGAGCTAAATTGGGATCTTTCTGCAGTGTCAGGCCCCAGCCTGGTCCCATAGTCCAGCAAGACCAAAGCCATGTTAATTCCAGGACATCAGCTAGGCCTGAGAGCCAACCTCTGTATGAACCTCTATGTCAACCAGTGGTCAATGGCAAGTGCAGCCTTTCCTCTTCTCAGGCCGATAAGAAGAGCTGGTACGGCAAAGACTGGTTGCCTCCCCAGCAGCTCCCAGGTGCAGCTACTAATGAGCAGACATTCCTTCCCTGCTCGGAGGGCAAGGGAGAGCCAGGCCCACAGACTATCCATGGGAAGCAGTTACAACGCAGTGTGCTTCTTCAAGGAAGAAACCCTACTTAAGCTGCTTCTCGTTGGCTCTCGGTATCTCTCGCCAACGTTCAGCTTATCTTGCCAAGTTCCACGAACTCAAGTTCCTGTCTGGGCCATTGGGCCTTCAAGTCCTCTCACTCAAGTAACTGCTAAACCTTGTTACCAAGAACTTATCCTGGATTTTAGCCCCTTGGGGCATCAAGACTATTTCTTATTCATTGAACCCTTTTACTCTTTGGACTATTGCTTTGCAATACTGGATGCGGAGCGCATCAGTGGACTATATTTTTATCTCTTTACTTCTTTTCATTTATTCTAAATAAAGCATTTAATCACAGCTGGGCTCAAGTGGTTTACTGAGGGATCCTTCAGATCTAAGGTGCAACATGCAGCACTTGTGTTGGTTTTCCTAAATGAACCCATACACTGTTGTGCAACCAGTTTTTTCCCATTGTCTTTCCATCTTTGTCTAAGCAACGGTGTGCCATGTCTCCTTTCCCACTTCCAGGAGGACTGGAATATGTTGCCACCAGAAACGCGGGCCCTGCAAAATTTAGTCACCTTCCGTAGAGCCTGCAAGATGCATTTGTTTAGACAGGCCTTCGAAAGCTTATGACTTAATTGTGTTTTATTTGCTGTTTTATGTATTATTGCATCCTATGTTTTATTCATGAGCTATGTTGTAAACCGCTCTGAGCCTTTGGGAGTGGCGGTCTACAAATCCAAATAAAATTTAAAAAATTACTTCCCTTGGACCTTTCTCTGTGGCCATTAAATGCCTGAAAGAGAGCAAGGAGCTATGTCCCTGCAGGCAGGCACAGAGTGCCAGAGTTAGCTTCTAGAACTTCTGGAAGATCAGATCCCTTGAAGTTCATGGTGGATGCTTTGCCATTCTGTACCTAGTCATTGTGACATAACAACAACATAGAATTATAGATTTAGATGATATCTTATGGGCCGTCCAGTCCACCCCCTACCAAGAAGCAGGAAAATTACATTCAAAGCATCCCCAACAGATGGCCATCCAGCCTCTGTTTAAAAGCCCCCAAAGAAGAAGCCTCCACCACACTCCAGGGCAGATAGTTCCATTGCTGAACAGCTCTCACAGTCAGGAAGTCCTTCCTCATGTTCAGGTTCCTAACTTTATGAGTCAGAAGCCATGGGTAAGAACTTTGTGTTTCCCTCTTTAGCGTTCAGGTAGGGAAAAGGATAGAAGAAGCAATGAAAAGACATGGGAAAATTTACAGATGAAAATTCTGAGGCAGGATGATTTCACAAGAACTTCAACTGGAAGCATCTCATGTCTAGCTTCCTGGAGAACAGTTGCTCTGCTCATAATACCTTTGAGTATTGTGATGTGGATAATGGGAAAAGCTAGCAGCACTATGTAAAAGAAGATGAGCAAGACTAAAAACATATGCAATCCACCCAGCACCTGCTGAAACCCCAAAGGGGTGTTTGCATTGAATTTTGACAAATGACAATCAGATGTACCAGTGCAAACCCCATGCCTGTTTGAAAATGTTCAGTCTTGCTCCAAAGTGTGGAATGAATAAATCTTTTGCTCAAGCTGGCAGTGATACAAAGTAATTGCCTTTTGTAGGAAGAGCTCACATTGCACAACAGCTGCTTTGAGGATTTATATTGAAAAAAGATGATGAAATCGCCAGCTGTTATATTGGTAGGGTATCTAGTTAGGCATCCATGCATGCTACTTTCATCATTGGGATAGTTAAACAAAGTCTAAATTTTTAGAAGAAACTTGCCTTCTGAATGAAGTAATAAAATCTTTGGATTCATTGTTTTGTTTCCTGGATTCTCAAAGAACTGGGTTACATGCAACCTAGCATTTGCTGCATTTTGTTTAATTTGGCTACAGTTTTTGGCATAAAGATATGTCTACTTATTTCCCATATAACTATGTTTTTTTCTCCATGGAACTGCAGATTTCCTTAGTTTTGAATTCTTGCTGAGCTATACTATACTGAAATGTACCCAACAAAACGATGGTTATAAAAGAGTCCAAAATTCTCTTGATCAAATAACCAGGACTTATTTCTTGACAGTTTATTTATTTATTTTATTTAAAATATTTATATTCTGCCCTTCTCACCCTGAAGGGGACTCAGGGAGGAGCACAACATATATTCAATGCCGGAACATAAAATTAACTATAAACATACACAAACACTATAATCAGTTATGTCTACTTTTAAATCTATTATTTTAAACCATCTCGAAACAATAATCTTAGTTGGGAATAAGACAGTTCTGTTTGCATATGTAACAGGAAAGATGAAAAACAATGTATCAAAATAAAAGGTTATGTTAACAAAGGTTGACTAGGATTAGGAATAGGGACACTTACCAGACTAATTAATCTTTGGGTCCTGTGTGTTAGGGGAGGGACCTCCACAAAGTGGAATCCTACAAAGAACAATAGGTAACACAGCCGAACAAAAATATCTTTTTAGGCCTGTTCCTGGAGTTATTTGGGGTGCTGATTCAGAAAATCACATTGGATAGACCACATCAGCTCTAGTTTCTTAGATTTGGTTATCATGATTTTCTATGGGTGAGCAGATGAAGGCTTGTATATTACCCAAAACTAGAGCTAATAGGAAAAAACTATTTTTGGAATCAACATGTCAAATATATCCCAAAACATTCTAGGCACCAAAATGTGTGGCCAGTGATATGGATAGTATCGACTTTTGCTAAGTGGAGCATAAGTAGAATTGTATAGATCTTATTTTCTTTATTTTCCCCAAACCAGAACTCAAACTATCCTCTGTAATTATTGCTTCCAAGACACAATTGAAGACCTATCACTTTCAGCTCAATTTTAAGTTGTGAAATTTAATCAGTATCTCATCCGTGGATTTTACTTGTAGTTTAACTCTGTATATCTTGTTATTTCACTTCATAGTTTTACTTTGCAAATTGATTGGTATATTTTGGAGAAAATTCATGTCAGACAAGATTAATTTTTATAGATCTATCATGACAATGGGAGGACTATTCATCTATCTTGTTCTATATTTGTCTTAATTTTCTATCAATACATATATAGAACTGTAGATCTATTCAAAATAAAGTCTATGCAGCATGCCTTGATCTTTCACCACTTATAGAACATTTTGTTTCAGCATTATTAAGGAGGCTAGATGCAGACATTGATAAGTATCCTGTCTCTTCTGCAAATGTTCAGATTTAAAAATTCTGAAATCAACTAGTTCAGCTTACCTTCTGACTTGTCTTGATTTTTTATACAACGGTTAGATATTCATTATTCAGTATTAAAAAACATAATTCCTGAGAGGATAAAAGAGAATTTGTTGCCTATTTTCATCTTCATGCATTGAGTGACAAAAGCTCTGTAATCAGTGATGCTTGTCACTTTGATGTCATGGTGTCATCAGCAATAGTTAGTCTATATTTTGTTGTGATTACTCATAAAAAGTCCTCCAGGTAGTATTTGAGTCTGAGTATGCAGTATACATGCTAACCAGTTCCTCCATTATGTACTGCAGTGCTTATGGAGGATTGAGAGACAATTCTGAATATCTGGGAAATGCCACAAGATCCAAGGATCTAGTAAGAACAGCCACAATATCATGACACTGTGTCAACTTTCAGGTTCCCCAGAAAGCCTTATCAGGCTGATGGGAACTGTTGCAAAAGCAGAAAATGGAATGGAAGCCTAAGAAGCATGGAAACTATTGCTGCTTAAATGCTTCATCTGAAGCCATATTTTGGAGCATCCTGCCTAAGCTCAAAAAAATTAATAACCGAAAAATTGGAAAATGTGTAAATTTTATTCAAGAGGAACGAAAATTTGCGAATTTCCTGGTAAGTTTGATGTCAAGAGCTTGAAGGAGAAATTAGAGGTCTTTACTTGATTATTCCTGAAAAGACTGAGTGTTCACTCATATTTATGGTGCTACAATAGGACCGCTGCATCTTCTTTTTGATATAACATCTTTACCAGCAACATGGCAGTAGGGTCAATATGTTCTTCATTGTTGTTCCTATTGAATTTGCAGTGCAAATGGTTGAATTTTGTATGATTTGTTCTTAAATTCTAGAATTCACAAATTCATGCAACAGTTTGGAAGAAATTAATTGAGATTTTACAACAATTTCTAGTGGCAGAAAACAAACTAGACTCATCAGTCCCTAATGAGGTGATAACACTTCATCTCCTGTAAGGCACTATATATGAGGTTCTTCCCATATAAACTTATATGAAACCACTTTGAAGTGGCATGGATTTGTTGTTTGTGCTGGCCTTCAACATTTTTGGTATCTGGTTTGAATATTTTCAATATTATCCAGTTTGATTTTTATTGCTTTCACATGGCCTGCAGTCGTGTTGTTTGTTTAAAGCATTATGTTGCAATTATCATTTTCATAGATTGCTACCTTGGAAGTTTTGCAATAAAAGACATTTTATATTATAAATGCTATAAACAAAACAAATCAATTGATGAACAGATGATACTACTGACTTGAGCCTGATATGTCTGTAGTTAGATATCACATTTAGTTTTATACCTGTTGCAACATCTAATTGATGCATCACATGCAGCTAAATATCATTGTTTTGGATGATACAGTCAGCTGCTAAGAATGCCTGGTTTAGAAATAAGAGCAACGTTTTACATTGCATATAGACGGGGGGGGGGGGGGTACCTCTTGTGCTGTGGAATGCTAACAGCACAAAATGTTGATTGCAGTCCACTGTGACTTATGCAGGGTTGATTGCATCTGCTTCATCATTCTGCACATCATGCTCCCCAGACATATGTACTGTATGCAGAATTTGCAATGAGAAAGATTAATCAGTCTTCGTTGTGTCAAGCATTTTGATAGAGTGGCTCCTAGGGACTGGCCTGAATTGCCAGAAATCTAGGAATGAGAGGTCATTGGTGTGTGTGTGTGTGTGTGTATATATATATATATATATATATATATATATATATATATATATATATATATATATATAAAAAATTACTGTTTGCTAGAAAACATCTCTCTGATAATTGCAAATAGGGTTTCAGCAATTATTTTACAACTCTGCACACCACATCTTGTAACATTATAACCTATTAATGGTTCTGAATGGGTATGAGTTTTTTTCCTCTTGGATCTCGGAGAACTAATGGGACGAGATAAGTGTTGGAGTTATACAGCCTTACAAACACAACTCCCAGTATTCTTCACCATTGTTTCTGCTGGATAGCACTCCTGGGAGTTCTAGTTCAATGACATCTGGAGGCCATGATGATTCCTGCCCTGGTCTAAGACCAGGTTTTAGTAACAAATTGAGAAGGTCCATCAAGTCAATGGAACCAATCCCAGTGATGACTTATCAAGTTCCTATTGATTAAATAGCTGTACTTCCGTTGTGACTGGCAACTACATTTACTATCTGTTCACATGGGGCATTCCTCCCCCATTTTGCTGCTTCAGTGTGAAGCAAAAACAAGGCCTGCTGAGCGCCATCACACAATGTACAGCAAACCCCACTCACATTCCTCCCAAAGTGGGGTGGAAGTGCCGAAAGGTGCTTCTTTCTCCACTACAGGGAAGAAAGTGTAGTTTGGGTAATTCCGACTGAGCTACCCATACTTTCCTCCCCCTTTCCTCTTATCATGGGGGAATGGGTGGCTGAGCAACAACCAACAAAACAACAATGTATGTGTGTAACTTGCAAAACTCTGCCTCAGAGTAGGTTACTTCATGCTGTATTACTAGGCTGACAAGACTTCAAAATTCACAGTAGTAAAAGTACAATTCTCATATTATAATTCAAGTAATTCAGCAACACTTCAGCTTATTTTGGAAGTGGATTCTTCATTAACTTGTAACATCAGGAACAGCAACACTTCAGCTTCCAAAATAAGCTGAAGTGTTGCTGGAGCGCTCGTTACAGAACTCCATTCACAACAAAGCCAAAGCTCCTATCAGGAATTGTGCTCAAGCATTATAGCATATCACCCGAATAAGGTATAAAAAAAAACAAGGGGAACAACCCGGTAGACCTTGTTGTGTTGCTGTTCCTGGTGTTACGAGTTAATGAAGAATTTCCTTTAATACAGAAGTTGTTATTTTGGAAGCTGTATTTTTTTTTTACTTGCAGCTCCAGGACTTATTAGGACTGGTTGTCTCTATATGCTTTTCTTTATACCTGTTACTTATTTCGTGAATAGTATATCCTTAGTTAGATTATAATATGAGAATTGTACTTTTACTACTGTGAATTTTGAAGTCTTCTGAACATAGTAAAACAACATGAAACTCTGAGGCAGAGTTTTGTGAGATACGCACATACATTGTTGTTTTTTTGGTCATTGCCATAGATATCTGTGCATTTCAAACATACATTGCCACCATTTTTCCCATCTGATGGGGACACCCCTACCATGTGATGGGGGAAGGAGGGATTGTGCAGGGGCACAATGTGCTCCTTGCCAGCACAACGGCACAGCCTGTAAGAGCCATGTGAAGAGGTCCTTAGGCTATTGACTGGGTTTAAGCCATAAGAAGTAGTTGGTACAAGTCTCCCAGGCAAATTACATTTCTATCAACATTTCTGCCAGTCATCAAACCAACTTAGTTGGTTGATATTGCAAAGTGCTAGGGAAAACCATTTAAAAAAACTACAACAAGATATAATTTTTATACTGAATCCGAGAAATTTAATGTAGATAATTTGGATTTTGCGGAGTTTTTCACTCCACCGTCCTCAGATCTGAGGAACTGGAATTGAGAGACATTGATAGTCCTCAGCAGGACTTTACATTTGTTAAAAAGGCCCCTCTAACCCTAATCTTTAAGTTTTGGTGAAGACATAAGGAAACCTTCAGAGGAGCTGCCTGTTAAATAGAAGACACCGATTAACCAAGCACCTGGCATCCAGAGCCATGAACCGATATATTTCATTTCTGTTCACAAACATCCACCCTATGGGATTCCTGGCGTTCTTGAACATTCAGCTAATTATGTTCGACAATTCCTCTTTGGTTTTGGGTATTTGTTCTACAAACTTTGTGTACGGACTTCTGAACGATCTAAGATTTTGCCCTTGAACCTCCTTCAGCTTCTAGGATTAGCTGTGACCAACCTGAGATGGATTGATTTCCCTGTAACTATTTGCCTTAAGAAAATCTTTTTTGGCATTTGCTGCTTGTGCCACTGGCTTTGAGATTCAGGGGAGGGAAGGAAAGGGCATCTTCTAAAGCCAAATGCATTTCTGAATCTCTTTCCTTGGGTTCCATAGTTTATTATTCCTTGCTTAAATGAGATGATGATCCTATTATCCAATGGCTATATTTTGTCTCTTTCTTCTACATATGAGAATGATGAAATTTGCTTTAAATAGATCAACTCATGGTATTAACATTTTCTGTTTTTTATTTCTGAACTTTCCCCATTAAAGAGTTACTGTCTTTTTCAAATAAATCATTCTTTTACTGGAAATGTTTTCATATGTTCAAATATACTCCATGTGAAGAATTACCTAAATTAATGTTATTTTGGGGATAGACAATTTTCTCTAAATGGACACTTGGTTTCCCAAAATATTAATATTGGATTTATCCTATAATTAAAGGGAATAATATAATAACACACACAAAAAACAAAAATAGAGAATTTGAGTATATATCCTTATTTTTCCAAGTGATTCATATCTCCAGAAAGTCTTCAGAAAATTGAAAAAATAACTTGGAAAAGAGATGACTCTATTGACATTATAATCGGGAAATGTTAAAAAGAATTGGTACTGTAAATTATGATAGCAGCCTTGATTTTACTATACAAATACACATGCTTGTTAAACTACTATATTCTGTTTTTAATCTCATTAAATATTGATGTGGCAAGTATAGAAGCTAAGCATTGTTTTCTGGCAAAGCCTGAAAATGACCAATAATGGAACAATTTTTTAAAAAGCATTTCTATGTGAATACAAAATTCAATTAGGAGCTGCCTTGTGTGACACTGCTGTAGTAATATGTGCTTAGTTTAATTTTGTTAGTCTTCATTTGTCTAAAGACAGGTAGAGTTAGTGTAAGATTTACAGTTAATTAAAACAAGAAGCATATATTTATCATTCAGTAATTTTGTCACTTCATTACCTCACAATTAATTATAGTAGAACAATATAATACTTGCAGGATAATTAAAATGTCCTCTTTTGTGGGCGAATCAAGGAGAAAGGTTAGGGATGTCTGGAATAATAATTATTTCCTCCCATGCCTTCTATTATTCTCTAATTATGATTGGGCAAAGTGCAGCAAAAAAACTCCCCCCATCCCCCACCACTGGCAATTTTGTCCAGAGATGGCAGCCGTTGCAATTGAACAATGTGGTGAATGACTTGTGTCAGAATCCTTTTCTTCAGTCTTCTCCCAAAAGAAAAACAGTGGTGTAACTGCTGAAACTAGAAAAAAAACCATGCAGTAAGTGGACCACAGTTCAGAAAAGTCAAAGAAAAGATAAAGGAATAACTATATACACTAAATGAATAAAGGTCTCCAGGGCCTAATGAGCTGCATCCAAGAGTACTATAGGAACTTACAGATGTAATCTCAAAAACACTATCAACAATAATAGAATTCTTGGAGAACAAAAGAGGTCTTAGCATACAGAAGGGATGCAAATTTATTTATTTACTTACTATATTTGTATACCGTCCCTCTCAGCCTTCTGACGACTCGAGGCGGTCCCTATCTTCAAAAGAGGAAAAAAAGAGGGTTCAAACAACTATTGACCAGTAAGCTTGATATTCATACCAGAAAAGGTTCTAGAGCAGAATATTTAACAATCAGTCTTAGAAAGGAATGTTATTAATGTTAAGATCCAGCATGGGTTTCTTAAAACTAATTTAATCTCTTTATTTTGATATAGTTACAAGATTGGTAGATCAGGAGTGTACTGTAGATGTAGTATATCTTCATTACCATAAGGATTCTGGCAAGCTCCTACCTCCACCCATTTTATTCTTGGAGGCAAGCAAATTAACTGTTGGTTGTTGGTTTTGACCTTTAAGGCCTTGTACGGTCTGGGGCCAGTGCACCTGAGGGACCGCCTTACCCCGTATGTTCCCCCAAGATCACTGCGTTCGGAAGAGCGAAATCTTCTGACCATACCATCTCTCCGTTCCTGTCACCTTTCTTCAACGAGACAATGGGCCTTTTCAGTTGCAGCCCCGGCACTATGGAACACATTGCCGGATGATGTGCGGGCCATCACAGAACTTATTCCATTCCAGAGGGCATGTAAAACCATCTTGTTTAGGCAAGCCTTCAACTGAAGCCCGGATGTGGAACTGCTAGGTCTTCCAACCTTAAGAAGTCTTGTGTATCACCTGTATTTTATTGCTTTTATGTAACTGTTGCGCTTTTGTGCAATTTTAATCTTGCCGAAGGACTGTTATCTCGGCTGTATGTAAACCGCCCCGAACCTGCTGGAAGGAGCGGTATACAAGATCGAGGAAATAAATAAATAAATAAATAAACTGTGGGGTAGACCATGCAGCAGTTAGGGGGATCTGTATTTGGTTGAACAACCAAACCCAGAAAGTGTTAACCATTGGCTGCTTTTTATTCTGGAGAAAAGTTACTAGTAGATGGCCAAGGTTTGTTTGTTTGGTTGTTTATTATCACACTTGTAACCCACCTTTCTAACCCTGAAGGGGACTCAGGGCAGCCTCACAAAGGCAAATGTCAATACTGTATATACGTATCAGTAAATAAACAACTGCATTGAAATCAACACAATTAAAAACATAAACATTAAAACAATGTTCTGCTTGGATCCCAGTGTTGGGTAACATCTTTATAAGTGACTCAGTTGAGCGGAAGGAGGGAAGGAAGGAAGGAAGGAAGGAAGGAAGGAAGGAAGGAAGGGGAAAGATCTCAATGAATATTTATCTGGGTCCTTTGTCACTTAAATTGTTATTCATGTATACAAGAATGTCACTCCCTCCAAGACTATTATTAGAAATGTTCAATAATCCATGCAAGGTGTGTGGTTAGGAATCTTCTAGAATCATGGGTTACTGTTGTCTCAAACAAAATGAACTGTGGGTGCTTGCAGGTGATGATTTTATTGTGCAATCCTAGTTCATTCACAGATTTTTACAGGCCTCTTCTCCTATGAATTTTATTTAACTTCCATTGTGACATCCTATAGATCAGGGCTGTCCAACTTCTACCAGCCCAAGGGCCGGAATTCCGGTGACTGAACAGGTGGCGGGGCAGGCCGCAGTGGGGGCGTGGTCGCTCGTGGGGGGCGGGGCCGATTGGGGGCAGGGCCGATCATGGGGGGGGTGATTTCTCCCGGTTCTGCCGCCCTGGCTGATGCTGTAGGAGGGAGGGCGAAGCTAAGGATGGCTCCCCTTGGCCCCTCCCTCCCTCCCACAGCGTCAGCCAGGGTGGCAGAAGGAGGGCTCCCTTTGGCCCCTCCTCCCTCCCACAGCGTCAGCCAGCGTTCTGTTCTGCCACCCTGGCTGACGTTGTAGGAGGAGGATGAAGCTAAGGAGGGCTCCCTTTGACCCCTCCCTCCCTCCCACAGCGTCAGCCAGGGTGGCAGAAGCGGCAATTTTTCCCTGTTCTGCCACCCTGGCTGACATTGGAGGAGGGAGGGTGGAGCTAAGGGGGGGCTCCCCTTGGCCCCTCCCACAGCATCAGGGCGGCAGGCTGACATTGTAGGAGGGAGGGTGGAGCGGCTCCCTTGGCCCCTCCCACAGCATCAGGGCAGAAGCAGTGCACACTTTTTGGGGGAGATTTTTGGGGGGATTTTTTTTAAAAAATCGGGATTTTAAAAATATTTTTATTGCATGAGGGTAGGGGGCCGGATCCAAGGGGCTGGCGGGCCGTGTGCGGCCCATGGGCCGCCTGTTGAACAGCCCTGCTATAGATTCCTGGAATTTGCTGTTTAAGAAAGGTTGCTTTGAATTCTCTGCTAGAAAGTTGTAGTGACTCCTCAAGCTATACATCTCATAATTGCATAGTCATGCCAGTGCAAAGTGGAATCACAATGGTATAACTGAGTAGTGTAAAAGATCCCATCTTCCTTTTCAACTCTCCCCTATAGAACATCTTCAGTTCTTCACAACCACCAATTTCACCACAACGTCCATTAGGGAGATAACTATGGAAAAGTTTCATAACCTATTTTGACTGATTGTGCCAGGAGGTCCTCTGCCATATATGTATGAATGAGAAATACAGAATCGTTTGTGTTCGCTCGCATTCAACATAGCACACATACAGGAGGGTTTCCTTTTACACATGCATAACATATAAAAGCACTTGTCGATTTCCCAGCAGACACATAATGTAGTCTTAATTCTTGTTCATTATACTTTATTCAACCTGGCAATGTCAAGTGTTTCAGCATTCATGCAAGTACCTGATTAGGATTTATTGGTTTGTATCTTGCATATTGCTTTAAAATGAATTAGAAAGTGTATTATTTATCTTAGAGAATTTAGAAATAAAACTTGGAAATACTTAATATAATTTCCCAACCTGATTTATATTTCATTGGCTGGATCACAGTATAATAATATCGGATCTTTTTTAAAAAAAACCCTCAAATTAAATATTCTGTTCATATAGGACTCCTAAAAACTGTGTGTCTGGTAGAATTTATTGTAATAATAAAGCTAGACATTATGTCCATCTACCCTTAGGACAAGGAATGAGAACATGGCCAGAAACTGAAATACAACATATCATTCTTAGAGAAATGAACTGGAAATAATTAGAGATCACCTGGAATATGTACTCAAGATTGAGTAGAATGTGTCAGTTCTTTACTGAAGCAGACCATTCAAAATGGAATAGCCCTATAAAGTCTGAGGATCCCATTAACTAGTCTATTATGTATATAATGTTCAAGTATTAAGGATCAGCAGATTTTTTTTGGAAGGGGGGGGGGTGCTCAATTTTTATTAACTGCTAATCAAATCATGATGGATGAGAAGAATAGAAAGCCATTAGATATGGAAGTCCATGGATTTCCCTGACCTATCCTTTGGAAAGCCTATGGTGCCCATTCTTGGAAAAAAAGAAATATCGCCACTCTCATTTATATCATGACTAGCTTGGGGACCCGGCGGTGCCCAGGTTATTTGAGAAAGACATTGTTTGCCAAGGTTGGTCCTTATCAGTTGTTTATTTGGCTCACAGTGGTCTCAGGAACTTAGTGAAGGTACTGCAAGTCCCATTGGCCATGGTCCATCCCCCTCCAAAGAGCACCAGGATGTAGAGTGGCTCATGGGGGCTCTGTGTGTCACATTTGGTCTTGATCATTCATTGGATGAGGGCTGCAGTGGTCTCGGAAGTGAGTGAAGGTACTGCAAGTCCCATCATCCATGGTCCATCCTCCTTCAAACTGTAGCAGGATGTAGAGTGGGTCATGGGGGCTCTGTGTGGCAAGTTTGGTCTGCATTGGTCATTAGATGAGGGTCGCAGTGGTTTTAGGATGTGAGTGAAGGTACTGCAGATCCCATCATCCATGGACCATCCTGCTTAGAACAGCATCAGGAAGTAGAGTGGGTCATGAGTATTCTGTGTGCCAAGTTTTGGCCTGGTCTGATTTGTAGGGGTTACAATGTTCTGTGAGAAGTGAATCGGCTGAAGGTACTGGAAATCCCATCATTTGTGGGCCATCCTGCCGTAAACTGCACCAGGTTGTAAAGTGGTCCATTGGGCCTCTGTGTGCCAAGTTTGGTCCTGATTTGTCATTGGTGTGGGCCACAGTGCTCTAAGGAAGTAAATTAAAGTACCGCAAGTCCCATCATCCATGGTTCATGGTCCATGGTCCATGATCCATCCTCCCTCAAACTGCACCAGGATGTAGAGTGCATCTTGGGGATGTGTGTGCCAACTTTGGTCTTGTTCTGTCATTGTTGGGGGCCTAGTCAGGAAAATCAAGTTGAGGAAGCCTTACTGTCAATTCAGGCCCTAAACAATATCCCATGAGCTGAGGCCTAGTCAGGAAAATCAAGTTAAGGAAGCCTTAGTGTCAATTTTGGGCCTGGTCTATGATTTGTAGGGGCTACAGTGTTCTGTGGGAAGTAAATCGGGTGAAGGTACTGCAAATCCCATCATTTGAGGCCCATCCTGCTCCAGGCTGTAAAGCCAAATTTGGTCCTGATCCGTCATTGGTGTGGGCCACAATGCTGTAAGGGAGTGAGTTAAAGTACTGCAAGTCCCATCATCCCTCAAACTGCACCAGGATGTAGAGTGAGTCTTGGGGGTTCTTTGGCCTTAAACTCCCACCATGGCTGACTGCCTCAGGCCTTTGCCTTATCCCCCTCTGGCAGTTTAGAGTGTCGGAATGTTCGTGTTGGCTGGCCAATTAGAGACGTTATGCAAATACTCCCTCACTGGCAACCAATCATGTTGTCAGAATGTAGCGGCCGGGATCCAATCAGAATGCTGCCACATACATACATACAAACATACAAACATTCCGCTTTATTATATATATAGATAGATATATAGATATAGATAGTAGGCATGAGAAAAAAGTTATGAAAATTAAAAGATTCGTAAGAAATTCATAAGAAATGCTACTTTTGAGTATTTCCGCATCTGGAACGCCAACCAGGAAGTGGACTTTCTTTATAGAACTTCGGGGGCCAGGATTTTCTTAAGTATCGTTATTAGGTCGTAAGGGGGGGCACCCTCCTTCTCTCTCACCACCCTCCCGCCTCCCTTGCCAATAAGTATTATGGCAAGGCAAGCCCTAAACTCGCTCCTTCTTTCGGCTGGAAGCCTGGAAAAATATAAACAGAGAGGTTTACTCAGAAGTAAATCTGCAAAGGAAGTAAACAGAGAAGTTTACTCATGAGTAAATCCGCAAAGGAGGGCACTTTGGATGAAGTGCCCTCCTTTGTGGATTTACTTCTGAGTAAACCTCTCTGTTTACATTTTTCCAGGCTTCCCTGCCACTCCTGCCTGCCAGGATCTAAAGCATCAAAGAGTATTGGGGTAGTATACCTACATTCCATGCACATGCAATAATACAGCAGTAATAACAATGGGTATAAGAAGAGGTAAAATTCAAACCGAAGTATTCTGACTGTGGTCCCTCCTCAAGCGGTGCAAACTGCAAACAGGAGGCAGCCTCTCCCGGGAAAAGCCAAAAGCTCGGGCAAAGCCAAAAGCCCGGGCACAGCGTTTGCTTGCTGCAGAATCCCGGGCTCATAGAGAAGAGCCCGTTTGCACCGCTTGAGGAGGCACCAGTCAGAATACTTCGGTTTGAATTTTACCCTCTTCTTATACCCATTGTTATTACTGCTGTATTATTGCATGTGCATGGAATGTAGGTATATGACCAGTTGGATTACTTATAATATTTAGGCACTTACTCTATAAGTTAGCATTCATTCTATTATACATTAGGTTGGTTTCTCACAGGATCTAAAGCGTGCCAAGCCTTGATGCGCTTTAGATCCTGGCAGGGCAGGAGGAGTGGACCTCCCTGCCCCTTCTGCCTGCCAGGATCTAAAGCCTTGAAGAGGCTTCATGACGGGCCAACTTCAGCCCTCCAGGTGTTTTGGACTTCAACTCCCACCATTCCTCACAGCCTCAGGCCTCTTCCTTTTCCTCTCAGCCTGGGCAAACTTGGGCCCTCGCTCCCTCAGGATCGGGGTGAGAGAGAGGCAGCGAGGAGCGGGGGGGGCTCCTCCTCCTTTTCTTTTGCTGCTTCCAAGAATAGAATACCCCCTCCCTCCTCCTTCCCTCCCTCCTTCCTATTTGGAGAGTCCCATCTAGAATTCAGTGTGATTTATTCAAGTTTTGGCCTACAACTCCCAGAAATCCCAGCCAATTTACCAGCTGTTAGGATTTCTGGGAGTTGTAGGCCAAAACCATCTGGAATGCGCATGCGCTGGCATACGAACTACTAACGGATTTCGTTAGTAATTATGTTACATTTTAGAAATTTTTTGAAAATTTTTGTAAGTTTTTCTATTACTAATCAACAAAATCCCCCCATTAGATTTTCGATTCCCTATTTTTGGGTTCTAAACCATGCCTGATAGATAGATATAGATATAGCTAGATTGCAGTATCATAATAGGGTCTCTCTGTGTTAGCTTTTGCTTCGGGTAGTGCAAAATGCAGAAGTATTTGTTCCATGTGGTTCCCTGATCTCTTTTCCAAAGACTTGTTATAAAAAAGAGCTAGACATGACCATGGTGGGTATATGAGACTAATATATCTCTGTAGATGATACCAGAAATGGCAAATCCTTACCTTCTCCAGCTCACTTCTTGATGGCACCTTGAATATATTATCTTGTATTCAACATGTCATATATGGTGATGATAAACATTTAAAATACCTCTAGAACATTATATCCTTGTAGGGACATGGAATATGAAACAGATCTCTTCCTCTGAAGCTAATTCTCTAATCTTGAAAGGGTCCTCTACTTCCAATGTCCAGGAGCAGTTCTGACACTTGGCAGCACAAAAGGAACTTCCTGGGTTGCCTCAGCAGCAGCTAAACAAAAAGGCCAACTTGCCACTCCCTCCCCCTGTGTCTGTGTTGGCTATAGCAGCAATATGGCCACCTACCTGAACCTTGGAGCTCTTCCTTTCTACTATTGGGTGGGTTGTATTACCCATGAATGGGGCCAGGAAGAAGGAGGGGGTCAAGGCCCACTTTTCCTTTCTTCAGCTTCCTTCCTTCCTTCCTTCATTATTTATTTATTTACTTACTTACTGTATTTGTATATCTCCTTTCTCAGCCTGCTGGTGACTCAAGGCAGTTTAAAGGCAGCAAATCCATGCACACAATATCAAAAATACAATTTAAGACATTAAAATACAACGTAAAACCACAACAGAAGCAATAAAACCAAACATCACATATCATTAGCATCTCTTTGTTAAAACATTGTCAAATTCCATCATCTAGTCATTCCATTTCCTATGTTGGTTACTCTGCATTTGCAAATGCTTGTTCAAACAACCATGTCTTGACTTTTTTTCAAAATGTTAAAAGGGAGGGAGCCAATCTGCTATCCCTAGGGAGGGCGTTCCATAGTCTAGGGGCCACACTGAGAAGGCCCTGTCTTTCATTCCTGCCAGACGTACTTGTGATGAAGGCGGGATTGAGAGCAGGGCCTCCCAGATGATCTTAAGGTCCATGGGTTTCACAACCCAGTAGAAAGAAGGAAGAATCCCAAGGATCAGGTTGGTGGCTTTATTTCTGCTATATCCATTACAGACATGGGGGGAGGGAGTGGCAATTGGGCCTTTTTGTTCAGCTACTGCTGGGGCAGCTCAGGGAGTTATCTGGAAACCATGAAATTGGTTGTGAAGACATATTTAATGTGTGTTTGTGTGCCCTGACCAGTATTCATTCATAGATTTCAACATAAATCAGATTGCATGAATACCAAAAGAACTGGCTTCATTGTGTATATCTATTACACAATGAAATGTAATATTTGGAAGATACACACCCATACAAATACATGCACGCACACACTTATATAGGAAGAGAAGCATCGTGATGCTGCATTAAAATGTTCTAAATCTACTTAAAGGTGTCATAGGAAGTATAGTAAGATAGGGATGGAAAGAGCATTTAAATATATTTGGAAAACAATAGCAATTATGTTTATTTATTTATTTATTTATTATTTCGGCTTCTAGACCGCTCCCTCTAGAAGCTCGGATGTTGATAGTTTAATAGCCATATTGAGAATAATTTTTGACTTGTGAAAATCTTTACACTTCAGAAGTTATGTGCAAAAGTAGCACATGGTTTTTTGAAAGCAAAAACAAACATTTCCAGTGCCAAAATATTATTTTCTGTACATAAAATGCTGTTTCTTTTCCAACGCACACTGCAATCCGGGCCTGCCCAACAGGCGGCCCGCGGTCCGTATACGGCCCGCCAGCCCCTTCCTTGCGGCCCGCTCAGTTATTTTAATAAAATAAAAATAAAAATAAAAAATAAAATAAAAATTTAAAAATACCTACTTCCGGGATTTGCAAGCATCGTGAGACTACGCCAGGCACACACGGGATTTCGAGGGAGGTCGAAATCCCATGTGTACCTGGCATAGTCTCGCGATAGTTCCTACAGCTGCCGAAATCTCGTTCCTGAGAAATCCTGCCCCGCTCCCCTGCCCCGGGAAGGCCTCCCGTGCGCCGATTGGGCGGCCCCCACATCGCTCACTCACCCCCACCAATCAGGGCCTGCTTCCCGCTCGCCTCCGGCATCCCGATTGGGCGCCCAACTTCCCAGGAAGAGGAGGCGGGGAAGGAAAGGAGAAAAAAAGAAGCTCGTATGGGAAGTGACCCCCCGCCCCTTCTGCTCACCCATTGGTCGGAGACCTACGGGAAGTGCGCCGCCTGCCATCCACCGAGCTGTCAATCTGTGCCTCCCTCCCAAAAGGGGCAGGGACAAAGGAGGCGAGGGGAAAGCAAGCGGCCCCGACCAGCGCCAAGCCCCACCGACTTTGCCTGCAAGGAGGCCCTGCCCCTGCTCCAGGGAGCCCTTTTGTGGAATGTTTACATCCACAAAACATTCGGTTGGTCTGCAGCGGCTGCGGAACCCTCAGCGCCGGGATCGGCC
This sequence comes from Anolis apletophallus, assembly GCA_030556195.1. Classification (NCBI taxonomy): domain Eukaryota; kingdom Metazoa; phylum Chordata; class Lepidosauria; order Squamata; family Anolidae; genus Anolis; species Anolis apletophallus. Next base: position 64,067,270 of record JARBWK010000007.1, on the reverse strand, counting down.
TGGCCCTCGCGCTCTGGCCTCGGTGACGAAGGGAAGCGCTGAGGCTGCTGCTTCGTTCCTCCCGCCTCGTCGCCCTCCTGAGGCGAAGAAAGCAGGGAAGGGGACCGAGGAGGATGCGGAGACTGAGGTGAGGCCGAGCCAGGCCGGCTGTGGAGGGATGCCAAGGTTGGTTCAATTCCATTGTTGAATCCAAACAGACAAGAAGCAAGTGTCACAGTATAATACCACAAATACAGGTAGCAATATCAAAATGCTTTATGTTAAAGCATTAAAAGTACCACTTAGTGGGGAGGCTAATTTAACTGATTTACGAGCCCATAAAAAAGATGAAAGAGAGACAAGGTTCCTCGACATGCTAGCTGATTATTCCCTTGAGCAGATGGTCATGGGACCAACCAGGGGAAAGGGGATCCTGGACTTGGTGCTAACTAATGAACAAGATCTCGTTCAAGATGTCCTTGTAACTGAGCCCATAGGTACCAGTGACCATAACACAATAACCTTCAACTTAAGTTTGGATAGCAAACTGTCAGTGAAAACAAACACGGAGACATTAAACTTTCTCAAAGGGAATTTCACCAAAATAAGAAAATTTGTAAAGAACAAACTAAAAAGAACAGTAAAAAAAATCAAATCCCTCCAAAATGCTTGGAAACTGTTTACAAATACTTTAAAACAGGCCGAACTAAAATGCATTCCAATAAAAAGAAAGAGGCATGGAAAGTCCAAAAGGACACCAGTATGGCTTACAAATGAAGTTAAAGATGTGATTGGAAAGAAGAAAAACTCATTTAAGAAATGGAAGGCTCTCCCTACCGAGGAGAACAGGAAGGAACACAAGCTCTGGCAAACTAAATGCAAAGCAACAGTCAGGAAAGCCAAGAGAGATTTTGAGGCACATATAGCAAAGAATATTTTAAAAAATAACAAAAACTTATTTAAGTACATCAGAAGCAGGAACCCAACTAGAAAAGCAGTTGGGCCACTTGACGACAATGGTCAGAAAGGGAAAATCAGTGAAGACAAGGAGATTGCTGAGCGCCTAAATGACTTCTTTGCCTCAGTTTTCACACAGGAGGACAGACAACATATGCCTGCAGCTGAGTCAGTTTTTTCAGGGAGGGAATTAAAAGAATTAAAACAGATAGAGATAAACAAGGAGGATGTTCTCACATGCCCTACTAAACTAAATGTCAACAAATCACCAGGTCCAGACGGCATCCACCCCAGAGTTCTTAAGGAACTCAAGTGTGAAATTGCTGAACTTCTAGCTAAGATATATAACCTTTCTCTAAGATCAGGCACTGTACCCGAGGACTGGAGGGAGGCAAATGTAACACCGATCTTCAAGAAAGGATCCAGAGGTGATCCAGGAAATTATAGACCAGTCAGTTTAACCTCAGTTCCAGGCAAAGTGATGGAAACCATTATTAAAGAAAATATTCCTAGGCACATAGAAGAACAGGCATTGCTGAAAGAAAATCAACATGGTTTCTGCAAAGGCAAATCATGTCTTACTAACTTGTTAGAATTCTTTGAGGGTGTAAATAAACACATAGATAAAGGGGACCCAATTGATATTGTTTACCTTGACTTTCAAAAGGCTTTTGACAAAGTCCCTCACCAAAGGCTCCTAAATAAGCTCTTCAGCCATGGAATCAGGGGACAGGTCTTGTCCTGGATTGGAACCTGGCTAAACTGTAGGAAACAAAGGGTGGTAATAAACGGACATTTCTCTGGGTGGAAAGAGGTGAGAAGTGGCGTACCCCAAGGTTCAGTTTTGGGTCCGTTACTTTTTAATTTATTCATTAATGATCTGGATGTAGGAGTGAATACTGAGGTAGCAAAGTTTGCAGACGACACTAAATTGTTCAGGGTAGTTAAAAATGAAACTGATTGTAAAGAGCTCCAGAAAGATCTCTCGAAATTGAGTGAATGGGCAACAAAGTGGCAAATGTATTTTAACCTAAACAAGTGTAAAGTCATGCACATCGGGGCAAAGAACCCCAACTACACCTACAAATTGATGGGGTCAAAGCTTTCCGAGACAAACCAGGAAAGGGATCTTGGGGTTTTGGTGGACAGCTCAATGAAGATGTCAACCCAGTGCACAGCAGTAGTGAAAAAAGCAAATTCTATGCTAGGCATGATCAGAAAGGGAATCGAAAATAGGTCAGCAAATGTTGTATTACCTCTCTACAAATCTATGGTAAGGCCACATTTGGAGTACTGTGTACAATTCTGGTCTCCGCACCTTAAGAAGGACATAACGGAACTGGAAAAGGTACAGAAAAGGGCAACAAGAATGATCCAAGGGATGGAGCGGCTCCCTTATGAAATCAGGTTGCAACGCCTTGGTCTTTTCAGCCTTGAAAGACGGTGTCTAAGAGGTGACTTGATCGAAGTGTATAAAATCATGCATGGGATAGAAAAGGTGAATAAAGAAAAATTATTTTCTTTGTCACAAAACACTAGGACTAGAGGGCACTCCCTGAAGCTCCAAAGTAGGAAAATTAGGACTAATAAAGGGAAATATTTCTTCACCCAGAGGGTCATTGGGTTATGGAATTTACTTCCAGAAGAGGTTGTGACAGCTGTCAGCCTGACCAACTTCAAGGCAGGATTAGACAGATTCATGGATACCAAGGGTATCGGTAGTTACTGAAAAGGACATTCAAGTGCCACCTCGGAGTTGGTTGAGGTAGGCAGGATTTCCCTGGGTACTGGTTGCCCCTCCCTTCTGCTCGAGATCCCCGTGTACAACTGGGGGCCACTGTGTGATACAGAATGCTGGACTAGATGGGCTGAGGTCCGATTCAGCATGGCTCTTCTTATGTTCCTATGTTCTTATGTTCTTATCTCCAGGAAACACGCTGAGGAATGAAAGATGCAACAGCTCCCCCTGGTGGCCAGATGTTAAAAAATTGCCTCTGTCTGTCTTGTGTGTTTGTGTGTTTATATGTAATGTGTACATTGTAATCTGCCCTGAGTCCCCTGCGGGGTGAGAAGGGCAGAATAGAGATGAAGTAAATAAATAAAGAAATAAATATGAATGGAACCTTAATACAAATCAATTATGAACGTGCAATTGCACCTGTGGATTTTGTCAATTTTATGTACAGAAAATAAGTTTCTAAATTTCATGTGCATACATTTTTGCAAAGCAACTCCTGAACTTTGGATAAATGTTGAAAATTGCACAGATTTCTCTCACTGCAGGGAGAAAACTGAGCAAATTATTTATGATTGCCTTTGAGAATTAAATTAGTGGAGCGCTATATCCCCAGTGATCTGTGAAAGCAGTCAGACCAGATTCTTCTCAGAAGAGAATGTGTTTCACAGAAAATGCACCAGAATCCATGGTCATCCTTGGTTGATAGTCTCAAACAAAAGATATAGGACCTCTTCACACAAGGCATTTTCCTCGTTTTACCATTTTTAATTGTGGCAAGGATAGGACCTGCTGTGCAACATCATACGACACATGGCACAGACCCCACCCACATTCCTCTTAAAGGTGCTTTCTCCCCTCCTGTGTTGCTCGGTGATGGCAGAAAGCATGGCAAGGCAACGCATGTTGTTACCCTTTCTGTCATCTGATGAGGGGAGGGAAAGGGTGCCAAAGCATCTTATGTACAGGGGCACATTCCTTCCATGTGATGAGAAAAGAGTGAGGGTGCACAGGGCACCAAAAACTGCCACATGCACTTTTCCGTTTACTAGCGATTATCAGCATAACAGCACAATCCGAAAGGGCTGTGTCAAGAGGTCCAAAGATGTTTCACCTCCTTGCAACTGAAGGAGGGAGGCTCCCTAAGAAACAAAAACAGGGTGATCTTTAAACAAATACTTTAAAAGAATTTCAAATTTACATTAAAAAAGCATATAGAACACAACATGATTTAAAAACACAACAGGACACCGTGTTTCCCCGAAAGTAAGACAGCGTCTTACTTTCCTTCCCCCCGAAAAGTCCCCCTACGTCTTACTTTCGGGGTACGTCTTATATAAACTAAGACGTACCCCGTCACCACGCCCACGCCGCCGCCACCGCCGTCATGCCGCCGCCGCCGCAACCGGCCCCATCGGCCGCGGCACACCTCCACAGCGCAGCTTTCTGCACGTGCGCGGCCGGCGGCCGGCGGCGCACGCGCAGGAACGTCTACAGGCGCCTCTTGCTCTCTTCCCCCTCCCTTTCTTCGTCCAAGGAAGGGAGGGGGAAGAGAGCAAGAGGCGTGGCGAAGCGGCGGCGCATCACTCTGACGCGGCGCCACTTCACCATGCCTCTTGCTCTCTTCCCCCTCCCTTGCTTCGTCCAAGGAAGGGAGGGGAAGAGAGTAAGAGGCGTGGTGAAGCAGCGGTGCGTCACTCTGACGCGGCACCGCTTCACCATGCCTCTTGCTCTCTTCCCCCTCCCTTTCTTCGTCCAAGGAAGGGAGGGGGGACGAGAGTAAGAGGCGTGGTGAAGCAGCGGTGCGTCACTCTGATGCGGCGCCGCTCACCATGCCTTATATAAACTAAGACGTGCCCCGTCGCCACGCCCACGCTGCCGCCACCGCCGTCATGCCGCCCGCCGCAACCTGCCCCATCGGCCGCGGCACACCTCCGCGGCGCAGCTTTCTGCGCGTGTGCGGCCGGCGGCCGGCGGCGCACGCGCAGGAACGTCTACAGGCGCCTCTTGCTCTCTTCCCCCTCCCTTCCTTGGATGAAGGAAGGGAGGGGAAGAGAGTAAGAGGCGTGGCGGCAGCGGCGCGTCACTCTGATGCGGCGCCGCTTCACACGCCTCTTGCTCTCTTCCCCCTCCCTTTCTTCGTCCAAGGAAGGGAGGGGGAAGAGAGTAAGAGGCGTGGTGAAGCAGCGGTGCATCACTCTGACGCGCCGCTTCACCATGCCTCTGCTCTCTTCCCCTCCCTTTCTTCGTCCAAGGAAAGGAGGGGAAGAGAGTAAGAGGCGTGGTGAAGCAGCGGTGCGTCACTCTGACGCGGCACTGCCACCATGCCTCTTGCTCTTCCCCTCCCTCTTCGTCCAAGGAAGGGAGGGGGAAGAGAGTAAGAGGCGTGGTGAAGCAGCGGTGCGTCACTCTGACGCGGCGCCGCTTCACCATGCCTCTTGCTCTCTTCCCCCTCCCTTTCTTCGTCCAAGGAAGGGAGGGGGAAGAGAGCAAGAGGCGTGGCGAAGCGGCGCCGCGTCACTCTGATGCGGCGCCGCTTCACCACCACCTCTTGCTCTCTTCCCCTCCCTTTCTTCGTCCAAGGAAGGGAGGGGAAGAGAGTAAGAGGCGTGGTGAAGCAGCGGTGCATCACTCTGACGCGCCAGCCACCATGCCTCTTGCTCTCTTCCCTCCCTTTCTTCGTCCAAGGAAGGGAGGGGAAGAGAGTAAGAGGCGTGGTGAAGCAGCGGTGCGTCACTCTGATGCGGCGCCGCTTCACCATGCCTCTTGCTCTCTTCCCCTCCCTTTCTTCGTCCAAGGAAGGGAGGGGAAGAGAGTAAGAGGCGTGGCGAGCGGCGCGTCACTCTGATGCGGCGCCGCCACCACGCCTCTTGCTCTTCCCCTCCCTTTCTTCGTCCAAGGAAGGGAGGGGGAAGAGAGTAAGAGGCGTGGTGAAGCAGCGGTGCGTCACTCTGACGCGGCGCCGCTTCACCATGCCTCTTGCTCTCTTCCCCCTCCCTTTCTTCGTCCAAGGAAGGGAGGGGAAGAGAGTAAGAGGCGTGGTGAAGCAGCGAGCGTCACTCTGACGCGCACCGCTTCACCATGCCTCTTGCTCTCTTCCTCCCTCCCTTCGTCCAGGGAAGGGAGGGGGAAGAGAGTAAGAGGTGTGGCGAAGCAGCGGTGCGTCACTCTGACGCGGGCGCTTCACCATGCCTCTTGCTCTCTTCCCCCTCCCTTTCTTCGTCCAAGAAAGGGAGGGGGGGAAAAGAGAGTAAGAGGCGTGGCGAAGCGGCGGCGCGTCACTCAGACGCGGCGCTGCTTCGCCACGCCTCTTGCTCTCTTCCCCTCCCTTCCTTGGACGAAGAAAGGGAGGGGGAAGAGAGCAAGAGGCGCCGCGTCAGAGAGGCCTGGCAGAAAGGTGTGCCGCGGCCGATGGGCTGGTTGCGGCGGCGTGGCGGCGAGGTATGGCTTACTTTCGGGGTACGGCTTATATTAGCCGACCCCCCTGACACCCCCGATACGTCTTACAATCGGGGGTGTCTTACTATCGGGGAAACACGGTAGTTGCAATCTACAAAGAGAGTTAACCATAATATTATGCAAAGCCTCTAACATTGGCTGTTATCATCTTGGGAAACCAGGCTATTGTAAAAAAAAGTTGTATATGCTGTTGTATTTCCTCAGACATGTCGTAAATGTGGCTCTCAGGGCAAGAAAACATCTTCAAAACATACAAATCACTGTCAAGTTGCAATGTGCAATGGATGAGCTTTGGTGCCCATGGAACAGTCAATTGCCACTTAAATTTAGTAAACCTTGCTTTCCTATTGTAACAGGAGCGACTTGAGAAACTGCAAGTCACTTCTGATGTGAGAGAATTGGCTGTCTGCAGGGATGTTGCCCAGAGGACGTCTGGAGGTTTGATATTTTACCATCCTCGTGGGAGGCTTCTCTCATGTCCCCACATGGGGAGCTGGAGCTGACAGAGGGAGCTCAACCCACTCTCCCTGGATCTGAACTGCTGAGTCAGCTGTCCTGCTGGCACAAGAGTTTAACCCATTGCGCCATTTCACAATGTGTACACCCATGCTGATGCACATATATTTTATGCCAAAGGCATGTTAGATTTTGGAAATGATCATATTCAGCCCATAATATCTTCCTTTTCCACATAGGGCTACAGGAGTATATATGCAATATTCGAATTACAAACATCTCACTTATAAATGACTACTAATTACAAATGGGGGTGAGACAACGAGAAGTGAGAGAAATCTACCTCTTGGAAGGGAAATTCATTCCTGAAAGAGTTACCATGGGAAAAAGGTGTCTCTACTGAAGCTTTCTCATCCATCCTTGTTTCTAAAACAAGCATTTTTTTCAAATCACAGAGACAGACAGTGAAGTGAAATCTTATGTACAGGGGCACAGACCAACAAAACAAACATCACAGGAGTATTAACTCTTCCTTGTGCTATCCAAAGCTAATATCAACCTGTATGTCTGTCTGTCTGTCTGGATTTACACTTTAAACTTGGGAACTGTCTGTGTACATGGCTTTAATAATTTATCATGTACCCCTGATATATGATAAAACAGAGAATGGTGGCAGCTGTTGGGATACTTCCTAATGTTTACTTTGGATAGCCATGTACAGAGTCCATCAGTGCTATTAGCCTACATAGCATTAAGCGGAAACAACACAGTATCCCAAATGAATGCAGGTGTTCTGTATCTCTATCAAATTACTGACTAAAGCAATCTTCTCTGGAGTGGAAATGTTTTCTCAGAAAGCTCTGAATGCTAAAGAGAAACCTTTATCTTTCTAGCTAATAATAACAGGAATTGTAACTGACATCAATATTTTTACTGCCAATTTTCTTTAAATATTAAATGCACAAAATAGAAATGATTCCACCACTTTCTACAAGGAGAGAAAGCATCAGGAAGGCTTGCCCTAGAGCAGTGGTTCTCAACCTTTCTAATGCCATGACCCCTTAATACAGTTCCTCATGTTGTGTGACCCCCAATCATAAAATTATTTTCGTTGCTACTTCATAACTGTAATTTTGCTACTGTTATGAATTTTAATGTTAATATCTAATATGCAGGGTGTATTTTCATTCATTGGACCAAATTTGGCACAAATACTCCATATGTCCAAATTTCAATACTGGCAGTATTGGGGGGGGATTGACTTTGTCATTTGGGAGTTGTAGTTGCTGGGATTTACAGTTCACCTACAGTCAAAGAGAATTCTGAATCCACCAATGATAGAATTGGGCCAAATTTCCCACATAAAACCCACATGACCAACAGAAAATACTGGAGGAATTTGGGAGGAATTGACAGTGATTTAGGAGAAATGCAGTTCACCTACATCTGAAGAGCACTGTGAACTCAAACAATGATGGATTTGTACCAAATTTGGCACAAACACCTGATATGCTGAAATTTGAATACTGGTGGGGTTGTGGGGATTGATTTTGTCATTTTGTTGAAATTAATAGCAGAATGATGTAGTTCAATATGTTTATACTGAAGTCTAGATGGATGTGATGTGTCTGTCTCATGAGAGTGGATAGAAGTAAGCAGATTTCCTCTCTCATGAGCGCCATCTAGCGGTAGAATAATATTATAGTTGGAAGAAATAAACCATTGTTGCTAGGCTCTGCCTATTGGCTCTCTCTCTCTTCCAATCACAGCAATGAAGAAGGGAGGAGTTTAGAGTTGCTGTTAGTCTTCTGCTGTATACCTCCATTTTTGTGAGCCTCATGGTATGTTTTCTCCTGTTCTAACTTGTTAAACATGCTGTTGCATGTGTATTACTGCCTTTCTGTTGCTTTCTACAATAACGTAGAAATGCTTTAATAACATGGCTTGTTTGCTCAGATGCTTTATTTCCAGTGTGAGTCCTCATATGCCACATTTGCTGTTAACCCTTTTGAACTGCTTCTTTGCTGTGTTTTATACTTTGCATCAAACCGTTTTTTTCTGGAACAACAATTTTGTCATTTAGGAGTTGTAGTTGCTGGGATTTATAGCTAACCTACAATCAAAGATCACTCTGAATCCAGCCTACAATGGATCTCCCAACATTGAATACTAGCGAGATTGGGGGGCTGTTTTTGAATTCTGAGAGTTGTAATTCACTAACACTCAGAGAGCACTCTGTACTAAACTGTTGATGGAACTAGTAAACTTGCCACACATACCCAACATGCCAAACTTTGCATACTGGTGGGGGTTTCGAGGGGACTGACCTTATGTCTACTTTCTTCTTCCCACTTGGAGTCTCAGAAACAGCCCTCCCCTTGGCTGTGAGGTCAGCCAAGAGGCCGACCAATCACAAAAAGAGGAGGGCTTTTGGTGGGAGGAAGAGAAGGACAGGTGGAGAGATCTACAGCCTTCTCTGCCAAAGGAGTTCCTAGGACCAACAGAAATGTGTGTTTTAATGGTCTTTAGTGACCCCTATGAAACCCTCCTTGTGACCCAACCCAGGGGTCCCGACACCCAGGTTGAGAAATGCCGCCCTAGAGAGCTGACAAAAATGTAGGCACAGTCCATACTAATACAGCTACTGTTACCACTATTGCTGGATTGTGTTTTACCTGGGAAACTGTGGAGAGAAGATCTATTTCTATATCTCTCAGCAAGTTCTACCTACCCCAGTTGGATAGTTGAGGGAGCTGGCAGATGAAAACAGGAGAATGGTGGGGGCAGGCTGAAGAAATCATACATTTAGGGCCATACAAGGGCAAGTACCTGTTTTACTGCTTGAAAGAAGGAGGGTATGGCATTCTGTTAATTTGCACTTTACTATTGCACCATTATTATCTGTGAGTATACAGCCAGTCTATTAGAGGAAGAAACTGCATATGTGGGAGTTACCAGTACAGTTGGTTCCAAAATAAGGTGATTCCAAGATGAGACCAAATAACTGCCCACACATATATAACTTCCCAGCTACCTCATCATCTCCTTATAAGCCAAAATTGGGACACCATCTATACTAGTGGTATCAAACTTGTGGCCATCTAGGTGTTTTGAACTTCTGTTCCCAGAATTCCTGACCATTGGACAAGCTGTTAGGACTTGGAGTTAGATTCCAAAATACCTAGAGAGCCATAAGTTTGACGCCTCTAATTTACACTGACCATTTAATGCAGTTTCAAACCTGTATTGAAGAAAGTGGTTTCACTGTGCAGATGATTACATGTGAAATCCAGGAACCAGTTTGAGCCCTGGATGGTTGGTAGTAAGCACTTCTGACTGTCGCAACTACCTGGGCTGACATTTGGAAAGATGGATCCAGGAGTACTCCCAAGCTGCAACACATTATCTCCTCCAGGCATTTATTCAGAAGAGACACACTATCCTTAACTATCAGGATTATACATGACCCAGATTTCATTGTTTCTTCCAACTAGAAAAGACCCATTGAATTAAAGGACTCCACCAGATGACCAGTGGCAGACAGCGGCAAGCAGCGGCACTGTCCTTAATGGTGAGGCATGGAGGCCATTGCCTTCCATCATGTCACCCCATCCAGCATTGCCAGCAAGCCAGTGATCACTTGGATGGAAAGGAGGTGTTCATGCAGTTCACACAGCTTCCTCCTATGGAGCTGGCAACATGGCAGGCTTCCTGTGTTGCCAGCTCCAGGCCCGGGCACGCACACCTCCCTTCTATCCATGTGATCGCTGGTTGGCTGGTGAGGTGGGACAGGGCAAGACAAGGTGAGACAATGCCCTCCATGCCTCGCCATTAAGGACAGTGCTGTTGCTGGCCATCTGATGAGGCCTTTAGCAAGACACTCATTTACTAATTGAGGCTAACTGACAGGATTGAGGCCCTCCCCAGAAGCCCCCTTAAACACAGTAAAAAAGAAAAGAAAAGAACTCACCCGGGCTCCATAATATGGTTGTTAGAGTTCTCCTGGTGCATGCAAATGATGTGCCAAGAGAAAGGGGAGATGGAGGAGAAAAATTGCTCCTGCCCCCCCCCCCCCTTCTTCTCCTGGCATGTCATTTGTACATGCCAGGAGAACTCTCGCAGCCATCTTATGGAACCCGGGTGAGTGCTTTCCTTTTTTAAATTGTGTTTAGTGGGGCTTCTGCGGAGTGGGTTAAGTGCCCTGGTGTTATACTGGGAAGTCCCAGTACAACATCTGGACACCCACCCCAGAAAGCACAAACTTTCTGGGGTGTATGTGGACAGGGCCCCAGGAACATTTACGTTTTTTAAATGCGAATGCGATGAAATGCTGTCTGGAAAGGCCCCCAAGACTGTTTTTAAAGAGTGTTGCTATTTGAAGACATTAAGCAAATAGTATCACATTAGGCTTGGCTGATTAAAAAAATGTTTCAAAACTCGTTTCGGGTGTAGAGGGCGCTGGTGGTTCGATTCGGAAATCAATTCTGATTTTCATACAAAAAAATGTTCAAAACTTTTTGAAACTTTTGAGACTTCCAAATTCCGAATAATGGTTTGAAAGTGTTAGTTCCTGTTTTATTGGGTGGTCTTTACTTTGGAAGTAGTTGTTTTACTCCAAAAGGGGGGGGGGAGCAAAGGGAGGAACTTCATCCATGCTGATTTAAAACAGCTTCTCTAGTGTAAGCCTGAAGTGGGAGGGACAACAAAGCGAGGAAATTCACCACTCTGTTTTAAAATGCTTGCCCAGACTCCAGATGGTCACCCAGCCTCAATAATAATAATAATAATAATAATTTTAAAAAAATTGGAAGAGACCCCTTGTGCCATCTAGTCCAACCCCCTTCATTCTAACTTCATGCAAAGAAAACACAATCAAAGCACCCCTGACAGATGGCCACCAGTCTTAGTAATAATAATAATAATAATAGTTTTCACCTCCTGGCCCAGGAAGTTTAGGCAGGCAGGAAAGCAGTCAGGTTGTTGTGAGCGGAGGTCCATTCTCCGTGCCCAGTGCAGGCCAGCGTGAGGAAGGAGGCCAAAGGCGACCTTCAGGAGTGGCGTGGCATAGGCCAGACACTCCGTTGGGCCCCAGCTGGGCCCAGGAAGGATGGAAGAAGGAGGCGGGAAGCAGTGGCGGGAACACTAGCCAACCACTTCACTCAGCCAGAGGCAGCTTCCCCATAAGCGAGGTCGACTGGCTGAGGAGGCCCAGTGGCCGGGTGGTGGAGCACGGCCCCTGGATGCACGCTCCCAGGGCCTCTTCCTGCGCACACTTCCCAATGCTGGGAGAGAGAGGCGCCCCGGCTTTGGCAAGCGCGTGGGGGAAAGGGCTGAAATCACACATCCAGGGGCCAGTGAAGCATCAGAGGAGAGAGAGAGAGAGAGAGAGAGAGAGAGAGAGAGAGAGAGAGAGAGGAAATTCACCACTCTGTGAGCCGAGGCCAGGGACCAGAAGTGAGGAAACACTGAATCATTTCTGACTCATTTACTGCTTCCGAACAGAAATGGCAGAAAAAGCTTCGGAAGGGCAAAGGGAATTTCGGTTTCCTTAAAAACATCAAAATCACTTCAAAAAGCAAATCTTTCCGAATTTCTTCCGAATTACAAAGATTCTAACTGAACGTAACCATGACTAGATTACAGTATTTTACTTGCTCCACCTATGTAACTTCATTCACCTATATTCCCATTCCTGGCAATAAGCTAAAATGTGTCCTCTAATAATTTTGTATGCATAATCAAGATTTCAAATTGCTTCAGCTGAAATGAGCAAATTATGGTTTTTAGTTGTAATTATCCCATTCATTAGATATGTTTTTCTTTACTAGATAGTTGAATGAATACTAAACAATCAAATTTCTACATGCTAATGGGATTTTTTAAAGTGAAGATGTTTGAAATAAGACTTTATACAACTATTAGGAACATATTAAACCAGCAGAATGACTGTGAAATATGCATTTGTTAGAAAATAAATAATTTAAAGCCCTGTAAGTTTTACCGTAAATTCCACTTGGTTCTTAGATTATTCATGTATTAACAATGTTTATTTTTCAATCATTATGCTGTTTTGTTCTGGTTACTAAGATTTTGTTATTTATTTAGTATAATAATGATAATAATAAACATATAAACATTGGAAAAATTGGCAAAACCACAATCTGACAACTGCAAAAGGCAACCTTACTTGGATCTGCGTGCATCATTCGAAAATACATCACATAGTCCTAGATGCTTGGTAAGTGTTCTATTTCTGATTTTGTGATATGAAATCCAGCATATATATATATATATATATATATATATATATATATATATATATATATATATGCAACATACTGTGTTTTTGTGTCAGCACAGTAATATTATTATTATTAATAATAATAATAAAAATGCACCTCACTCTCCGAAGGGTGGCTTCCAAATGTAACACAAACAAGGCGAACATTCAATGCCTTAAAAATATAAACATTTACACATACAATTAAAACAAAATGGCTATTATAAATCAGTCAGTGAGGCATCATTGATCATACTAAAATCTGAATAAAGATATAAAAATACAGCTCTTTGATAAAATTAAGTAGATAAGCCTTACTGTTCTTGCAAAGAAGAACTACCATGTGCAATACACCTTGTGATTTCTCCCAGTATAATTCAATATTAAGACTTATTCCATCATAGAACAAGTAATCAAAAAACAAGTAAACTTATTTTTGATTGATATTATTGTTACATTGCTCACTTTAAAAGCCAACAAACAAAGTGGTTCTCTAATAAACCTGTCATTGTTTGCTTTATTTTCTTGACGTTGATATAAAGTATGAGCTTTGTTATGAATGTAACACTAAAACTTGTAAAATTAAGTTGGATTCCTCATTTCTTTTTCAGTCATGCAGTATCAACTTTTGCTGAATAGGTTTCATATGTATTTCATTCACTGTTCGATTAATATTTCTTCAGAGATTGTATTTGTATCACGAAAAGTTTTATAATAGGCCAAGCCCTGTATTTTATCCAGGTTCGCTCTCCAATATTGACAGCAAAGAAGAAAGATACAGGAGAAGTTTGCCTTTTTATACATGACATTTGTAACTGTTCTAATTTCTATACATGTTCTGTAATTTAAAGGGCATCTGGAAGCATTGAGGTTACATTTTTCTATTGCATAGAAGAAGAAGAAATGTACAGGGTGTTTTTATAAACACAATTGCAATCCAATTGAATAAATTTGTATCTGTTACAATCAGCGTCTGTCCAAAGAAACATACAGATGCTAAGGCTAACTTATTTCCATATCATTCTACCTGGAAGGGGTACCCTGAAATAATATTTTACATTGCTGGGAAACAGAAATGAGTGTTTCAAAACAATGTCCTGATAATGAAAAAAAGAAATCAATAAAAAAAATCTAACAGACAACCCCCCATCCCCTTCCTCGCTCTTTACTTCTAGCTGCATATTTGGAATTAGAAGAATGATTTCAAGATATATCAAGATGTAGACCATTTTGATTTCAGTAAGGATGCAACAAAATTCTCTCATATGCTAAAATGTGATTTAGATCAGGACTCCTTAAATTTTTCCACTCAGGATCCCTTTTAGCCTGATAAATTTGTATGTGATCCCGGGTATATAAGGATATTAAATAGACATAAAAAGTAAATGTTTGCTGATAACAAATCAGCATTTGCAAAGCTTGCTCAACAGGCCGATTTTCCTTTTTATGAATGACAACTGAAGCATTTTATGCAGTCTACTTTTTTTGGTGTCAGAAGCAAGTTGCTTCTGGTGTGAGAAAACTGGCTGTCTGCAAGGACGTTGCCCAGGGAATGCCTGGGTGATTGATGTTTTAACATCTTGTGGGAAGTTTTTCTCATGTCCCTGCATGAGAAGCTAGAGCTCAACAAACGGGAACTTACCCCGCTTCCTGGATTCAAACCGCCAACCTATCAGCCAACCAGTCCTGCCGACACAAGGGTTTAACCCATTGCACCACTAGAGGTCTCCTGTAAACCTTGAAAAACAGGTTTGTTTAATGTCCAAAGAGGCACTAGGTGATATTCAGAAAATGTTTACTGTTGTCAAATTTTGCAGGACCCCAAAATTGAGCTGAAGGGGGGGAGGGGGATTTGGGGTTGGAACCCACAGTTTAAGAATTTATTTGTTTATTTACATTTCTCCAACCTAGAGGCGACTCAAGGAGGCTTTACAGCCAAGCTAGATCATTCTACTGCTTAGTTTATTTTTAGGTGGTTACCAAACTGTACCCAAAAAGCTCTCACTAGTTGTTCCTTGCCATTTGGTGTGATGTCCTGTGCTCTATGACAGGGCTGTCCAACTTCTACCAGACCTGTGGCCGGAATTCCGGTTACTGATGACCTGGGGGGCTGAAGGGTCTGCCTCTGCCCCCTCCCCCCCTCCTCCCCTGCCCCACCCCCAGCTCCACCCCCTCCCCTGCCTTGGAGGTGTCTGTGGAGGACACCGGGGCTTTGACTTGGAGATAGAGATGAACACCAAAATCCCAGTCTCAAGTCCCAGTCCCTGCTTTGAACTGGATTATATTGCAGTGTGGACTCAGGGCCCTTCACATGGCCATATAACACAGAATATCCAGGCAGGAAACCCCACAAAACCTGCTTTGAACTGGATTATATTGCAGTGTGGACTCAGGGCCCTTCCACACAGCCATATAACCCAGAATACCTGCTTTGAACTGGATTATCGGAGTCCACACTCATATAATCTGGTTTAAAGCAAATAACATGGGATTTTATTCAGATGTGTGGAAAGGAAGTCAAATAAGAAGCCAGGGCCCTTCCACACAGGCCTATAACCCTGAATGATAAGGCATAATATTCATTCTGCCTCTGCTAATAATAATAATAATAATAATAACAACAACAACAGGTTCCTGGAGTAGGAGACCTCCAAGGGCCATCCGGGGCCATCCAGTCCAATCTCCTTCTGCCATAAGGGGAAAATACAATCAAAGCATTCCTCACAGATGGCCATTCACCTTCTAATGATAATAATAATAATAAGAAGAAGAACATAGGAACATAAGAAGAGCCGTGCTGAAATCGGACCTCAGCCCATCTAGTCCAGCATTCTGTATCACACAGTGGCCCACCAGTTGTACACGGGGATCTCGAGCAGAAGGGAGGGCAAAACCCTGACCTGCTCCCGACCCCCCACAACCAGTACCTAGGGAAATCCTGCCTACCTCAACCAACTCCGAGGTGGCACTTGAATGTCCTTTTCAGTAACTACCGATACACTTGGTATCCATGAATCTGTCTAATCCTGCCTTGAAGTTGTTCAGGCTGACAGCTGTCACAACCTCCTCTGGAAGTGAGTTCCATAACCCAATGACCCTCTGGGTGAAGAAATATTTCCCTTTATTAGTCCTAATTTTCCTACCTTGGAGCTTCAGGGAGTGCCCTCTAGTCCTAGTGTTTTGTGACAAAGAAAATAATTTTTCTTTATTCACCTTTTCTATCCCATGCATGATTTTATACACTTCGATCAAGTCACCTCTTAAACGCCGTCTTTCAAGGCTGAAAAGACCAAGGCGTTGCAACCTGGTTTCATAAGGGAGCCGCTCCATCCCTTGGATCATTCTTTTTGCCCTTTTCTGTCCCTTTTCCAGTTCCGTTATATCCTTCTTAAGGTGCGGAGACCAGAATTGTACACAGTACTCCAAATGTGGCCTTACCATCGATTTGTAGAGAGGTAATACAACATTTGCTGACATATTTTCGATTCCCTTCTTGATCATGCCAAGCATAGAATTTGCTTTTTTCACTGCTGCAGCGCACTGGGTTGACATCTTCATTGAGCTGTCCACCAAAACCCCAAGATCCCTTTCCTGGTTTGTCTCGGAAAGCTTTGACCCCATCAATTTGTAGGTGTAGTTGGGGTTCTTTGCCCGATGTGCATGACTTTACACTTGTTTAGGTTAAAATGCATTTGCCACTTCGTTGCCCATTCACTCAATTTCGAGAGATCTTTCTGGAGCTCTTTACAATCAGTTTCATTTTTAACTACCCTGAACAATTTAGTGTCGTCTGCAAACTTTGCTACCTCAGAATTCACTCCTACATCCAGATCATTAACGAATAAATTAAAAAGTAACGGACCCAAAACTGAACCTTGGGGTACGCCACTTCTCACCTCTTTCCACCCAGAGAAATGTCCGTTTATTACCACCCTTTGTTTCCTACAGTTTAGCCAGGTTCCAATCCAGGACAAGACCTGTCCCCTGATTCCATGACTGAAGAGCTTATTTAGGAGCCTTTGGTGAGGGACTTTGTCAAAAGCCTTTTGAAAGTCAAGGTAAACAATATCAATTGGGTCCCCTTTATCTATGTGTTTATTTACACCCTCAAAGAATTCTAACAAGTTAGTAAGACATGATTTGCCTTTGCAGAAACCATGTTGATTTTCCTTCAGCAATGCCTGTTCTTCTATGTGCTTAGTAATTTTTTCTTTAATAATGGTTTCCATCACTTTGCCTGGAACTGAGGTTAGACTAACTGGCCTATAATTTCCTGGATCACCCCTGGATCCTTTCTTGAAGATCGGAGTTACATTTGCCTCCCTCCAGTCCTCGGGTACAGTGCCTGATCTTAGAGAAAGATTATATATTTTGGCTAGAATTTCAGCAATTTCACACTTGAGTTCCTTAAGAACTCTGGGGTGGATGCCATCTGGCCCTGGTGATTTGTTGACATTTAGTTTAGTAAGGCATGTGAGAACATCTTCCTTGTTTATCTCTATCTGGTTCAATTCATTTAATTCCCTCCCTGAAAAAACTGACTCAGCTGCAGGCATATGTTGTCTGTCCTCCTGTGTGAAAACGGAGGCAAAGAAGTCATTTAGCCGCTCAGCAATCTCCTTGTCTTCGCTGATTTTCCCTTTCTGACCATTGTCGTCGAGTGGCACAACTGCTTTTCTAGTTGGGTTCCTGCTTCTGATGTACTTAAAGAAGTTTTTGTTGTTTTTTTTAAATATTCTTTGCTATGTGTGCCTCAATAATAATAATAATAATAATTACAATGGGTTCCTAGAATAGGAGACCTCCAAGGGCCATCCAGTCCAATCTCCTTCTGCTATAAGGGGAAAACACAATCAAAGCAATCCTCACAGATGGCCATTCAGCTTCTAATGATGATGATGATAATAATAATAATAATAATTACAATGGGTTCCTAGAATAGGAGACCTCCAAGGGCCATCCAGTCCAATCTCCTTTTGCTATAAGGGGAAAACACAATCAAAGCATTCCTCACAGGGCCATTCAGCCTCTAATGATGATGATAATAATAATAATAATTACAATGGGTTCCTAGAATAGGAGACCTCCAAGGGCCATCCAGTCCAATCTCCTTCTGCTATAAGGGGAAAACACAATCAAAGCATTCCTCACAGATGGCCATTCAGCCTCTAATGATGATGATGATAATAATAATAATAATAATAATTACAATGGGTTCCTAGAATAGGAGACCTCCAAGGGCCATCCAGTCCTACCTCCTTCTGCTATAAGGGGAAAATACAATCAAAGCATTCCTCAGCCATGTTGAATCAAACCTAAACTCTCATGAGAGCAACAGAAAGTACTGAACCTTGAGTTTGGGAGTTGTAGTTCTCCTCCATCCAGAGAGCACTGTGGACTCAAATAATGATGGATCAGGACCAAACTTGGCAGGAATCCTCAGAAGAGGAGGAAGCTGGAAAGGGAATGGATGAGCATCCCCCCGCGCGCTCCAAACTCGGCCCCGCCCCTTTTTCGCTCTGGCCACGCCCCTCTTGCTTGGTGCACTCTCTCCTTCCCTCTTTCTTTCAAGTGGTGGAAAAGGGAAGGAATGAAAGGGGGAAAGAGAGAGAAGGAGGAGGGAGAGAGAGGGGGGAGGGAGGGAAGTAGGATTAGGAGGAAGGGAGCCTGCTCCCCCCTGCCCCTCAACCCCCCGGCTGGGGAAAAAATGAATAAAAAATATTCAAAAAAATATTCAAAAAAATATTTTAAAAAATATTTTTTTAAATCTTAAAAAGCAGATATCTTGCAGGAGGGTAGGGGGCCATGGGGAAGGAGTTGGGGGCCGTATACGGCCCGTGGGCTGCAGTTGGACAGCCCTGCTCTATGATGTTGACTGCCTTGTTTATACAGTCTACGAAGTTCTGTAAGATTAATCTGATCAATAAAAAGATTGAAAGGTGAATTAACATTTATTTTTAAACATTTGAAGTGCTTTCAATGATATGAAATGAAATCTTGAGTTAACACACGAAAAGAACTTTCTAATAATAAGTGAGACAGACTATTTTGAAATATAGTTTGTTACATTGTCTCCTTCCCTTGAGGTTTTTAAATTTTTACATTGCAGTTCTGATGCAATAATGATCTTCGACATCCAAACCAATGCAGGGGGGAAGCAGAAAGAGCAAATGAAATAGCTTGTGTAAGTAGTGAAAATATTGACTAACCACAGGTCATATTACACCTTCTCACATGAAATAAAAATACAATTAAAAAGTCCAGTATATCTAAAATTAGTAAAGATGATCTTCAAACCAAGGCTATATACTAAGTAGAAAATTGCAAACAGTAAACCCACTATTTTCTCTTACCTAAGAGAACATCTATCTGTAGCTATTGTAGGAGGAGGAGTTTATTAATAATAATTCTGTCCCCAATTTTTTTTTGTTTATGAAAATAGTGAGGTATGATACCTTCATTTATGGACTCGACATTCACAGTTTCACTTACTCTCCAAAACATATCCTCCAGGAGTGTCTGTGGACTTGTATAGGTCCTCCATTGTGATTCTAAGAACTGAGTTTAACTCAATTATAGTCAAAATACATTATCTGCCTTTTCTGGTATCCTTGCTGTGTGTGTGGGTAGATGGGTGGATTGGAATGTATTCCTCAGAGGCCGTGCTATATGAAAATTGTTCACACCTAGAATCCTACATTTATTGTGTTTGCATCCCCTTTGTAAATGTACATGACCCTTTTCCTTGGATACCTAAACTGTATTTCTAAATACTCTGCAAGTAGCAGATGCAACTATCTTTAAGGTTGCATAGGTCAACAGCAAGCTAGACTATTAACAGTAAGGAGCTCACTCTGCCCCCAGGCTGCTTTGAATGCATGCCTACTTGTTCAGTAGTGATTTAATGCAGTCAGCTGCCAAGTAGCAGATGCAACTATCTTTAAGGTTGCATAGGTCAATAGCAAGCTAGACTATTAACAGTAAGGAGCTCACTCTGCCCCCAGGGCTTGCTTTGAATGCATGCCTACTTGGTCAGTAGTGATTTAATGCAGTCAGCTTGCATATGTCTTGTATCATAACATGTATATGTTAATTACTATTTATTATTATTAATTTTATTTAGTTATTTAAAATTATTTATTTTGACCTTACCAAAATGGCCACCAAGCCTAACACAAAATGGCTGCCATGGCCCCACCCCCAAGATGGCCACTGGCCTCACCAAAATGGCAGCTGAGTCTCCACCCCCTGCAATGGTTGCCACCCTTTAAAGATGGTGGCAATGGCCCCACCCACAAAATGGCCACCTCCATGGCCCTGGCATGGCCATGAGGCCCTGAAGTGAAGAGGACAAGGGTGAGTAAGGGAATCCCACCCCAGGGCCCTTTTAAGAAGAAGCTGGGGCTAGCAGTGGGAACCTCCAACCTTTCAGTGAGCAAGTTCAGCAGCTCAGTGGTTTAACCCACTGTGCCACGAGGAGGGGCCCTTAAATTAATATTATGTTATAGGAAAGGGGGGGGCAATCAAAAAGAAGCCCTCCAGCCCTGGCTCCCCATCCAGGGAAGCCAGGCAGAATTAAACTTAGATATAACTAAATTTAGCAGAGGCCTACGAAGGGCAAGGGGCCAGTTCAGCCTGGAGGATGAACTCTGGGCCTCCCTCATGGCCTCTGCACAGACCTGGTGCTGGATGGGCTCCAAGGTGTTCCTCACTCAACGATGTCCTGATGCAGAATGAGGGAGAAGGGGCTGGCACCACACTATGCCAGCCCCTCCTCCTTTCCAGCAAATTCTGCAAAATTAACCAATCTCTTCTCCGAGGGGAGGAGACAAAATTGCTCCACCATCCAACAAGTTGGATGGTGAAGTGTATTTCTAAATACTCTGCAAGTTTTAATTTACTGAAATGCCAGAAATGTGGAGAATGAAAGAACAATTTATTTGGTCAACAGAATACTTACTTGGGGGAAGCAACAGCCTCACTTTTGCATCCCTGAAGCTATATCCCTGGAACAGTGTCCAATACCAAGGTGGCAGTTCTGCTAAAGCCATTGTCTCTGTATCCTTAAACTTAAACCTCGCTTACTGGTAAAATAAAAAATAAAAATAAATGTGAAAAATAGCAAACTAACTTTTTAGGACAAATTAACTTCGGGAAATCCGATTAAATACATAGATTGGTCCAAGATAGAGGAACATGAAAAAATGGGAGATTAAAAGAATGAAGAAACAAGAAGAGCCAAGTGAGCTTACTTAAGCGTTACGAAATATTATCCTCACTATATAGAACATTCATATAGAAACAAAGGTAAACCCGCAAAGGACTAGATGAAAGTTAGCAAAATTTATTTATTTATTTATTTATTCTTTTTCTCTCTTATTTTGATAATTTTGTATATACTTGGGATTTTTTTTCATTCTATCTTTCTATAAGGTTTCCCACTTTCCTATCATTTCAGTGTTCTCCCACTTTACTTGTATTAGAAAAAAATATCCTCCCCTTTCCTTCCCCATTTTTTTAGCTACCTTTGTTTTCCCCTTTATCCTTAATAATAAAATATTCATACGAAAAAAAGGAAAAATAGCAAATTGGGCAGAAACAACATGAAGCAATACTTAAAATTGCATAGCAGCAAAAAAAATATTACTCATCTAAAAGAAATGATAAATCTCAGTCCACTGAATTGTTATACCCATGGGAACAGAAAATTGCAAGAAACCTTATTCAACTCACCTTGTCATAGTTCTGTTTCTTCTTACCCACCTACCCTGCTTCAACAGTAAAAGAAAAATGGGTTGAGAAATAAGTCCCATGGTATCATTATTTTTCAAATATGCAACATAATTTTTGGCATGGAAGAAAAATCCTATTTGGAAGGTGACATTCTCAGGAACAGCACATCCCTCCCATGTATTTGATGGTCTGATTTAAAAGCACATTTCTTCTTTCTTAAGTCTTGGAGGTGTCAGTTGAATGATAGATATGATCCTGCTAAAATTAGGTGTTATGCACAACTGAAGCATTGTGATTTTATTACCTGATTTATGCTCCATTGTTTAAAATGAATCACTACCTCAGCGAAAAGAAAGACAATGTTCCTTACAAAACACAGGATGACCACACAAAAGACTTTGAAATTGCAATGCTCAAAAACTGTCACGACACCAGCCCCAGGAGACACACAATGGGAATTACTTTGAAGCAAATTTCTGTAAAATTATAGTTGCATATGATCTACGAACCATCAATGACATTAAGATCCTCCAGAGAGGCCCTGCTCTCGGTCCCGCCATCTTCGCAAGTGTGACTGGTGGGGACGAGAGACAGGGCCTTCTCTGTGGTGGCCCTTCAGCTGTGGAACTCTCTCCTGAGTGATACTAGATCTGCCCCCTCTCTGTTGTCCTTTAGGAGGCTGGTGAAGACTTGGATGTGGAACGAAGCTTTCCCAGAATAGGCTGAGATTGGCTATATTCTGAATGAATGACCACGTTTACAGATCGAGTGGAATTGTTTTTAGTGGCGATGTGGTTTTATGCTTGGGCTTTTAATGTATTTTAATATGTTGTTGTAGTTGTTTTTAAATTGCATAGCATTGAATCTTGCTGTAAGCCGGTCTGAGTCCCTCTATGGAGGTGAGAAGGTCAGGGTACAAAAGTTTTAAATAAATACATAAATTAATAAATCTGCTCTTTGTTCCTTGTGATAGATTCCTGCTCTCAGGCGTGATGGAGGACTCTGTGTAATGATATATGTGCACGATGCGTGCCTTCAAGTCACCTGTCATTTTATGATGAGCCCATGAATTCCATAGGGCAGGGGTGCTCATTAGGTAGCTCGGGAGGGACTAGTAGATCTTCGGCCTTCTTCCAGGTGATCTTCAGGCCTCACCAGCCGGATGGGGCGCTCTTGCCATGTGCGCGTACACCCTTGCCATGTACACGTACACGCGCACGCTCCTGCTGCTGGCTTCCGCTCTCGTGGTGCTTCTTTCGCCTGTGGAGCATCGCAGGAAGAAGGAAGCATGAGGCGGGGCCTCTGGAGGGAGCGCCCTGCCTTTCTCTCGTCCAGAAGCAGCTGTGCAGCCTCCGTTGCCGGCGAGACAGGCAGGGCGGAGTGCTCCCTCTGGATGCCCCGCCTCGTGCTTTCTCCTTCCTGTAATGCCCCGCAGGCAGAAGAAGCGCTGCGCGGGCGGAAAACAGCAGCAGGAGCATGCGTGATGGCAAGAGCGCGCGGCGGCAGGAGCGCGGGAGCACACAGCGGCGGGGCAGGTAGATCTTTTGGACTTGGTCGCTTTAAGAGTAGCTCGCATGCTGAAAAAGTGTGAGCACCCCTGTCATAGGGTCTCTGTGTGTATATGACTTCTAGTCACCTGTTGACTTATGGCAGCCACATGATTTTCTAATGATTTTGTTTTGTTCCGTCATGTTCCCTGTTAACTTATGGTGACCCCATGAACTTCATAATATTTTCTTATGTATGTGTATGGGTTTTCAAGCTGTCTATCAACTTGTAGTGACCTATGAATTTCATATTCTTAGGTGATGAATATTCAGAAGTAGTTTTGTCAGTTACTTCCTGTGAAATACGAAGGCGGGTCAATAAGTCCGTTACTTTTTGAATGAAACACAGGTTTTTGGATAAAAAATCATTTTGTTTTTCAAAGTAGTCTCCTTTGAGCTCTATACACTTTGTCCAATGTTTCTCCAATTTTTTATTCCTTCCAAAAATAAGGTTGGTAGAGGTCATCAAAATAAGTATTTGTTTGTGAGATGATTTCATTGTTGGAGTCAAATCTCTTTCCGTCGAGCCATTTCTTCATGTTTGGAAACAAGAAATAGTCACTTGGGGTTAAATCCAGAGAATAGGATGGATGAGCAAGCAATTCGTATCCCAATTCATGGATTGTTGCCATGGCAACTGCACATGTGTGCACCCTTGCATTGCCCTAGTGCAAAAGAACTTTTTTCTTGGCCAAATGCTGTCGTTTCCCCCCCAAAACCTCATTAAATCGACCCAATAAGTTGGCATAATATTCACCACTAAATGTTTTACCCCTTTGAAGGTAGTCAATGTGGACTATACCACATGCATCCCAAAAAATGGTCAGCATGACTTTATTGGCTGATAAACCCACCTTGGCTTTCTTTGGCGCCGATTCACCCCAAGAAACCCACTGTTTTGACTACTGTTAGGTCTTGTGTGTTGTGGTGGATCCATGTTTTGTCCACGGTTACGAAACGGTGCAAACCCTCGTCCATATTGTGGTTGAACAACACCAAACACTCCTGCAAAATTGTCACACGATTGCGTTTGTGGTCGATTGTGAGCAAACGTGCCACCCATCTTGCGGAAAGCTTTCTCATACCCAAGTAATAATTTAAAATTGAAACCCCTGAGCCATGTGGGACGTCTATGGCTTCCATAATGTCTCGCACTTTCAATCTCTGATTGTGAATTTTTTCAATTGTTTCAGGTGTAGAGACCTCAACTGGGCGTCCAGAATGTTTGGCATCTTCTGTGCTTGTACGGCCACAACGAAATTCAGTAAACCACTTTTTTACCATTGAAATTGATGGTGCAGAGTCCCCATTTTGTAGTTTTTAACTGTTCATTTTATATGTTTTTATATGACTGTTTTTATCTTGTGATGTATTGTATATGGGCACTTGATGCCACTTGTTCACTGCCTCGAGTCACCTTCGGGCTGAGAGAGGCAGTATAGAAGCATGGCAAATAAAAAAAATAGTATTTATCAAGCTTAACCTTGGTCTGAGTGATTTTTTTCTGCACACGAAATTCACTTTTTTCAATTTTCTCCTCAAATCACGTGGTAATCTGCTATCAATGGCTGTCAAACACAAACTAAATGACGCAGATTGTTCAAATTTTGACAGGAGTCAACTGACAGATGCCTGTTGACAGGAGCAGTGTTGCCCTTTCAGTTAAGAGGTGGGAAATTCAAAAATTCATGGACTTATTGACCTGCCCTCATATAACCAATGTTGAAATAAATTCAACCGTCAGGGTCATTGATGTCTCTATACACACTGGAGGGGAAGCTGTTCTGGTCTTTGCTTCAGGCAATGTCTTTGGCATGCTTTTAATTTCAAGTAGCTTTGTAGCATGAAATGTACTTGGAATCATTGTATTGTTAGTATCTGACTGAAATTTAATGTAAATATTATTTAACTTACATAATAACAGGAATCTCAATACTGTTTATTAAGTTGTTATTTTATGACTTCAAGTTGTTTTTTAACACATCAAAGTCATCCTAAGATGGAACTGTCATGAGATTTTATTGGCAAGATTGTTCAGATGAGTTTGCCTTGGCCTTCCTCTGAGACCGAGAGAGTATGACTTGTCCAAGGTCATGGAGGGGATTTCTTTGTCTGAATTGGGATTTGCATTCTGGTCTCCAAAGCCATAGCTGAATGTTCAAACTACTAAACCATGCTGGCTGTTCTTTATAAATTTGTTTCTTCATAATATCTAAGATAGTAATGTCAAAAATCTTCTTACCCCTGTTTTTTCTGTTTTTGTTTATTTGGAATTTCTCTTTAATTTAGTTTTGTTGGTTAGACTGCGGTTTGAGCTGTATTTTTCCTCTATTAAGAAACAGATAATTGAACTGAGAAAATTGATCCGAGAAGACAACTTCAGCGCAATCTAATTTGCTGGATGTTAATTTCATTAATGCTTAGATAGTAAAATACAAGTTAGAGGGTAGATTATGAGTCTTCTATTCAGATTGCACCAAACATCCTTACAGCTATAACTTGTCTTCCCTCCATACCCATTGTGGCCATTTTATTCCCACTGTTTTCCAGGGGCTTGGCACACAGGACTTGTCCCAGATGTTATATGGCAGTCCATTGTGAGTGCTGGCTTTTGGCATGCAATTTAATATTCAGATTTGGATTACAGTAATGTTTCTAAAGGTTACTTGTATTTACAAAGAGACATTAAACAATGATCTGGTGCTTTTAGTAGTACATTAGAATTATTAGAGACTTGTGCATTTTTTCACACTTGGAGTTATAGTCAAGCAAACCCATTCTTGAATTTCAGATTAGATAAATAGGCTGAGTATCCCTTATCCAAAATGCATAGGACCAGAAATATTCTGTGTCAGATTTCTTTTTTGGGTTTTGAAATACTTGTGTACATAATGAGTTATTTTGGAAATTGGACCCAAGTCTAAATATGAAATTTATTTAAATGTGTGTATACCTTACACATGTAACCTGAAGGTAATTTTATATACAATATATTTAAATTGGCATGAAACAAAGTTGAATACTTGAAAAGTAAAGGTGACACTATTTTGTAGACAATTGTGGCTTTTGAAGTATTCAGATATATATCCATTTTGTATTGATACTCACTGTTCTATGTCTACTAATAATGGTTGGACTTCACATCATCCCTTGTTGTGTTTTTCATCTTTAAGAGTCAGAACAATTGTTTGGGAGATTTAACAATTTTCCAGAAATTGGTTGATTTTTTGTGTTTTTTTCAAATAACCGTTATAGAAATTAGTAAAATATAGTGCATTCCTATTTTATTAAAATATCAAATACTTAAAATAGCTTCGGATTTTTTTGGGTGGTAGCTGCCTTTTATTTTGGCTGCCATCACCCAATAGTAAGAGACTCAAGAGTGCATCTACACTGTAGAATTAATGTAGTTTGAGAACACTACATAAACTTGTAAAGGGGAATGCTGGAGCTGCAGGATGCAGAAAAGATCCTATTTTTGAAAGAGGTGGCTATAGAATCAAAGAATATGATCGCCATAAAGGTTAAGAATACCCCTGAAATGTGCCTTTTAGTATTATTCAGAGAAAGTATTAGTGTAGGGGATGAACTTTGCCAATACAGCTTTGTTGCTGCAAAACTAACAATAACAAAACCGGGGGGGATTGGAGAGATAAACTACTAGAGTATATCCAAATTGCCAAGCTAATGAATGGTATTAGAGGAGGAAATAATGAAGAATTTGAAAAAAATGGAGGCTGACATTTGGCTATCTGGAAAGGAAAACAAAGGTAGATTTGAAAGTAGCCACAAAGGGAATTTATTAAAATAAGATACAAAGGTAGATTCATGTTAGATATGGAATCCACATTGAGTGGAGTTAGAGGTCTTGGGTGATGGGTTCATGGGTGTGGGGTAAGAGTGGGTATGGGTTTGATAAGAAGTGCTAATTGTACAGTAATTAATAGCTATGATGTGATTTGCATTTGATTGCTGTATAACGTTAATAACACTTTTCTTTTTATGTATGCCTCTCTGATTTTCTTTGCTCTTTCCTTTTATTCATATCTGTATACCTTTATAAAGCGGAATGTTTGTATGTGTGCGGAGGGCGGAAGGGCGGATATGTGGCAGCCACTTTCACAGGCCACAGCGACCAGCGCGGGTGATGGACCTGCACCAAACTTGGTACACATAACCCCCCTAACCCCCTTTACGTCCTGGTGTGGTTTGGGGGACATGACCCATGGATTATGGGATTTGTAGTACTTTCAAACACTTTGCTTCCCACAGACCACTGAGGCCACCAAAAAGGACCAATACAGACCACACTTAGCACACACAGCCCCCATGACCCACTCTACGTCCTGGTGCAGTTTGGAGGAGGGTGGACCATGGATGATGGGACTTGAAGTACCTCTACTCACTTCCCAAGTTTGCTGCAACCCTCATCCAATCACTGATCGAGAACAAACTTGGCATACATAACCCCTATGACTGCCTTCATGTCCTGGTGAGGTTTGGGGGAGGACAATGGATGATGGGATTTGTAGTACTTTCACACCCCTCTGTTCCCACAGACCACTGTGGCCCCTGACAAACACTGATAAAGACCACACTTGGCACACAGAGCCCCAGTGACCCACTCTACATACTACTGAAGTTTGGAGGGGGCCAGAACATGGATGATGGGACTTGCAGTACCTTCCCTCACTTTCCAAGCCTGCTACAAACCTAATCCAATGACTGATCAACACGAAACCTGCCACACAGAGCCCTCATGACCCACTCTACATCCTGGTGCTGTTCTGTGTGAGACGGACCACGGATGATGGGACTTGAAGTACCTTCACAGACTTCCTAAAAACAATGCAAGCCTCATCCATTCACCAATACAGACCAAACTTAGCACACAGAGCCCCCATGACCCAATCTATATCCTACTACACTTTGGGGGAGGGTGGACCAGAGATGATGGGACTTCCACTACCTTCAGTAATTTCATGATACCACTGCAACTCCCAATAATGATGGATCAAGACCAAACTTGCCACACAGAGCCCCCATGACCCACTCTACATCCCGCTGCACTTCTCAAATGACCCGGGCACCGCCGGGTCCCCAAGCTAGTACACAATAAAATAAAAACACAGCCATGAATCAATGCCATAGAATCCTGGGAATTGTAGTTTTGACTTTCAGTTACATTTTAATTTTTTACTTCATACTTCATGAGTATATACGACTTGATGCTCAGTATCTTTTGAATGGGTCTGTAATTGTAAAAAAAGCGCCTTACATGAATCTTTGGATTTTCTTTAAATTTCCGCTGAACAAGGTTAAAGCCTTGAAAACACAGGAGAGACAAAATAATAACCAGAGCATATCCAGAACTATTTAGTTATGACACCATTTTGTCACATAGGATTCTCTGAGATTTGACAATGTTAAAGCTTTCAGTTTTTGTCTGTAGGCATGGAGTAGATTATTCAAAGGTGCAAATAGAATGCAGGCACTGAACACACACCCTGAATGTAGGTGAAAATTAGATGCCTAGGTTCAATTTGCACTCTTGTCATTTTAGTGGAATCTCGGGGTTTTTTTAATGGAATAACAAATGCTCTCCCAAGTTGCATCACTGGTGCATAACATGGCTGTAATTTCAAGAAATAATCAGATAGCATGTCCTTACCATTCACAAATACCTGTTGGATGATCATACTACCGTTATTAATAGATTTCCACCAAAAAAAGTATATAGCATGCAGGATTAAACACACAAAATGTAAAGAATCCAACCATGTCAGACATTTTGTCATTTTACAAAGGTACGCAATGGGACATCAACAAAAATACCCAATATGCATCAGAGCCGATGTACATGATGTGCATTGGTATGCAATGACTCCCAATGTTGATAAACAGCTCCATCATTTTTGTGACTAGATCATGAACAGGTTTCAATCTTTGTTAAAGTTAATCAAAGATTTCTCTTTAATCAACATAGTCAAATCTTCAGTTTCTGCTGTTTCACAGATCTTCATAATTAATTCTTCTTGTGTTGGGATAACTAGTTCCTGCCACATCTGAGCATATACAATTATTGCAACAGTTATTCCCAACAAGATTCCAGTTTCATCTTTGGTTTAAACCTAATAACGACAACTCCACACAGAACCTTGGATGTGAGTAAATTCTTCATCTTCTTTAAAGTAGAACACCACAAAATGCTATGCAAAGAAATCAATTCCACCCACTTCCCTCACCTTGTGGGATGGGATCCTACTTTTATTGCAAATAACAAACATGTCAACATTGTAAGAATGGTTGGCAAAATTCTAAGGACTATAAAAATTTGAAAACTGAGCTTCTCCCTTAAAGCCCTATCACAAAAAATGCTTCTATCTCTGGATGAAAATTAAAACCTTTATTTAGACAAAACATTTTTTTAATCAAACATACCTCTGCAAGATGACTGAAATTGGTGGTCACAATTACTGATATTGTCCTGTACTAGAAAAAATCCATTTCCTCAGCCATTCAACCCATTCAACAAAGCGTTGCTGATGTGATCAATTTTTATTGAACTAAGCTTGTACAGGAAAGTATACACACACACACAGACACAGACACACACACACACAGACATGGATTTTGTACAATTCACTTCCAGATACAAATAGGACCCACCACAATAAGGAAATTATAGTTCATTTCTATTATACCACATGGCAAAGGGCTAAAATGACACCTATTTTTGGTAAGCTGTCGGTAAATGAAAAGCTGTTGAAGATACTGACTCCACAACTGTATTGCTTTTTGGATATCCAAAAAGGCCAAAACAAAGCCAAAATATTTTTTATCTGTGGCCCCTTCCACAGAGCTGAATAAAATTCCTCATTATTTGCTTTGAACTAGAATATGTGGCAGTGTGGGCTCAGATGACCCAGTTCAAAGCAGATATTGTGGGAGTTTCTGCCTTGATATTCTGGGTGATATGGTTGTGTGGAAGGGCCCTGAATTCCATCAGTTGAATGGGATTGACATGAGCCCAGTCACAAATGTGGAAGTTGAAAAATTTTACTCTCAAATTAGATATGCTGGTGAAACATCAAGACAACTAAATTAGAGCAGGATTATAATGCCTTTGTTTGGCAAAGTGGTGAAGAACATTTTTTGTCCTTTATGCACCTCCAAATCACAACTATGCTAAATTACACCATTATCATCATCATACGTGTGGCCAAGTATTATTGTCTTCCAAGGATAGAGTTTTGGCAGTGGGTCTGGAAATTACTGTGAAGTTTGGATCCACATGGCATTTCATGTTAAGGACATGGCTTTTCAGATTGAAAGCAGTCACGACAAGGATTTGCTTGGCTTGTTTCTTCCTTTTACTCTGTATTCATACCTCTTCAAAATCTGTACTACCTATGTATTTAAAATGTGCCCAGGCTTTTGCTGAGAGTTTCACAGACCTGATTAGGAAAGCTTTAAATGGAATTATATGTGAGAAAGAGACAGTATTTTTGAAAGATGGAGTTCATCAGGCTGGAGATAACAGCTGAATTAATATAAAAAGAACTTGGCAGAAAGCACAAGAACTCTGTAGTAGGATGGAAAACCCTAAATACGCGACCAGGGGAAATGGCCTATATTGCTCCATTAATGCACAGAGCATGGAAAATAAACAAGAAAATGTGAACTTTTAACACAGCAAAGCAAATATGAAATAATAGTCATCACTGAAAGTTGATGGGATAAGTCTCTTGATTGGAACGGAGTAATGGAAGTGGATAACCTATTTCTGAGAAATAGAACGAACAGGAAAGGCGAAGAAGTAATATGATATGTCAAGGATATTTATACCTGTGACGAAATCCATGGAGGGCAGATTGAGAGTATCCAAGTAAAATTTAAAGGGATGTTATTGTGGGGTTATACTATATAGACCCTCCAGCCAAATGGTGGATTTGGGCAGTTGGATAGAAGAGCAGATAATGAGAACTACATTCAACCACTTTTGAACTGCAAGTCACGGCCAATTCAAGGGGCTTTACTGACCAAGTCAGGAGACAAATGTTAATTCATACACCCACATACACCACCAATTTACTTCTTTTCAAAATAAGATAGTGCCTAAATTCAGGCTTAGGCAATATGTTGATGTTTGAGGTAGAAAGTCACAACTATGGATTAAACACTTAAGAGTTTGCTGCACTTTCATGAGCCCATAAATTATAGCAATCTGTAGCAAATGTCCCACTTTGCCCAAAGTTTGTTGCAAATGCATCCTATAACTGGGGCCTCTTTAACGCAGCCATATAACCCAGAATATCAAGGCAGATAATTCACAATTTCTGCTTTAAACTGGTTTATCTGAGTCCACATTACCACATAATCCAGTTCAATGTGAATTTTATACAGCTGTGTGGAAGGGGCCTGACTTTCAGCAGTATCTTTGTGAAAGGTTTGATTTAGATGGCATATACCCCTCTGAGTGGGATATATGTTAGGACAGGTTCTCTTCAAATGCACTGGTAACAAAATATACATGAGAATGGTAAGTATGGCTAGATTTAGTGATCTAGCTTTTCCACCTCATCACACTGGGGGTTTTGGGGGTCATTTTTCCTCTAGAGGATGGGGCCTGCCGAGCACCATCATATGATGCCAATTTGGCCCCAACCCCATTCCTCCTAAAATGGCAAGGAAGAATCGCAAGACACTTCCTCACCCACAACAAAGAGCTTATTAGATTTTTGGTACCTTTCCCTCATCTGATGAGGGAAAGACCAATGTAGCAATGTATTTTGCTGCCCTTTCCCTCGTCTGATGGGGATAGGGACAAGGTACCAACACGCCTTGTCCCGCTGTCCCTGTCTGAAGAGGGAAGAATGGAAGGTGCATGAGACAAATTGTGGCAAAATGGAGCAACCTGTAAAGAGGTCCTTTGAAAGATTTGCCTTGAAAGAAGCAAAACAACACTTTTTGTACAGTGCAGCAAAATGCTCTAAGTCAGGGGAGGACCACTTCAGCCTTAGAGTTGCCTTCAAGGGGCCATTGATTCCATGTATGGAAAATCTGTGGAAACAGAGGGCTAACTATATATTTTTAAGTAAAGTTGCCGGTGTTCTTTAGTTTTTACCCAATTTGGATCCACATATATTATTGAATGGCAACTCCTATAATAGAATCATAGAATAATAGAGTTGGAAGAAACTGCATGAGTCATCTAGTCCAACCCCTCCCAATTTTAATTATATGTCATGTGGGCTGGGGATAATGGGAATTGCAGCCCAATGGCACTTGTGGCTCTGAGGTTGGGGAAAGGTTAAATGACATTTAAAAATCAGACATGCTATCATCTAGCCTTGTATCTATATTCAAAACCCATTCTGCTAACTAAACAGAACAAACTGCAGCCTTCCAGATGTTATTGTATGACAACTCCAGTCATGATGTCTATTGTCTAATGATACTGGAGTGGTAGTTCAGCATCTGGAAGGGCACATAAAATGATAAGGAAGGCCGGATTCTCCCCACGGGCATTGAGTTTGAAACATGTGCTCTAAGTGAAAGGGAAAAGAATAAAAAGTGAAGTGCTTTCATAAATCACAGACTTTTTCATTTTTCATGCACCAAAAAGGAACCTTCTCTTGCAAGCTAAACCATTAGTTCAGCCATCTGAAGAGTGTGCTTCAACAAGAGAAAGGCTGGTACTGCTTTTATGCTGATGCACTCTGACCCTCATTAAATCTAAGAGCTTAATTAATTAAGCTTAATTAATTTTTGCACATTGGGACAAAAAATCAAAGCTTATTCATGGGATTATCTAAGGGACAAAAGCAAATGTTGATTTGGCTCTGCATGAATACAAAATTTCCCCCTACTAGCTATATTCATGACAATACTAAATCTTAAGTGGTAATATAGAAAGATTTTAATGGAGAGAGTGTCCTGATTCCATAATTGCCAGTATTCACACCAGGATATTCATTAGAAGTGTAACATATTTACACTTCACAAGTCAGAATACAGCACGTACCTAGCATACCAAATTGACTGGCCTCTTCTCCCACAGCTAATGGCTTGGCTCGACTTACCGGGCCGAGTAGATTGTGGCGCTGGGTGTCCTCGCCGCCATTTTGGATCAAGAGGGGGCTTCTTCCTCCCAGAAGCCCCCTGGGTGGCGGAATATTTTCCCACCACCAGAGCCAGCTAGCCAATTGTGGGGCTGGCCCCGCCCTGGCCTGGCTCGTAGTTGGGGCCAGCCCTCTCTTCCACCCAGGCAGCCTACTTAAGGCTGCCCGAGGCCTACCAGCAGGCATTGGGCCTGCATCAGCTTTTCCACCCACCCTCCCTGCATGTAGCATTGCTTCGCATTTGTTAGCTTATCTTGCTGTTGTTTGGTGTTCATCTTGCTCTGTATTTTGTTATCTGATCTTAATGTTGTTGTGTGTTTATCTTGTCACAACTCCATGTTGAGCGTGTGGCATGGCCCCTGGATCGGGGTGGTGTATCGCCCCTGGTTGGAAGGGGGGATAATGCCCGCCCCCCTGGGGTGCCGAGCTTACGGGAACCGGCGGTGTGCCAGTGGCACCCAGGGATGTAAGTATCTTTGGACAGCAGCGGGCTGCCCGACCCCTGATTCAGGACCCATGCATGGCTGCCAACCCTTGTTCCTGTAATCAATAAATGAGTTGTGGCCATATTTTACTCCAACTACTTGTGTCGGTGTCTTCTTGGTAACATGGGGGAGGTGTATCACCCATACACACGCAATGGCTTATGAATTCCTGTTCTTGAGTTTTCCACTGCCATCCACTTGTCTTCCATCTCTGATTTTCTGAGTGTTGCCCATCTTAAGGCTCTCTACGCTCAAATGCCAAGCTTCCAAGTTTTGTTATCAGTTCAGCCTGCAGATATCATGCTCACTTTAGTAATAGACATTGGGAGAAGCACTGTTTCATAAGTCAAAACATCTGCAGTGTAAACTTGCTGATTAGATTGCTGATGGTTTCAGGGCTAAAGAAATGCTCAAGAGTGATATCTATGGGTGGGAATCACGTGGCCCTCTGGATGTTGTTGTGCTGCCAGCACTAGCCAGGAGATGTTCAGAAACGCCTAAATTGCTACATGATAGTTGGTCTGTCATCTAGCCACTGATCTCACATTAATATGACAAAATGGAATTCACAGTGTTTATATTTCCTTCCAAGAAAGCAACTAACCAAATTACCATCTAAGCATATATTCTAAAGCAGTTGCTTTCAACTTGGTTACAGACAGATCAATATTAAGTTTAAATAAACATAATCTTGTCACTTCACACTACTTATATATTTCCACAGTGTTTCTGGGAGAGGATTGCATATTTTCTTCATCACAAAAAGTATTGGGCATTTTTATTTATTTACTAGCTGTCCCCTGCCACGTGTTGCTGTGGCCCAGTCTGTGTATTTGTGTTTTGTGTGTGTATATGTGTGTATATGTGTGCGTATATATTTGTGTATATGTGCATGTTAGGGGTGGATATCTCTGGTCGTTATCCTTAGAAAACTGTTATTATTTCGTATTAAAATCAATTTATACCCTAATTCGACCCGAGGCCAGCAAACCGGAAGTGATGTTTCTAAATCGAAACCGGGTCCACAATTTCCATAAAGGGCATGTTATGTCGTTTTTATTTCTGCCCTTTCTTATCCTTAACCCGCCTTGGTTCTCAGCTGGCAAGAGGGAGAGTGGAGGTGCTGCCCTCCACTCCCCCCTGCCAGCTGACAACCAACACGGGTTATCTTTAACCCGCGTTGGTTCTCAGCTGGCAAGGGGGAGAGTGGAGGCACTGCCCTCCACTCTCCCCTGCCAGCTGACAACCAACATGGGTTAGAGATAACCCGTGTTGGTTCTCAGCTGGCGAGGGGGCATGGAGGGCATGCACTCCATCCCTTCTTGCCAGCTGAGAACCCGCATTAAAGATATCGCGGGTTGATTGTTAGTGACGCCATCTGTGGCGTCACTAACAAAATAGTAACTAATTTCATTATTAAATATGAATCAATTTCAAAATATTCCTTAAAATTTTCGGAAGGCTCTCTATTTCGAAACAACAGGGCCTCCCCCCCCCCAACACGCACGCGTTTAGAAAAAAATGGATCAACCAGCCCTAGTGCCTATATGTGTGTTTGTGTAGATATGTGGTTTTGCACATGTGTTGTTATGGGTTTTTTTTGCCTTTTAAGTCTCTTCTGCTTTGTTTTTCAGTGTTTGTATGAGGGATGGTCACTTAATGGACTGATATGTGTCTTGTGTCCAAATTTGGTGTCAATTTGTGGAGTGGCTTTTGAGCTAAGTTAATCCCACAAACGAACATTACATTTTTATTTATATAGATTTTACATTGCAGTTTTCTTTATTAACTGTGACCACAGCAGTGGACTTCATTTTGCTATGTAAATAACGATGAGGAGAATTAGGATAGAACTTAGAATAAAATTATCCTATTCCATCTCTCTCACTTCCAATGTGTGCTACTTAGTCTTCAGTGCTAGATGATTCTACATTTTATCAGGTAATATGAACACTGGGAGCGAAGCTGGGATTTTAAATGTCAGGCTGGCTAATCAGTGATTTATGAGTTTAAGAATTGGAAATGACTTTCTTGTGCATTTAAAAGGTTTTATATTAAATTCTTTCTGTACAGAGTATGAAGAACATTGGCAAATTCTTCCTAAATAAAATGCAATAAAATTCTCACTCATTGGCACTGAACAGATATCACAACTATAGCTTTTCCCAGCACGAGGATGGCTATTTACTTTTCTATCACATACATATTAAATATGAGGAATCTCTCAGCAAAATAGATGGAAATCGCAATTTAACATTGACATGATTAAATACACAAGGGTTTAAACCTAGGGCCCTTCCACACAGTCCTTTATCCCAGAATATCAAGGCAGAAAATTCGACAATATCTGCTTTTTTTTAAAAAAACACATCTTTATTGGTTTTCACACAGGATTGATTAAAAAAAACACAACACAAACAAGACGTTTACATAGCACACTACAGACGCCACCTAACATTGTCTACTACAAAACAGGACAATACAACATTAAAGAGTACTTCCAACCTGCAGACCCACCTCCTGTAACACCCTATATTGTGTTACCTGTATAGATTACACCTCTATTTTTTTTTTTGTCTAGCCGGTGGACTGAGACTAGGCATCCTTATACACGTAAGTATTAGTAATGAAAAAAAAGAATCAATAAATGTCTTAAGTCTCGACTTCCGCCCACATTTCGTGGTTCTCTTGTTTTAGAAACAGCGTCACCTTGGACCAGTCAGTTCTCTTGGGGGTATTTGTTTGTGACAGCTCTTGAGTTAAAATGTCCATTTTCATGATGTCAAGAAGCTTTGTTGACCAATCTTCTATACTCGGGGTACTGCCTTCTTTCCAGATCTTTGCCAGGGTCAGCCTGGCTGCTGTGATACAATAAACAAAAATGTTCTCAGAATTTCTGTCTATATCAAAGTCCAATAAACCCAGCAAGAAGTATTCAGGTTTTAATGGGATCGTGATCTCTAACATATTTGTCATAACTTTATACAATAGGGACCAACATTTTTGGACTTTCCTACAGTTCCACCATAAGTGCATAAGGGTTCCCACCTCTGTCTTGCATTTCCAGCACTTTTGGCTGTAGTTTTTGTTATAACAGGCAATTTTTTGAGGGGTAAGGTACCACCTGTGGAATATTTTGATGTTATTTTCTTTTAACTCATAAGAGTAAGTATACACCACCCTTTCCCAGAGAGCTAAGGGACCTGACCCAGGTTTGGGCCATTTATTTTTTTTACTTCTTCAGTAGGATTCTATCCCAGAATTGTTGTTTCTTTTCGAATCCTAGGATTTTATCTTTGTTGAAGATCTCCCTTAATTGTAAATAATGAAGCCAGTTCATGGATCCATCCAATTCCCTCAGCTCCCCAAAATCTTTTAGTTGCCATTCCTTATTTCTTTCCTTAAGAATGTCGCTGTATTTTAGCCATTCACTCCTGCATAAATATTACAGAGGAGGACTTTTTATTTTTTGTTAGTATCTTCGTTTTGCTTTTTATTTATCTTAAAACCCATTACTTCTCCATATGTTTCCCCATTCCATTGTATATTGACCCCCTACCACTTAAGGTAATGGTAGCATCTTTCCAAGACCTTCAGTGTCTTTAAAAGCAAGAGAGGGTTTTAGAGATTCTTTTACATAAGTTGCCACCCCCCTTTTCTTCTTAACATATGAGGATATATACACTTTCCCCAGTCTATCAATATCTGCTTTGAACTGGGTTATCCGAGTCCACAGTCAGATAATGTCGGATTTTCTGCCTTGATATCCTGGGACAAAGGGCTGTGTTTTTCAATTACTGGAAAATCTTCCTTAAGGACCCCTTTTTTCCCCTTTTAAAAAACAAGAGAGGGTTTTAGAGATTCTTTTACATAGGTTGCCACCCCCCTTTCTTCTTAACATATGAATTAGCCAGACAAAGCAATCCCTTCCACATTTTATAGATGAAAACTGAGATGTGTGGCCAAGAAATATCAGACTGCAATCATGATAGGTTCAACACACACAAACTAGAGAAGGCTGTGAGGGTTTCTTTTTTTTGTCTGAAACTCCTGGAAAGATCAAGATTAGACTTTTTTCCTCTTCTTTCCTACCTGCTGAATCCATTGAATATTAAATGGCGTTTTCATGGTGCTATGCCTCAATAAATTGTGGTGGATGTTTCTTTTAAGAAGCCAGGAAGAGATCTGTCACGAGAAAGAGTACCAGGAATGTCAGAGTATCTGGAAGAGAAGCCAGGCTACCTTCATAATTAAACCCCTCCTGTTGCTCCTTTCATTTATTTATATCCTGATTTCTGTCCAGTCCTGGGGTTCAAAGAAATTTACAAAAGTATAAAAGGGCAGATAAAATTCCGCATCACTAAATCATATAACAATTAAATACATTTGGATTATAAATATAATTAAAAGCAATTTTAAATATTTAAAAAGTGTTGTATTTTTCCGCTTTATAATTATGCCTGCAAATTTGTATTTTTACATTTAACTTTCAGGGTTTTAATGAGAAGGTAGGATTTATGTTTAAGAATTTTTTTAAATGAAGCACGTATAAATTTTACATATATGCTAAAAAAATTTAAAAAACAACAATATTTTAGACCATGCATGGGAAAACTTTGCCCCTCCAGGTGTTTTGAACTCCTACCATTCCTAACAGCAGGAAAGCTGATTTGGACTTCTTGGATTTGAAGTCCAAATCACTGGAAGGCTGATGATTGTCCATGCATGTTTTAGATAGTAGTGTAATTATATAGGTTGGGATTATAATTATATAGGTTGAAGGCCTGTCTCCTCTGCTCCGTTTCCTATGAGTTTCTCCCTCACAAATATTCCTGTTTAATTTCTATCTCATCCTGAGTTTTTTTTATTTTATCTTGCACATGTGGCCCGCTCATTGTGATTGTGCTTGATTTCTCATTGTATTATTTTGAATTGTTTTATTAAATTCTTATGTTTTATTTATTTTATTGTGATTTTGTTCTGTGCTTCTGGTTTTATTTTGTTGTAATGCACTACTGGGCTTGGCCTCATGTAAACCGTCACAAGTCCTCTTTGGGGAGATGTTGGTGGGGTTTAAATGAAGATTAATAATAATAATACCCCAATCAATTCTCATTTTTAAAAAAATTATGTTTCTTCAGGAGAGACACAAAGATGGCTTTCTTCTCCTTTTTTATATTATTTTGCTACTATGCTCTTTTCTCTTTTCCCTCAGGAGTCTTAAATCCTGAAAGGGTTATTATTCCTGGCAAACTTCAACATATACCTAGCTTCTATGCATTTGCACAGCTGGTACTGAGGAAAATTGCTACATTGGACATCTCATCTAATACTCGCTGAAGGTCAAATGCCTTTCTGTACTTTTCTTGGAAGATCTTAAAAATTTTGTAGAGAGAGTGAGTAAGCAAAGCATATAATATAGACGAGAAGGACAAGGGAGACAAAATAGAAATTGACTTGGAACCCTTTTAACATTTCTTGAGATCATGGGGTAAAGTTATGGATTAACATTAAGAAAGTCAGCTATCCAAAATGTACCCTGGACTATGACTATGAATGTTTGATTAGTTAAAGATAAAGGGATTTGCAAAAATCTACGGAAGAGGAATAGATGAGTTCATATGGTGACTGATCAGCAGAACAACAGGGAAGGCTTGTTAATGTGGATGACTGTCTCTCTGAACATAACACTGTCTTTCATTTTGAAAGCCCCTGGTGTTGCAGTGGGCTAAGCCCTTGTGCTATCAGGATTGAAGACTGACAGGTCGAAGGTTCGAATCCGGGAGGAATCCGGGGACATGAGAGAAGCTTCCCACAAAGATGGTAAAACATTTATTATTTATTTATTTCAAACATTTGTACCCCGTCCCTCTCAAACTTTTTTTTGGGGGGGGGCCCTCAGGGCAGCAACAATTTGATAACAAAGGTAGTTCAACACAATATGGCAATCACTTTTTCATTTTATATAATCAAATCATACAATAACAGTAACAATCACATTCCTTATCTATAAGCATCCAACATGGTACCGTGTCCGTGGTGCGGCTGTAGCGACAAAGTGTCTATAGGAAGTACATCTCCATAAGTTCAGTCCGTACACACTGGGCTCAATAGTCCGGGGCTTAGTGAGAGCATAAACACAGGTACAAGGATGCATGGTAATCCATAACCATAGACCGAAAGAACCGAAGCCACTGCAATTCAAGGCTCCTGGAAATGAAATTAGAGCAAGCCTGACGGAAGAATATCCACAACAATCGGGGTCGCTGAATTCCGTTTCGTGGTCTTTTTCAAAGGCTAGATATCCATCAATAGGGGTTCCAGTCCTGGAAGATTACATATATACATGATATACAGCACAGTGGGAACAATACATAACCATCAAACATTCATATAATGGCGAAGTCGCAATACATACCAAGGATAGGGAGAAACCAACCGCAACACATCGAGTGCGGTGACCAGTTAAGGTGATATAACACCAGAAGCATACACATTAAATACATTATCCTAAATTAGGAGGGAATGTAAATTGACCGGCTCATTAAGGCCAAAAGGTAATTCTGAATTTAGTTTGATTGTTCATGAAACTTCAAGCTTACGGAGCACCTGGGAGAGGTTTCCGTGTGGTGGAACAAAAGGCTTTTCTAACACCATTAGTTTTAAAGACGCAGGGGGGTGATTGCTATCAATACAATGTTGGTAAAAAGGAATTTCAGCACTGCCATTATTTATTTTGCTTCTGTGCTCAATAAATCTTTGTTTTAATTTTCTGGTCGACATCCCCACGTAGGTTCTCGGGCACCCGCAGGAAATCACGTACACGATTCCGGACGAGGCGCAGGTAGCGAAGGATTTCACAGGAAAATATGATTGGCATGGGTAAGCCGATAATCAAGATCGAACTGCACTCCTACGCCCTGTAACTAGACAATCTCCTGAAAGAGTGATCTGGCCTCTGACCCTAACTCCTCAAAATAGAACATACACTTCTATTATTAAAAAATACTGGCCGCTCATTTCTAATATTAAAGGCCTGGAATGCCCTCCAATAATTGCTCACAAGCGGACCAGGAATCCATGCCAATCATATTAGACCAAGTAAATCGAATTTTTCCCCTGGCAGCAGACCTTGTGGGAATTGCTCTGTGTGATCTAATATATGTACTGATAAAATGATCTATAGCCCCCACAAGAATAGGAATTTTCCTGTGAAATCCTTCGCTACCTGCACCTCGTCCGGAATCGTGTACGCGATTTCCTGCGGGTGCCCGAGAACCTACGTGGGGATGTCGACCAGAAAATTAAAACAAAGATTTATTGAGCACAGAAGTAAAATAAACAATGGCAGTACTGAAATTCCTTTTTACCAACATTGTATTGACAGCAATCATCCCCCTGCGTCTTTAAAACTAATGGTGTTAGAAAAGCCTTTTGTTCCACCACACGGAAACCTCTCCCAGGTGCTCCGTAAGCTTGAAGTTTCATGGACAATCAAACTAAATTCAGAATTACCTTTTGGCCTCAATGAGCCGTCAATTTACATTCCCTCCTAATTTAGGATAATGTATTTAATGTGTATGCTTCTGGTGTTATATCACCTTAACTGGTCACCGCACTCGATGTGTTGCGGTTGGTTTCTCCCTATCCTTGGTATGTATTGCGACTTCGCCATTATATGAATGTTTGATGGTTATGTATTGTTCCCACTGTGCTGTATATCATGTATATATGTAATCTTCCAGGACTGGAACCCTATTGATGGATATCTAGCCTTTGAAAAAGACCACGAAACGGAATTCAGCGGCCCCGATTGTTGTGGATATTCTTCCGTCAGGCTTGCTCTAATTTCATTTCCAGGAGCCTTGAATTGCAGTGGCTTCGGTTCTTTCGGTCTATGGTTATGGATTACCATGCATCCTTGTACCTGTGTTTATGCTCTCACTGAGCCCTGGACTATTGAGCCCAGTGTGTACGGACTGAACTTATGGAGATGTACTTCCTATAGACACTTTGTCGCTACAGCCGCACCACGGACACGGTACCATGTTGGATGCTTATAGATAAGGAATGTGATTGTTACTGTTATTGTATGATTTGATTATATAAAATGAAAAAGTGATTGCCATATTGTGTTGAACTACCTTTGTTAGTATTATCTAACCAGAATTTGATACCAACACATACAAGTAAAACAATATAACCCACATTAAACATTACTTAAAACATTAAGTTATAAAATATCCATTTAAAACATTATTAACAACAATATCGCCACCTCCAAGTCCAATTCGGCATCCAGAGACCCAGTCCAAAGCCTGTCCATTATCAGTTCTCATGAAGCATTGTAATTACTGTTAAGCCTGCTACTCTAATGCCTGGTCCCAAAATCATGATTTGAGTTTTTTCTGAAAGGAAAGGACAGATGGAGCTGACCTAATTTCACTGGAGAGGTTGTTCCACAGAGAAAGGGCCAATACCGAGAAGGCCCTGTCATGTTTGCGCGGAGGGCAAGATTGAGATCAGGGCCTCTCCGGATGATCTCGAGGCAGATTGTAGAGGGAGATATGTTTGTACAAGTAAGCTGGGCCAGAACATAAAAAACATCTGAGCATCCCCTGCAGATGGCCAATTCTCTCACACCAGAAGTGACTTGCAATTTCTCAAGTCGCTCCTGACATGAACATTATTTTGACAGTGCTCATTATTGGTGAAAGGAAAGGTTTAAATTGTTCTCTGGATTTTTTTATGTCTATGTGCATAACTTCCCATCCATTCAGCTAGACAGATTTACTGCTTAACATCTTAGAAAAATACAGCTTCTCAGATGAATCTGACTGGTTGGGCTTAATTTGTCTTCTCTGTTAGCATATGTCCCTATGTCACAATTGATTCCAACACTTCTTTGTAGTAAGATTTTGAGCCTTCACTTGGAGTTCGCCTACATTGACAACTAAGGTTGGTGTAGATTAGGATCAGCCCTGCGGTATCCACATTCTGTACAGAGGGTATCAGTCTAAGTAGGCTAACCTAAATGGACAATCACTTATTAAAGCTATGGATTTTATTGTAAAACTTTTCCTCAGTGGGAGAATGGCCAGACCAGTCCAATATCCAAAACAATCAAATAAAACTAGAATCAATAGAAGGGAGAACAGAACAGCATTGGAAAATAACAATGATGGGAACAGAACTGAAAAACAGTGTACAAAACTTACACAATTTCCATGTATTCAACCCAGCTGTTTGCTGATTTCTGAAGAGAGTGTAATGGATCACTTTACCTAGGACAGCGTTTCCCAACCAGTGTGCTGGGGCACACTAGTGTGCCGTGAGCGATCATCAGGTGTGCCGTGGGAAATTGGAACCTCCAATACCTTTACTTATTAAAGGGGCGGCGCTACGTCACAGTACAAAATGCACAATTAATCATATATAATCATACACAAAATACACATTCAAAGTACCCAATCCTGCTGGAGAAAGTCTTACATAAGGTAGTTCGGCGTGGTCGCCACAGAAAGCAGAGGAGTTGTGAACCGGGAAGTAGCGAGTTCACGGAGCACTCTTCTATGGAAAACTCGCAATATTTGATGAAATCACGGAAGTGAGTGCAAAAAACAAAGTGTATCCTCACGATGACATCCAATGTCAGTTCCGGGATCCGCACAATAACACAGTCAGTTTGCGGACAATTTAAAGAAGCAGCACCATAATCATAGCGACAAGGTAGAAAATCACGTAAATAATCACATATATTCAAACCGCCAGAGGCTGAAGTTAGATGTGGTGATGGAAGCGAAAGCTGGCATGGGCAAACTTGGACCTTCCAGGTGTTTTGGACTCCAACTCCCATCATTCCTAGCAGCCTCAGGCCATTTTCCCTTTTCCCCTCAGCCACTTAAGCAGGAAAAGGCCTCAGGCTGTTAGGAATGGTGGGAGTTGAAGGCCAAAGCACCCAGTGGGCCGAAGTTTTCCCATGACTGACAGCTGTTGAGCAGGACCTTCGTGTGTGTCTTTCTGCCATTCCTGCCAGGATATCTATGTTGTGTTCATCGAAACAAGTCCAGGTTTCACACTGAGTGTACTTTTAAAAACATATCAACTATATGTATTACTGTGTTCGGGTGTCATTTTGTGTAATTTTGGTTGGTGGTGTGCCCCAGGATTTTGTAAATGTAAAAAATGTGCCGCGGCTCAAAAAAGGTTGAAAAACACTGACCTAGGAAATGGGCAAGGCAAGTGTTTCTAATGGGTTCTACTGAACCTCTTGACAGCTTTTGACACATCAATAATTAATCATGATATTTATGGCAACTTCTGTGATATTCTGACTGGAG
This sequence comes from Anolis apletophallus, assembly GCA_030556195.1. NCBI lineage: Eukaryota > Metazoa > Chordata > Lepidosauria > Squamata > Anolidae > Anolis > Anolis apletophallus. The sequence continues at coordinate 64,023,175 of JARBWK010000007.1, read as the reverse complement.
ATGTTGTTTTGCATTGACTCTTCGGCTCTTGGAGGGGCAAACTTCAGAGTTCTGTGCTGGAAGATTTCTATTTGATGTCATACCTGCTGAGTCGTGGATGCATAGCATTCTTATAATGGCTAACATATTATTTCACATGTACATGAAACCACTATGGAAAATTGTGCAGAGTTGGGTTTTTATTGCCACGGGTTAATGATGCCCAGTTCGCTCTCTCCTTTCCTTTCTAATCCAAAGAAGTTGCTTAACTCCAAACCAATCCAAACATCACTAATGAAATGGGTGAGCAAGTTGAAGCTTAATCCAAATAAAAACACTTAGTCAAAGGTAGAACAGAGAATAAAGATTTAGCCTTTGTAATAAGAGCTTTCTTTATCCCTGAATATTCAGATGTGCAGTTTGGGTTTATGCTTGGAGTAGTTCTGAAGCCAGATGTTGGTTTCAGTAACAGGCAAGAGTGCATGGAGCATATTCACTAACTGTGACTATTTTCAGAAATGTCTGATCTGCACATAATGACACATGTATCACTTTGACCACTGTGATGATATCTCTCTGGAGCTCTCCTTCTGCATGAAAACGTTAGCTATTCCAAAATGGCAGTTCCAGCCCTTACATTCATTTTTCGTTCTTTCTTTCAGGAATACACCTCTCCCATTCGGTCAGCTCCACTAGCCATCCATCTCAGATTGTCCGTATTATGAAATCTATTATTTGTTTTCATTGTACCTGTTCCTATGCTTGTAAAATCTTTATGTATCATCCCTCCATTAACCATCTAACATTTGTTGATTGACTAGTGTTGAGAAAACAGATTTCTACTTGGCAGTGTTGTATTACTTTTGTTGATGTATTTTAAATTATACTTTTAATTGGGATTTAAAGATTATGCCTGCATTTTCCCCTCTTAATGAAAAAAGTATCATCAAAATATTAGGTCCTGTTGACCAAATTGTACAAATATTGTGAAATCTTCCAATGCAGCTGAGAGGCAAAGGACCAAAGTTTGTTTATTTGTGTGTGTGTTTTAATGGAGAAATAGTAGTTTGCATACAATCATTTGTGCAAAAAAGGGAAAAAAGCCATGATTTTTGTTCACACACAAACATATCTTTGTAAGAAAAGTTCCTTAATGTGAAGAAAAATCATTGAAAAATATACCCAAACTGTGATAATTTTCCCAGTAGGGATTTTCTTTAATTAAAAAAAGATTTACATCCTTTATTTTTATTTAGTTGCATTGTGATCTGAAAATTGTTTATATTTTAAATCATAACTTTATTGTTTATTGCTTACTCTGACCTGCCCCTGCCCCCTCCAAGTGCCATTATTGGAAGAAAAACAGTAAAAATAATAAATAAAGTAAAAAAAGACTTTATTGGACTTCCGGTTGGTAGCCAGACGGGGGAAGACGTGCTCTCCGGGGCTCCGGAGGCATTCCAGGGTATTTCGCCAAGGAACGTGGCTATCCTTCCCTGGAACAAGCGGATCGAGGCTTGACAGGGTGCAGAAGCCACTCGTCTGGCCGATGGTGTCAACAGCGTAGCTCCCTCAAGGAGCTGCACCAGGTACGCCCGGCAACGGCGAGTGGCCGGCAGGCGGAGACCCAAAGGAACCGAAGCCGACAGGCTTCTTGAACATCCCCCGGCTACCAGTTCACTGATTAGTGACAACTAGAAACAAATACAAAACTCGGGAACAAAGCGAGGTGTAATTCAAGGATCACCAACTCAAAGAGAAGCCAGGCGGCAGCGTGGCGGGGAGCTGGACAAGCGGCGCAACCAGAAAACCCACTCTCCCCCTTCACGGCGACAAGGAAGAAGGAAGTTTGTGAGTAAAAGGGAGAGAGGGGAGGAAAGACCGAGGGTCGTAAGAGCTGAATTGAAGAAACCTTAAAAGAAAGATAGCAGCCTGACCTTGGAAACGCTCCCGCGGCGCCATATTGATAAACAATCTTCTCACTCTGGAGAGGATCTGACGACAGAAGCAAGGGACGCAAGGGCTCAAGGGAGAGCAGCAAAGGAGCCTGGGAGACTGACAAAGATTGGCAATCAATCTCGCGAGGGCGGCAACCCCCGCGAGAGCACAGAAAGTGACGTGATCCAGGAAGTAAGCCGAAAAAAATAACAACAACAATAGCAAGCAGAAGGACTGGGAAGAGCGACTTTCAGTGCGACCAGCGCGGTGGATAGGTGCGGAGAGGGGGAGAAGAGAAGCAGAGGAACCTGACGAATCGGAACCCGCCATCGTCACGAACGTGAAAAGGAAATAAAGAGGCAAAAGCGGGGGGGGGGGAGAGAGAGAAACGTAGAGAAGACTGCAGGGAGCGGTAAGGTAAGAGAAACCCGCAATAACTTGGCAAAAATTTGGTGACAGGGATTGGCATATCTAGTCGGAAGCAGGGAGAGTCACTGCGATACTCTCAAACACAGCCTTAAAATGCAATCCGCAAAGGGCAGAGGGAATACCCCATTGACAAGAATACAGAACAAAAGGGACTCCATGTCAGAAGAGGGTGGATATAGAGAGCTACTCCAGGAAATCCGAAATCTAGCGCACCAGCAGGCAAAGCAGCATCAGGAGATGCAAAACGAAATCCACAACCTGAAGACAGACATCAAGGAAGACCTAAAAGTGTTGAAGGTAGACATAGACAAGGTCAAGGAGGACAACATGAGGATTATGAAAGCGCAAGTGAAATTAAGTGCCAGGACTGATAATATAGAAATAGTCAATCAAAAGCTACAACAAAAAGTAGAGCTCCTAGAGAATAAGGAACTGGAGTACCAGTTGAGGATAAGGAATCTGGAGGAGTCTAAAGATGGAAATTTGAAACAAATTATAATAGAAATAATAGCGGATCTCACCGAAACTGACCCGGAAACCGTGAGTACTGGGATAGACCGTGTATATAGAGTGAATACGGAATTTGCAAAAAGGAACAAGACCCCCAAAGATACTATAGTCTCTTTCGCACGCAAGAGCTTAAGAGATGAGATACTGCAACGGTGTGCCAAGAAATCGGTTCATTACAAGGAAAAGAAAATAATATTTATGAAGGAGGTCTCGCAAGAAACCCTAGCCAAACGAAGGAGCTATAACTTCTTAACCTCAGAACTGAAGAAAAGAAGAATCAAGTATAGATGGGAAAGGATTGAAGGTTTGACAGTTACCTGGAGAGAGACCAGATACTGGTTGAATACCCTAGAGAAAGCGAGGGCCTTCTTTCATGACCATCTACAGAGGGAAGCATCCGGCTCGGAACATAGACAAAGGAGAGAATATACCAAACGATACCCCGACGGCCAGGATATCCCCAGAGAAGACCAGGCGGACAAGAACAAAGGGATGGAAGTGACCACTGATCAAGACTATGAGGAAATAGACTCTCCAGGGGTGTCGATGTCAAGACACCTAAAGAGACTTAGGAAATTCTCCCCGGAGAATTATCAACTAGCTCGAACATCAGACACAGTAGCCGAAGAAGAGAACCCACCCTTAATGTATGATAATGTCAACCCTGAGGATCTTCTCGAATAATGTCAACGGGCTAAACTCACCAAATAAACGGAAAAGAGTTACGGAGTACCTGCGAAAAGAGAACTATGAAATAATAGCGCTACAGGAAATCCATATTGCGAAATGAAGACGGTAGAAGAGATAAGAAAAGAAGGGCACAACCTATCCTGGTTTCAGTACTACCAGATATTCCAAAACTACAAAACAGATAGTAAAGCGATGGGGTTCATGGCAGAGGGATTTTGGGAACAAATAGTCAAGTTACCGGGTGGTTTTTTTAGGATTTGTCTATATGTCAACAAATAGTCAAGAATAACAAGAAGAACATAAGCAATTTCTATAGGCAGCTATTGAAGTGGCATCTCGCAGATGAGCAAGTTAAAAACTGCCAGACGAGATGGGCCCAAGACCTAGGCCACTCTATCCTATACAGCCAATGGGAGGAGATCTGGACGAAAAAATTAAGATACAATGCATCGGCAGACATCACGGAAAATTGGTTGAAGATGCAATTTCGTTGGCACCTTCACCCAACAAGATTGGCGAAGTTTAACAAGAATAGCTCGAATGTATGCTGGAAATGTAAGAGAGAAACAGGGACATTCATTCACCAATGGTGGAAATGTAAACTCTCAGCAAAATACTGGTCGGCCATACATAAGGAAATCGAAAAGATATTTAAAGTAAAATGCAGCATGGAGCCACGACACTATCTGTTAGGGCTGGCAAACCCAATCCTAAATAAGAATCAGGAAAAAATATTTTTCCTGCTTAGCACCTGTGGCCGTATAGTACTGGCTCGTCACTGGAAAAAAGAGAGCTGTCCGGAAATAGAAGAGTGGTTGTTAAAGGCGCTAGATTTAATCCAGGCGGAAGCTATAGTACAAAATATGACTGACAAAAAGCAAAAAACGGACTGGTCTGAGATAAAAGAATATATACAAAGAGAAGGACTTAAATGTACTATAGACCTAAACGATCTGTGAAGCAGAAGAGTGGACAAAGCGTAAACGCTGGAAATGGCAGCACACTCAACGGGGCGAGCTGAAGAGAGAAAATTAGACATCCTTGTGTTACCCTCGGGAAGTCGTTGTAACTCCTAACCCATTCACTCTCCTTGCCCTGGGCACTACCCCCCCCCTACCCCCCCCCTACCCACCAGACCTGGGACAGCCCCAGGAGAAAAACCAATAAAATATGTATATATATATATATATTTAAAAAAAGACTTTATTTACATATAATGTCCCCTTTTAATTATGCACAACTCGATTCACCAGAAACAATTATTTGCCTTACAGATAAGGCGTGCTTCAAATATTTACTTTAAGAAGCAACTATTTTTAAAATTCTAAACGCATTTGTGTGCCCAACAATTTTCTCATGTGAAAAGCTCAATCATACACCTTTCCCAAAGTTTTGCAAAATCTTGTATTACACTGAAAAAATGGTATTTTGTTTCCTTTACAATTTTTGGTGTACCAAATAGACTTTTGATGCTGATCACATAAATAGCTTCAAAATTGTCACACCATGTAAGAGAGAAATTTTTGAGAAATGGACCATTTTGTTTTACAATTATTACAAAATTATGAAACATTTTCTTTCTCAACAGTAGTTTGCGTGATTTTTTAGTTGATCGTATCTTTGACAGTCATAGACAACATTATATAACATGTAAAATAGACACAGTCTGTTAAAATACCACAAGCATATATTTCTGATCTTGTAGAAACTTGCTCGGGCATGCCAGAGGCATGAACACTAGAGGATGAGGAGGTAGGAAAGGATGGTGATCAGATGCAGATAGAAACTGATGCTGATCTTGACTTTGTGCCATAAGCATCCAGTGATCCTCATTTAATATTCAGGCATAGCTGAAAAATCTGGTCAGAGATTTGGGTTTATCGAAGAGTCAAGCAGAGCTGCTTGGATCAAGGCTGCGAGGATGGAATCTTTTGTCATCCCTTATGAAAAGCGCAAAATGTCTCTACTGTGATGAAGATTTGACAAAATATTTTAGCCTAGCTGACAGTTTGACCTTTTGCTGTGACATCAATGAATTGTTTATTGACTCATCAATCATGGAATCATAGAGGTGGAAGAGACCAGCACATTGCCAAGATGGAGAAATGGTATCAGGCAAGTGGAATCCATCTATGTTGGGTGACTATTGTTGGACTCTCGTCTGTAAAGTGTCAGACAGTGATTATTAATGGCAAAACATTTTTAGTTTTGTTTCCTGATGACACAATTAATGTCATAGCGTATGTTGTGGTTTTCAACTTTGAATATGTTTTTATGGATTTTAACTTTGAATTTTTAATACTGTTTATATTTAATTCTGTTATGTTTCCATATTTGCATATTTTAAATTGTATGCTAATGTTTTAATGTTAAGTGGTATAAATAATAATGATAGTATTAATAATATTATTAATAAAAATAAATTGCCCTTTTCTGGAAAACTGTATGTGATACAGACATAATAAATACATAGTTGTGTTCAGCGTGTTAAAATCTACATGGTTCGCCCAAAATTGTGGAGGAAACAAAACATTCTCCAAAATTTGTTGACCAGTGACAAAAACCAAGAGTCATAGTACCAGACACATATATTCTGCTACTATTGTTCATTAGTGAAGTTGGAAATTCAGCATCATGGATTGCCAGAATGTCTGAGTAAAATTCCAGCTCTCTTTTCCTTTGATAAGGAAACATTTTGAGAAAGACCATCTGCCAGATGTTTTTTCATCCAGAAACAATCAGTTGTATATTAGATACTACAATACTCTGACACTGGCATAAGAGTATGTTTTATGAAGTGTATCTTGAAAATGCATTAAAATTGCTTTTTAAAATATTTCAGTCTAGTGATGTTAACTGGGAAAGAGCATCCGCACAGAGCATAATGAATATAAACATTTCTTCAAGTTAGTTTGCTATTTTCCTCCAGTGCTCCAATATGTATATCTCCCCACTCTATATATTTTATCATGCCATCTTTCTTGTAAGCAAACCCTCAAGACAAAGAATATACAGCTTGGGTTGTGGCAGGCAGATATTACCTGGGAAATTCAAACTTTATTATTTCATTCAGCAGTAGAAAGAATTGCTCCAGAAAGAGTACTGTGTTAACTTTCAATAACAACTCTGTTCTCTTGAGGACATGGACAATATTTGGAGATTATAGTTAAAGATAGTGAAATTATGTATTTATTTATTTCAAATATTTGTACCCCGCCCTTCTCTACCCCTGACAATAACAATATAGTGAAAAAATAAATTTCAAAAACCTGGGTTGATTTTTTCATGAGGGAACTGACTACTGAATACTGAAACTTAACTCTTACCAGTAAAAGAACCATTCCCTTCTTTGACTAGAGTTTCAAAAAACAAGCTTAGTCCATCACAGGAGAGCCTAAAAGATCCCCTGTACACTCTCTGTTGTGCCATTGCTTCTGGCCTTTTTGAATACCTTGGTGGCGAGCTGGAAATAGCAACCAGGAGAATTGCCCCTCTTAATGGGATATCCCTCAATTTATTCATGGGCCATAACTTTGGCCCAAAACTTGCCCCCAACTTAAACATGAGGTTGACACTAGCACTTAAAGCAGTGGTTCCCAACCTTTGGTCCTCCAGGTGTTTTGGACTTAACCTCCCAGAAATCCCAGCCAACTTACTAGCTATTAGGAATCATGGAAACTGAAGTCCAAAACACCTGGGAACCATTGGCTTAAAGAGTAGGCAAAGGGTATGTATCCCACCTGAAATCCTGTGGCTGCCTCCTGCAGAATTGTGGGGCTTGTAGTTTAGAGAAGGGACTTTAAAATGTTCAGCCAGAGAACTTTGATAGGCACCAAAGGGTGTTAACAACCATAGCCATGTATGGGGCTGTGTTCAAGAGGATAAAAATGGAGAGGCTGTCCTCTCCTTGGCTGAATGGCACAAACTATCACTTATTCATGATAGTAAATTCCTACCATCCTACAATAGTGGGAGATGGCACTGATATAACCCAGACCTCTTATTTGTGAGTGACAGCAGGGCATTACTCCTGATACAGTTGCCTTGCTGGAAAACTATTACAGGCTCCACAACAAAGGTCCATTTAGTGAGCAAGCTCTTCAGACAGCACAGAGCATTTTGTCCTCCATCTCTGAACCAAAAAAACAAACAGAAATAGTGCATGAAGCTGATAGCAAAAATCGACATGTACAGGAGCAGCCAGAAGGTGTGGAGGCTGCTAAGACAGTTGAACAATGATCCCTGACAAACCAATACCCATGACAACCTAAAGGCAGATCAGATTGTGCATCAGCTTCTGAAAAATGGGAAACCCAACCTTGCCACCAAAGTAGGGAGGCAACCAACAATCAGACAACCAGATAAAGATAACAACAACCTTTATGAACCTTTATTCTTACTGAATTTGACATGGCTCTCAATAAATGTAAAAATGGCAAAGCAGCTGGCCTGGATGATCTACGGATGGAACAAATTAGGAACTTTGGACCAAAAGCAAGGTGCTGGCTGCTGAAACTGATGACCAACTGCACTATATCATGTCAGATCCTCAAAATCTGGAGGAAAGCAAGAGTCATAGCCATCTTGAAACCAAGCAAAGACTGTAATGATCCAAAAAGCCCCTTGTTGTGCCATCTTTACAAAGTTCTGGAGAGACTTGTTTTGCATATAACTATGGAAAAAGTCAGCAAGCTGACTTCAGGAAAGGCAAAAGCTGCACGTCGCAAGTGTTGAACCTGATTCAGCAAATAGAGTATGGTTTTGAAAGGCAGCAGATTACAGGACCTGTCTTCATAGACCTGTCAGCAGTTTATGACACTGTAAATTATCACCACCTCCTGAGAAAAACTTATAATATCACAAACTACTACCACCTCACCTGCTTCAAAGGAAATCTGCTACAAAACAGGAGCTTTTTGTTGAATTCGAGGCTCAGAGAAGCAGATGCGAAAACAGATTCAAATGTGGGGAAACCATCAAAACAGAAAGGCAAAGAAGCTAAAAATCAGGAGGAAGTACCGTATATAAGCTGATCTGAATATAAACTGAGGCACTTAATTTTACCTGTTTTATCCCTATCTTTTCTATTTTAATCTGTACATGTGGCCTGCTCACTGTTTTGTGTCATGAATGGTTCTATTTTATTATAATTTTATATTGCTTGTAGGATTTTTATAGCTCATGTTCTATGTAATTGATTATATTGCTTTTACTAGGTTGTTGTGTTTTTGGGCTCGGCCTCATGTAAGCCACCCCGAGTCCCCATTGGGGAGATGGTGGTGGGGTACAAATAAAGATTATTATTATTATTATTTAAAAGTTTTTATTGATTAAAACAACAATAACAATAACAGTACATACTTGTTTGTGTCCATCTCCGCAAACCCGTATAACAGGAAAGTAGGGGTGGGAAAGGGGGAGGAAAGGGGAAGAGTATGTGAATGGTAACAATGGGAGTTAACATTAGGGTTGACATAACAATTTTTTTTAAAAAAAGAACAGGTTGACTTCACCCAGTGGTATAAGTTTAAATATCATTTTGGAACCTGATTAATTATCCATTTATCCATTATATTCAAAATCCTTTTAAATCTATTTTTTTCTTATTTTTTTATATAAGATACAAACGGTTTCCAAGTTTCTATAAATTGGTTAGATGATCCCTGTCTTAACAAATATGTCAATTTGTCCATTTCCGCGATTTCCAACAATGTATATATTAATTCTTCTTCTTCTGTTACATCTCTCTTCTTCCAATATCTGGCCAGTGTGATTCTGGCCGCTGTTGTAATATAGCAGAGTAATTTCTTCAGTTCTTTCCCCATTTTTTTAGATTCTAAAATATTTAAGAGGAATAGTTCAGGTTTTAGTTCAATCTTAAATTGCATAATTTCTTGTATAAGACTGTGCCCCTTTTTTTCAAAAGTTCTTTACCACTTCACATGTCCACCATTGGTGGAAAAAGGTCCCTCTTTGACATTTCCAACAATTATTGTTGAAATTAATAGCAAAATGATGTAGTTCAATAGGTTTATACTGAAGTCTAGATGGATGTGATGTGTCTGTCTCATGAGAGTGGATAGAAGTAAGCAGATTTCCTCTCTCATGAGCGCCATCTAGCAGTAGAATAATATTATAGTTGGAAGAAATAAACCATTGTTGCTAGGCTCTGCCTATTGGCTCTCTCTCTCTTCCAATCACAGCGATGAAGAAGGGAGGAGTTTAGAGTTGTTGTTAGTCTTCTGCTGTATGTCATCCATTTTGTGTGCCTCATGGTATGTTTTCTCCTGTTCTAACTTGTTAAACATGCTGTTGCATGTGTATTACTGCCTTTCTGTTGCTTTCTACAATAAAGTAGAAATGCTTTAATAACATGGCTTGTTTGCTCAGATGCATTATTTCCAGTTTGAGTCCTCATATGCCATATTTGCTGTAAACCCTTTTGAACTGCTTCTTTGCTGTGTTTTATACTTTGCATCAAACCTTTTTTTATTTGGAACAACAGGTTACGGGCCCAGCATTGATGAATTTTGCAGTCATGTGGCTAAATAATATGAGTGACATTTTTTTGTGGAAAGTTCTGAGCCTCAGCCAAAATTTGCAGTAACTTTTGTTCTTTTGGCCGAATCTAGCAGTTGGAGTGATCTCTCTTTTTGCAGTGGACCTTTTTGGAGCAACAGGCTTGTTGCATCCCTGGGGATTTCCATTTGCTGGTGAGCTCTCCTGGATTATTTTGCTGGAAAGGTCGGAGGACTGTTAACTATTAGAACGTAAAGTGAGCAGTGAAGTCTTTCTTGGCATAGGATAGCATGCGGTTTTCATGCATTCCTAAAGGAATCTATGCACTGAAGGGGACTTCAGAGGATTGCTCATGTCTGCGTGAGTGCATCACAGCTTTCTTTTTCTATGGAGCAAGCTGAAAGCGACTGGAGAACGTGAGTTAATTACAGCGAAAGGAAGATTTTAAAAGCTGCAGCTTCTTCCCGGCTTTGAGATTGAAGGCAGTGAAGTTATTACAAAATGGCTCTGCCTGTGATACAAGTCAGCTCTTTGCCTTTTCAACGTTTAACTGAAGTTAACTGGTCTATCTGGCAAATAAGGGCGAAGGCGTATTTAGTTTTGCTGGATTTGTGGGACATTGTATTGTCTTTTCTGCAGTTCAGGTTGCTCAGGATGCAAAAGCCCTTGCAGTTATTCAACTTGGTGTTTCTGATGAATTGTTGCCTCACCTTCATGGAATTGTCCACGCCGAAGATGCATGGAAAGTGTACAGAAATATGCTTGTGAACCTTTTTTCAGAGCTGAGAGCAAGAGACATTGTTTTTCCTGCTGAGCAACAGGCTTTGATTTTGATGGGATCTTTATCCAGCAGTTACTATGGGTTTGTAGACTCGCTTCATGGTCTTCCGCAAGAAGATTTGAACATTCCTTTCATCTCGGGGAGGCTTGCAGAATTTGAATCCCAACGCAAATTGAGGGCCCCTGCTCCTCCGCAAAAGGCTTTTAAAGGGCCGGAGAAAGATTTTTGGACTGGGAGTGACACTGCTTGTGTTGTAAAGTCTAAGTCACAGGTAGTTTGCTTTAGATGCAAGAAAAGAGGGCATTACGCCCGCAATTGCAGACAAAATCCTGAGAAGAAGGGGCAGATGTCGAGGCCTGATACTACGTCCAAGGATTTTCAACATTCTCTTCTTGTGGCTGCTGATGGTCATCCAGAGGACTATTTCATCATTGATTCCGGCTGCACACAACACCTGGTGAAGTCCAAGGAACTTTTGAAGAATGTAAAAGACCCTGACATTAATTTCATTTCTCTTGCTGATGATTCAAAAGTTGAAGTGGTTTGTAGTGGTGAATTGTACCTTGACAAACTACGATATACTTTTAAAAAAGTTTATTTTGTAAAAGAAGTTGCATATAACATTTTGAGTGTTTACAAACTGTTGGAAGCAGATTTTAAAGTGTCTTTAGAGAAAGACAAACGTTTGTTAGTGAATCCACAGGGAAATTTATTTCCATTGATTCAGGTAAATGGTTTCTTTATCCTGAAATGTGCTAAAAATGAAGTGACTGCTTGCGCATCACAAATTTCTGCAAATCCTGCCCCTTTGCATGAGAATTGTCTTCATGAGTTTCACAGGAGAATGGGGCATTTGTCATGGAATTATTTGCGTAAGACAGCTGAATTAAGTGGAATGTCTATCAAACGGTGTGATAAGTTTCTTGACTGTTCTATTTGTGCTGCTGAAAATTTGAAATGTGCTCCAATTGCGAAATCCAGTGCTAGGGTTTCAAAGAGGATTTTGGAGCTTGTACATATTGACATCTCAGGACCCCATCCTGTGTCGATTGGAGGTTCCAAATTTTTTCTGATCCTGGTGGATGACTTTTCACGGTTAAAGTTCACTTACTTTATGAAAAACAAAAGTGAAGCTTTTCAGAGAATTGCAGCATGGTTGAAACTGATGAAAACACAGTTTCCAGACACACCAGTTCAACGAATTCAGACAGACAGAGGAGCTGAATTCTTATCAAAACAAATGCGGAATTTGTTTGAGAAGTTTGGTGTTGTGCACAGGTCAACAAATCCCTACTCACCAAACAAAAACGGTGTAGGAGAAAGATGGATTGGCGTCTTAAAGGTTGTCGCCAGAAAGATGATGAGAGATGCAGAATTGAGTGACAGATTCTGGGGTGAAGCAGTTGCAAATGCTGTTCATATTTTAAATTGTTCATTCTGCAGGAGTGTAAAAAACATTCCTTACGTGCTCTTTTTGGGGAGAACTCCTGACTTGAATTCAATCAGAGTTTTTGGGAGTGACGCCTTTGTCCTAATCCCTTCCCAACAGAGACACAAAAAGGACAAAATTTGGTGAAAGTTGAAATACTTAGGCCCATCTCCTGAGTCAAAAGGTTGGCGTTTCTGGTTTAATGGCAACAGAGTTCTAGTTTCAAAGAATGCGAAGTTTCAGCAACAGAGTGGGTGGGAAAGAATACATGCAAACCAAGTGGTGTTTGTGCCTTTCACATCTGCTCAGGTTGCACCACAAACCATACAACCTGTTTTGCAACCAGATTCACAGCATACTGCTGTAAGTCAAAAACAAACTAGTGGATCAAGTTTAGATAGCAAAGATCCTCAGTGGAGAAAAGTTAAAAGTGAAACTTCTCCTAGAAGAACCACAAGTTCTAATTCAGGTTCTGAAACAGAGGTAGCCCCTGATGACACTGATGGAGGGGAAAGGGTTCTTCCTAGACGTAGTTCCAGAAAGACCAAAGGAATTCCTCCAAAACAGTATCTATGTGATCTTGTAAAAACAGAGGTGAAAGATTGGTGTGAACCTCAAAATTACAAAGAGATGTTAAAAAGAGGGGAAGCTGAAAAGAAGCTCTGGAAACAAGCAATGCAAACGGAATTTAATTCCTTGAAAGATTTGCAAGTTATGGTTAAGTCTGAAACTCCCGATAATTCAAAAGTTCTTACCTGTCGCTGGGTGTACAGAAGGAAACAGAACAAAGATGCTAGCTTCTTTTACAAGGCAAGATTGGTAGCTAGGGGTTTTGAGCAGACATACATTGAAAATTTTAATGAAATCTTTAGCCCTACAGTTTCTGGGGAAGCATTAAAAATAGCTCTTGCGATTGCAAGTAAGAGAAATTTAAAAGTCAAACACTTTGACGTTACTACTGCTTACTTGCATGCCGATCTTGAGGAGAAAGTGTACATGGCAGCTATTCCAGGTTTTGAAACTGACCTTCCTGCAGGGTCTTATCTTCTAAGAAAATCTCTCTATGGCCTCAAACAGAGTGCACGCAGCTGGAACATTTATTTGGACAAAGAGTTAACAAAACTGGGTTTTGTAGCCAACAAATTTGATCCATGTTTGTATTCTAAAGGTAGTGGGCATGCACAAATGTTTGTTGTTATTTACGTTGATGATGTGCTGTGTTTCGGATCAGATAAACAAATTGAGGATGTGTTCCAAAGATTGAACAAAGTATTGAAGATTAAAAATCTGGGTGATGTACACAGGTATTTAGGTATAAATATTGTCAGAACAGAGAATAGTTTTGAGTTAGATCAAAGCGACAAAATTTATGATTTGTTGAAACAAACCAGGATGGACAATGCAAATTCTTGTGACACACCAATGGCACAACAGTTTTTGAAACATGTAGATAGACAGGCTTTTGACAACAATTACATTTATCGTTCTGTAATTGGTTCACTACAGTACATTGCAACAAACACGCGTCCTGACATATCTTTTCCAGTAGGATTACTGAGTCAAAGAGTACAAAGCCCTACACAAACTGATTGGGCTGGAATTAAAAGGGTTCTGAGATACCTAAAGCAAACTGCTAAAAAGGTTTTTAAAATTTGTCCTGATGACAAAGAATCTTTGACAATACACTGTGACAGTTCTTTTGCGAATTTAAAGGAAAGCAAATCTGTCACTGGTTTTGTTATTAAATATGCAAACACACCAGTTTGCTGGAAAAGTCGAAAACAGAAAATTGTTGCACTGAGTACTGGAGAAGCAGAATTTGCTGCTTTGTCGGACGCTTTGACATGTGTAGAATGGTTAGGATCCTTAATAAAAGACCTTAACATTGATGTGAAATCTCCAATGCAAGTTTTCATTGACTCACAAACTTGCATTGCATTGGGAGAAAGTCAAGGTTTAAAGTCGAAATCTAGGTACATCAATGCTAGGTATTCAAATGTTCAGCAATTTGTTAAAGATAAAAGGATTGTTCTTAATTATGTTCCTTCTGTCGAAAATTTTGCTGATGTTCTGACAAAGCCACTGAGTTCTGAAGAACATGAGTTTTGTAAAGGGTTAAATTTAGAAATGTGAACATACATCATTTTGTGAAGGGGTGTTGAAATTAATAGCAAAATGATGTAGTTCAATAGGTTTATACTGAAGTCTAGATGGATGTGATGTGTCTGTCTCATGAGAGTGGATAGAAGTAAGCAGATTTCCTCTCTCATGAGCGCCATCTAGCGGTAGAATAATATTATAGTTGGAAGAAATAAACCATTGTTGCTAGGCTCTGCCTATTGGCTCTCTCTCTCTTCCAATCACAGCGATGAAGAAGGGAGGAGTTTAGAGTTGCTGTTAAGGTCTTCTGCTGTATGTCATCCATTTTGTGTGCCTCATGGTATGTTTTCTCCTGTTCTAACTTGTTAAACATGCTGTTGCATGTGTATTACTGCCTTTCTGTTGCTTTCTACAATAAAGTAGAAATGCTTTAATAACATGGCTTGTTTGCTCAGATGCATTATTTCCAGTTTGAGTCCTCATATGCCACATTTGCTGTAAACCCTTTTGAACTGCTTCTTTGCTGTGTTTTATACTTTGCATCAAACCTTTTTTTATTTGGAACAACAATTATCATTTTCATTTTTATATATTTTAAATAATTGTGCAGGCGTAATATACCATCTATACCAGGGCTGTCCAACTGCCGGCCCTGCAGGTGTTTTGGACTTCAAATCCCAGAAATCCTAACAGCTGGTTAACTGGCAAGGATTTCTGGGAGTTGAAGTCCAAAACACCTGCAGGACCGGCAGTTGGACAGCCCTGGTCTATACAATACCTTCGTTTGGTTTTCTCCCAATGAGTAGGCATATGTGTATTTCAAACTATATTTCCACATTCTTTCCCATCCTTCCAGCAGAATATTGTATCCTATATTATCTTTCCATTTCTTCATATATTCCTTTATTGGTTTCCCCCCCCATGTCTATTCATTAATGTAAACTTATACAGTTTGCTTACTCTTTTTCTTTCAGATTGGAGCAATATTTTTCCTCCTGTGGTTGGGGTATCTTCCAGCCTATATTCTTATCCATCATATATCTCACGGTAGTCCACGCTCTGGTTACATCCCATATAGATTACTGCAACACACTCTACATGGGACTGCCTTTGAAGACTGTTCGAAGTCACTGCCGCCATCTTTTTTCGGATCCAGGAAGTGGATTGGAAAGGAATCAGCCTTAGATTCCCGCCCATCTCGAGGTGGTTTCCCCTCATTGGTTGGAGGCAAGCAGCTGTAGAGATTGCAAAAGGTCATGTAGTTTTACAGCAGTTAAAAACTCGCAGTTTCCCTTCCTGGGGACTGGTGATGCAAAGAGAGATGAGGTGGGTGTGGCTAAGCACAGCTATTCTTGAAGGCCATGCCCCCAGAAGGCCACCATAGAGATTGCAAAAGGTCTTGCTGTTAAACTAAATCTGTATACCTTTATAAAACGGAATGTTTGTGTGTATGCGGAGGGCAGAAGGGTGGAAGGGCAGATTGTGGCAGCCACTTTCACAGGCAAGGGCGGATATGTGGCAGCCACTTTCACAGGCCAGGGCGGATATGTGGCAGCCACTTTCACAGGCCAGGGCGGATATGTGGCTGCCACTTTCACAGGCCAGGGCGGATATATGGCAGCCACTTTCACAGGCCACAGCGACCAGCGCGGGTGATGGACCTGCACCAAACTTGGTAAACATAACCCCCCTAACCCCCTTTACGCCCTGGCGCGGGTCGGGGGACATGACCCATGGATTATGGGATTTGTAGTACTTTCCAACACTTTGGTTCCCACAGACCACTGAGGCCACCAAAAAGGACCAATACAGACCACACTCAGCACACACAGCCCCCATGACCCACTCTACATCCTGGTGCAGTTCGGAGGAGGGTGGACCATGGATGATGGGACTTGAAGTGCCTCTACTCACATCCCAAGTCCGCTGCAACCCTCATCCAATCACTGATCGAGACCAAACTTGCCATACATAACCCCCATGACTGCCTTCACGTCCTGGTGAGGTTTGGGAGAAGAATGACAATGGATGATGGGATTTGTAGTACTTTTACACCCCTCTGTTCCCACAGACCACTGTGGCCCCCAACAAACACTGATAAAGACCACACTTGGCACACAGAGCCCCAGTGACCCAGTCCACATCCTACTGAAGTTTGGAAGGGGACAGAACATGGATGATGGGTCTTGCAGTACCTTCCCTCACTTTCCAAGACTGCTACAAACCTAATCCTATGATTGATCAACACCAAACTTGCCACACAGAGGCCTCATGACCCACTCTACATTCTGGTGCAGTTTGGAGGAGGGTGGACCATGGATGATGGGACTTGAAGTACCTCTACTCACTTCCCAAGTCTGCTGCGACCCTCATCCAATTACCGATTGAGACCAAACTTGGCACACATAACCCCCATGACTGCCTTCACGTCCTGGTGAGGTTTGGGGGAGGACTGACAATGGATGATGGAATTTGTAGTATTTTCACACCCCTCTGTTCCCAAAGACCACTGTGGCCCCCAAAAAACACCGAGAAAGTCCACACTTGGCACACAGAGCCCCAGTGACCCACTCTACATCCTACTGAAGTTTGGAGGGGAAAGGACATGGATGATGGGACTTGCAGTACCTTCCCTCACTTCCCAATCCTGCTACAAACCTAATCCAATGACTGATGAACACCAAATCTGGCACACAGAGCCCTCATGACCCACTCTACAGCCTGGTGCAGATTACTGTGAGATGGACCACGGATGATGGGACTTGAAGTACCTTCACTCACTTCCAAAAAACAATGCATCCCTCATCCATTCACCAATACAGACCAAACTTAGCACACAGAACCCCCATGACCCAATCTACATCCTACTAGACTTGGGGGGGGGGGGCAGAGATGATGGGACTTGCACTACCTTCAGTAAATTCATGATACCACTGCAACTCCCAATAATGATGGATCAAGACCAAACTTGGCACACAGAGCCCCCATGACCCACTCTACATCCTGCTGCGCTTCTCAAATAACCCGGGCAGGGCCGGGTCCCCAAGCTAGTATATATATAAAACAAACAGAATCTACAAAGGTGTCTAAAGAGAAGGCAGCAAAGCCTTTCCCTACAATAAAGATAGCATGTGTCCACCACAAAAGGGGAGCCTCCATGATTCTCCAAGCCTTCCTTTTCAGCAAAACATGTGTCTTGACTCCCCATGCCCTGCCTCTTGTTGAGATTAAAAATGTAAGTGGGCAAATTATATTGTAAAATGTAAGAATAATGTAAAATATGTATTAAGTTTAAATGGGACTACTTGGAGTAAGTTTGTAACAAACTTACTTGAAGCCAGAAGCCTCAGAAGGTGCTGGAAAAAAATCACAGCTGTAGGTGTTTTGCAGTTATTCCTGTATAAAATAAGGCAGCTGAGAGACTGGCCTTGGGTGAGGAATTTTGTTTTGAAGAAACCAGCAACTTTGCAGAAGACGTTGAAAAGAAGACGGAAGGAAGATTTATGTTGTTCTTATGGAACTAAACTTTAAGACTGTTTGTTTTACATGTTGCTAATACTGTCTATTGTTGTGCCTGAACATATTTTGTTTAAAGAGCTTTATTTTTTGAAACAAATGACTCTTGGAATCTTTTAACCACAGAGACCCAGCTTAATTGACCAAAACAGTACTCAGGTCAATACAGAAACTCAACAGGTGGTAGCAGAGGATGGTTGGAGTTTCTGTTTTTGTTGGAAGCTGGTCAAGTCTTTTCTTACTCTCTGTCAGTTGTTTTTTGGCACCCACAGTATACAAGAGCTGCAAAGGAGAAAGACATTCTTGTGAAGATGAGTTTATCATCCGTTTCCCTGGGCGGTCTGGCTTTGGAGCGTCTTACAGCCTCCAATTATGCTACTTGGGCCGTAAAGATGAAAAGTGTGCTCATCAGGGAAGATTTATGGGATGTTACATCATCGCCTTTAGCAGATGATGCCACAGCGGCTGTGAGGAGGGCGAATGATAAAGCACTAGCAACAATCTTGTTGTGTGTGGACAACTCCCAGCTGGCATATCTGCATGGAGTTCTCACGGCACACGAGGCCTGGCAGAAGCTTAGAGATATTTATCGTGCTTCAACAGCCAGTGCAAAGATAATCCTCACTCGGCAACTTTATAATTTAAAGCTTCTTAAAGGAGAAGATGTAATGAAGCATATTGATACAATGCATCGCCTGTTCGTGGAACTGGAGGAAAGAGAGATGAGTTTTTCGAACTCACACCAAGCATGTGTGTTGCTTTCCAGTTTGGATGCGTCGTGGGACAATTTTGTGTTTTCAATGCAGAATGTTCCTGAAGCTGAGCTTTCACTTAATTTTGTTTGTTCCAGGCTTATGGAGCAGGAGAAAAGAAATGTGTTCCTTAAAGAAACAGCTTCTCCTGCAAAAGGGGCTCAAAGTAGAAACGCCCAGCAGTCAGGAGCAGTATATAGTGTTAGAAGGTGTTATGGATGTGGAGCAGTTTCTCATGTAATAAGAGATTGTCCCAATAAGATGAAAAAGCAGGCAAAGGGAAGGGGTTTTTCTTCCAATAGGGGTGCTCATGTTTTGGTAACAAGAAGTACTAAATAAGAGAATGTAAAAAGTCCTGTGTGGCTGTTAGATTCTGGGTGTACAGAGCATTGTGTAAATAATATAAAGTTGTTAAAAATGTGGAAAAAGCTGAAGTAACAAGTGTTACTCTTGCAGATGGGTCAAAAATTAAATGTGAGATCCAGGGGTATGTTTATGTACCTGGGTTAAATAGAATGCTTAAAAAGGTTTTGTTAATTGAGAAAATGGATTTTTGTTTAATTAGCATTTCCAGCCTATGTGCTGAAGGGTATGAAGTGTGCTTTAGGGCAAAAGAATGTGAAGTGTCCTTTAAAGGAAAGCACTGTGTTACGGGCAGATTGGTAAACAAAATGTACCAGTTTCCTAAAGGAGAGAAAGTGTTTAAAGTGCAAGGAACTGAAAACAAGCCTCTTCATGATGAGTGTATTCACTATTATCATAGAGTGTTGGGACATGTTAGCTTTAAAGCTATAAGACAGCTTGCTAAAGTAACCAATTTAAAACTTAAGTCCTGTGATAATTATTTGGACTGTGCTGTCTGTTCTAAGGAGAAAGTAAAAAGGTGTTCCTTTCCAAAGCAAAGCAATAGGCAAACAACAAAGCCATTTGAGCTTGTTCATATAGATCTGGCGGGTCCAATGTGCAAGAGTTTTGGAAATGCATCTTATTTTGTTGTGCTAGTGGATGATTTTACCCGCTATACTTATTGTTATTTTTTGAAACAAAAGTCCCAAGCTGGCTACAAAATAAAGGAATGGGTTAACATGGTTGAAAGGAGTTTTAACCACAAGGTCGGGTGTTTCCAGACAGACAGGGGTGGTGAGTTCACTGTGAAGTGGTTGGAGAACTGGTTAACTGCCACCGGGATTCGACATCAACTTACGAATCCATACAGCCCGGAAGAAAATGGCGCGGCAGAAAGAAAAATCGGGGTCTTAAAAACAATGAAAAATTGTATGTTAAATGATGCAAAGATGAGTGAAAAGTACTGGGCAGAAGCTATAAATATGGCTGTACACATTGTTAACAGATCATGGAGTTCAGTGGTAAATGAAACACCATATTTCCTGTTGTTCAAAAGGAAACCTATTTTTTCGTATTTCCATAATTTTGGATGTTTTGCCAATGTTCATATTCCATCACAGTGTAGGAATAAGAATCAACGTAAGTGGAGGAATCTA
Organism: Anolis apletophallus; assembly: GCA_030556195.1. Lineage (NCBI taxonomy): Eukaryota > Metazoa > Chordata > Lepidosauria > Squamata > Anolidae > Anolis > Anolis apletophallus. The sequence continues at coordinate 64,003,030 of JARBWK010000007.1, read as the reverse complement.
AGATTTTTGGGTTATGCTGAAAAAACTAAAGGTTTTCGTTTTGATTTAGGAAATGGAAAGGTTTTGATTTCAAGAAGTGCGAATTTTGAGAAACATCAGGGATGGGTTGATATTCATCAAAATTCTGAAGTATTCTTCCCATTTCATCAGAGACCAGTATCCCAGGGTTCAGAGTTAGCTAAAATAGCTGGGCCCAGTAGTGGGATAAAAGCAGAAGTAGTTGAAGAAGTGTCTGAGGAGTCTGGTGTTGTACCTGAAGAAATGGCTAGCAGTGAGAAACAGGAAAGTGTTGAGGTTGAAGTGGAACCTGAATTAGTTCTTAGAAGAAGTCAGCGCTCCAATAAAGGAGTGCCACCAGATAGGTTCATGGTACAGTGTGTATTGACTGAAGAGGATCAAGGTGTGTGTATTGAGCCTCGAACGTACAGTGATGTGTTGAAATGTGATTCAGTGGAAAGAGGTCACTGGAAAAAGGCTATGGACACTGAGTATAAATCTTTAGTTGATTTAGGAGTTTTTGAGATTGTGTCCAGACCTGTTGGGAAACCAGTAATTGGTTCCCGTTGGGTATTCAAGAAAAAGATATTGTCTGATGGTTCTTTTAAATACAAGGCAAGATTAGTTGCACAGGGTTGTTCACAGGTTATGCATGAGTCGTATGATGAAACATTCGCTCCTACTGCGAAGGCAGAGTCATTGAGGATGTTAGTGGCCTTAGCAGAACAGTATGATTTCAAAATGAGACATTTTGATTTTGAGACGGCTTATTTGAATGCTAAACTTGATGAAGAGATTTACTTAGAACCTGCACCAGGTTGTAAAGTCAGCCACAACAATGTGTATCGGCTGAGAAGGGCCTTATACGGATTACGTCAGTCAGCCAGATGTTGGCATTTGTGCATCAATGAAGTTTTGTTGAAATTAGGGTTTGTTTCTAGTGTGGCTGATTCATGTGTCTATACAAGAAGTAAAGGAGTAGAACAAGTCTTTATTTTAATTTATGTAGATGACCTGTGTTTGGTGGCTAAGTCAGATGACGTCCTTAATAAAGTTTTTAAGGAATTAAGTAAGTATTTTAAGTTGAAAGATCTTGGAAGTGTTAAAGAGTATCTTGGAGTAGAAGTGTTGAATTCCACTCAAGGTGTGTTCCTTAGTCAGAAAAAGAAGATACATCAGTTGATAGAAAAAGTTGGGCTGAAAGATGCAAATCCAGTACAGACTCCAATGATTGAAGATTTTTTGAATCAGACATGTGAAGAATGTTTTCCTAATGTACAGTTGTACCATTCAGTGATAGGTAGTGTTTTGCATATTGCAAACTGGACACGGCCTGACATTGTTTATGCAGTTGGCATTTTAAGTAGAAAAGTGGCTTGTCCTACAACCAAAGATTGGTTGGGTTTGAAGAGAGTACTTAGGTATTTAAAAGGAACTGTGAGTTATAGTTTGTTTTATCCTTTGTTGGAAAGCGAGAAGCTGGAAGTTTTTGTTGACAGTTCGTTTGCTGATGAGGGAGACAGAAAATCAGTGACAGGTTATTTTGTCAAGTATGGGGACAAACCCATTTGTTGGAGATCCAGAAAACAAAGTTCGGTTGCTGTGTCTACAGCGGAATCAGAATTTGCTGCTCTTTCGGAAGTAGGGAATGAGTTAATTTGGATTCAGCAGTTGTTAATTGACCTGGGTTTAAAGTTTGACCTATGCAGGTCTGTGAATGAAGACTCACAGACCTGCATAGCTTTGGCCATGAATGAGAGCATGAAAAGCAAAACGAAATACATTGCAGTAAAATATCAGAATGTGAGGCATTTGTTAAAACAGGGTATGATTGTTCTACAGTACTGTAGATCTGAAGAGAATGTTGCTGATATATTCACCAAAGTTTTACCAGCCATGCAACATAAAGTGTTATGTGCAAAAATGGGGTTAATTGCTGTTAGTGCATAAAATGTAGTCTGCTGTGTTTATATGTTTTTTAGTTATCATTTGTACAATATAATTAGAAAGGAGCCTGTTGAGATTAAAAATGTAAGTGGGCAAATTATATTGTAAAATGTAAGAATAATGTAAAATATGTATTAAGTAGGCATGGTTTAGAACCCAAAAATAGCAAATCGTAAATCTAATGGGGGGGGGGGGGGGTTATTAGTAATAGGAAGACTTACAAAAATTTTCCAAAAAGTTCTAAAATGTAACTTAATTACTAACGAAATTCGTTAGTAATTCGTATGCCAGAGCATGCGCATTCCAGATGATTTTGGCCTACAACTCCCAGAAATCCTGACAGCTGGTAAATTGGCTGGAATTTCTGGGAGTTGTAGGCCAAAACTTGAATAAATCACACTGAATTCTAGATGGGACTCTCCAAATAGGAAGGAGGGAGGGAAGGAGGGAGGGGGGGGGTATTCTATTCTTGGACGCAGCAAAAAGAAAAGGAGGAGGAGCCCCCCCTCGCTCCTCGCTGCCTCTCTCTCACCCCGATCCCCAGGAGCGAGGGCCCAAGTTTGCCCAGGCTGGTCATATACCTACATTCTATGCACATGCAATAATACAGCAGTAATAACAATGGGTATAAGAAGAGGTAAAATTCAAACCAGTATTCTGACTGGTCCCTGCCTCATGCGGTGCAAACGGGCTCTTCTCTGTGAGCCGGGAAATTAGCCCGGAAAAGACAGCATTTTCTGCTTGGGTGCACACACATACATATTCTTTGGGGGATTTGCTGCAGAATCCCGGCCTCATAGAAAGATTCTGCAGCAAATCCCCTCCCAAGAATATGTATGTGTGTGCTCCCAAGCAGAAAACGCTGGCTTTTTCCCCCGGGCTAATTTCCCGAGCCCCGTTGCATCGCATGAGGAGAGACCAGTCAGAATACTTCGGTTTGAATTTTACCTCTTCTTATACCTATTGTTATTACTGCTGTATTATTGCATGTGCATGGAATGTAGGTATGACCAGTTGGATTACTTATAATATTAGGCAGTGGCACTTACAGTAGCATTCATTCTATTATACATTAGGTTGGTTTCTCACCCCAATACTCTTTGATGCCTTAGATCCTGGCTGGCAGGCAGGAGAGGCAGGGAAGCCTGGAAAAAATGTAAACAGAGAGCATTACTCAGAAGTAAATCCACAGAGGAGGGCCCTTCATCCAAAGTGCCCTCCTTTGCAGATTTACTTCTGAGTAATCCTCTCTGTTTACATTTTTTCCAGGCTTCCTTCCATCCGAGCGAAGGAGCGAGTTTAGGGCTTGCCTTGCCATAATATTGGCAAGGCAGTCGGGAGGGTGGTGGGAGAGAAAAAGGGTGCCCCCCATTTCTTACGAAACGATTCATTTTCATAACTTTTTTCTCATGCCTAGTATTAAGTTTAAATGGGAGTACTTGGAGTAAGTTTGTTACAAACTTACTTGAAGCCAGAAGCCTCCAGAAGGTGCTGGAAAAAATCACAGCTGTAGGTGTTTTGCAGTTATTCCTGTATAAAATAAGGCAGCTGAGAGACTGACCTTGGGTGAGGAATTTTGTTTTGAAGAAGCCAGCAACTTTGCAGAAGATGTCGGAAAAAAGACGGAAGGAAGAGTTATGTTGTTCTTATGGAACTAAACTGTAAGACTGTTTGTTTTACATGTTGCTAATACTGTCTATTGTTGTGCCTGAACATATTTTGTTTAAAGAGCTTTATTTTTTGAAACAAATGACTCTTGGAATCTTTTAACTACAGAGAGCCAGCTTAATTGACCAAAACAGTACTCAGGTCAATACAGAAACTCAACACCTTTTTCTTACTCTCTGCCATTTTTTTCCCTCTGCACCCCGGCTCCCCCATTTGAACTCACCCTCGATAGCTCTGTTTATTAGGCAGAGCCTGTTCTTTCCCCCCTGAGCCACCCTGTAATGCCATCCCGTATGCTGTAAATCTATTTAAGAATTTCTTATATTGTCTTGTGGGAATTTTGTATTGTTATTTCTTTTTCCTGTAGTATGGAGTTAGTCTAGCCCCAAAGAAATAAATAAATAAATAAATAAAATTTGAAGACATTCCTTCTTTCATCCATCCCTTTAGTGTCCCCCGGGGAGTCTGGCTTGCTAAGGTATTTTGGGAAACTACATCTCTTATGTATATAAAATTGTCCCAAAAGCTTCACATGTATTCTGTTGTCTCATTGTCTTGTGCTCCTGAGACCCCATTCCCTTCCCTTTGGTGAGAAACCATGTTCTTCCTCCCAAAGAAGGGGGTCAGTCTAGATATCCCTTGATGTGGTCTGCTCTGTATATAATTTCTGTTCTCCCCCAAATTAACAGAGTTCGTGCCACACAAAGTTTCTGGAGTAGAACAACTACTTTCAAAGTAAAGACCACACAAAGAAACAAGAAAAACACTTTCAAAATTTAAACCAAGAATTATTTTTAAAAATACTTTTAAAAAACATTGAAAAGTTTTCCTTGCCAGGGGAGGGGATTGAACTCATGGACTTCTGTTTATTCGGCCAGTGCGCTCTCCCTGAGCCATGCTAACCCTGTAGTAAAACCAAGTCAGAACTGCGCCCGTACCTTGGGAAGTCTGACTTGGCCATGGTAGTCCACGCTCTGGTTACCTCCCGTATAGATTACTGCAATGCACTCTACGTGGGACTGCCTTTGAAGACTGTTCGGAAGCTTCAACTGGTCCAACGGACAGCAGCCAGGTTGATAACGGGAGCGGCACTCAGGGAGCGCACAACACCTCTGTTGCGCCAGCTCCACTAGCTACCAGTTTGCTACCGGGCACAATTCAAAGTGCTGGCTTTAGCCTTTAAAGACCTTAACAGTTCTGGTCCAACGTACATGTCCGAACGCATCTCTTCTTATGAACCTTCAAGATGCTTAAGATCATCCGGAGAGGCCCTGCTCTCGGTCCCGCCTGCTTTGCAGGCGCGATTGGTGGGGACGAGAGACAGGGCCTTTTCAGTGGTGGCTCCTCGGCTTTGGAACGCCCTTCCTAATGACATTAGATCAGCCCCCTCCCTCCTGACATTTCTCAGGAAGGTCAAGACCTGGCTCTCTGACCGGGCATTTGCAAATGTAGTATGATTATCAAATAGAGACCTAAGGAACGACAACGATGCAATTGGAAATCGACTTAATAATGAGACGCTGATATTGTGTTTTTAACATTAAATGCTAAATTGTATATGTTGGAATTGTATTGATAATTGTTGATTTGTTTGTCTTGAGCAGTTCCTGCTATTTGTACACCGCCTCGAGTCACCTTCGGGCTGAGAGAGGTGGTCTAGAAGCAAAGTAAGTAAGTAAATAAATAAATAAATTTAAGCTGGGTCATTCTATAAAAACGTTTTATAAAAACTTTGAAAATTTGCCAGAAATCAATGGATAAGTCAAAAATTATGAAATTTGGTGAGCTAGTGGTGATTCATGTGTTTTACCACTGTAGCAAGTTTAATCATGATTGGCCTAAAAATGAGGAAGGGACAATCCCCTGAAGTTTCCCCAGTGCTTGTGCTGTTTCTTTCCTACTGCACATGCATGTCTGCCATTAACAAAGCAATTCTGAAATTTCGGACAGAAAATTTTGGAAATCATTTCAAAATCAAATCAGTGACCCCTACATCCCCGACGAGTTTTGAACCATTTTTTTGGGATCAGACAGGCCTAGCTAATGCTTACTCATCCTTCCAATAATAATAAAGAGAATAAAAAAATAAATGTAAAAAATAATAGAGTAAAAATAAATGTAATAATAATAAATAGAGTGAAATAATAAATGTAATAACAACAACATTAAAGTAAAATAATAATAATAATAATTAGAAAGGGACTTTCTTCCATGTGTGGTGGTCCTGCCAATTGGTGCAGGCTTATTGGGAAAATTTTTAAGAAACAAATAAAATGATCCACAACAAAGTTAAAAGAAATCCAGGGCTATGCCTATTAGGATTATTCAGAGACAATCTAGAGCAGGGGTGCTCAGAATGGTGATCGGGATCACCAGGGTGATCTTCGGGCCTCATCTTGGTGATCTTCAGGCCCCTGACCAGGTTTTTTGCTGTTGGTCCTCTTCATGCGCCGCTGCACGCTGCAAAGAAGTCCTCCGTCGTTGCTCCTCCCCGCTCCCTGCTCGCGCGCTGCCTCCCAATGCTCCCGAGTCCAAGAGGCAGCATGGGCCCCCTCTTTTGGATTCCTCCTCCTCCCTCCTCCCTCCGTCCTTCTCCAGCCACTCAGAGTTGTAGGAGACCAAGGGGGCGGGCCTGGATGACGCGATGCATGGCTGGCCCCGTGCATGCGCAGAAGCGCCCATTCTGCCTCTCAGACTTCTCGTGAGCTCTTGGAGGCGGCACGCATGCTGGCGGCGTGGAAATAGGAGCAACGACGGAGGAGAAGAAGAAGGACGCTTCTCAAAGGTTGGTCTTTTTACTTTGGGGTGGGTGCTTGATTGTTCTGTGGCATGTCTCTTTGTTTACTTTTAATGTTTAAAAATAGCTCCAAAGCCTCTCTGCTTGCTTTGTTCCTTGAGAAATATATGTTGGGGAATATGGAAATGTGGGAGAAATGGGGTGGTTGGATGTATTTTTGCATGCCCCTTTGTTTACCTTGCTACGTATTAAATGGCCTTGCAGTTCAAAAGCCTCTCTTCTTACTTTCTGGCTGATAATATGTGTGGTAATATGGCAGTGTGGGAGAAATGGGGTGGTTGGATGTATTTTTATGCTCTGTTTTATATTGTTGTTATTAAATGGAAATGTTGATGTTTTATCACTTCATTTTATGTAAACTTTTATGTAAACTGCCCCAAGCCTGCTGGAAGGAGTGGTACATAAGAATGAATAATAAATATAAATAAATAAATAAGAAAATAGTTATACGTTTACATTTCTGGGCAGGTGATCTTTGGGACTTGGTTTTTTAATCAGTAGCTCCCATGCTGAAAAAGTGTGAGCACCCCTGATCTAGAGCAATCTACAGCTTCACAGCTGCATGTATAATGATTGCCAAGATTAGAAAGGTAAAAAAATGCTAATCATTAAAAATTGGAGGAACAAACTGTGGGATTACACTGGCTTTAGCATATCTGATGGGGGAATATAAGAAATGAAAAACAAGAGGAATCTATTGACCTAGAATCATAGAGGAATAAATAAAATGAGCATAAACTCTATGAGGATTAGTAAAGGAAGCCAAGGTGATGGGTGGATTAGGGGTGGGAAAAGGGTAACTGCAACATGGGTGGTGGGTTGTCTATGTACATGTATGCATACATGTTTGTATATGTGTATTGTAGGTGTAGTATAAAATTAAACTAAATATTTTTTTAAAAATTTAAAAAATCCCAAAATCAGTAGATGTATGAATATTTATGAAAGTAAGGGGGGGGGGGGTGAGTTTTTTAAAAAACAGTTGATTATAAAATAAACTTTGGAAATTCCCCAAAAATCCATGGGTAAGTGAAACATTATGAAACTTGGTGGGCTAACTGTGGTAAATCTGTTCTACCCTTGTAGCAAATTTCACCCCAATAGCTGTAGAAATGAGGGAGAAAGAAGCCCATGACATTTCCCCACTAGCACAATTACTATAACTAAAAGGTAATGAAATTTCGTTATTCTCATTATAGTATCAAAATTTGCACTAAAAACACTTTAGAAACAGTTCAGAAATGAAGTGTGGGTGCCCCCAAATTTTGTAGAGTTTTGAAACCATTTTTTTCATCAATTGCAATAATACTTTTATCAATGTAATAAAAAGTTTTAATATGAAGGGCAGAATCCTGTCAAGTAATGATATCTAGGAGTTTGAAAAGTCCATCTCAGAAAGGATGCATGCCCATAGTCTTTAATCTCTTTATACCATAGTGCTTCTTCCTTGATCTCCACTTCCTGTTTGGAATAAAGTTTTCTGCAGCCCCTTAAGAACACTGTCCCCTTCCTCCTTCTTTTAAATGGCTCATTGGTAAAATTTCTCTGTAAGAAATAGTTATTAGCAAAAGCTTCATGAAATACTATTGGAGAAATCCTCCTGCACATTTAATATACAGCTGAACAAATCAAATTTTTGGTATCTTGGTTTTTAGGATTCTTCCTGGGGTTATTTGGGGCACTGATTCAGAATATTATTTAGTTTTGAGAGCAAAATTAGCCTTTCCATACTACATTTCTCAGAATCCTGTGCTTCCTCAGTCTCTTTCCCAGCGAATTCCACTTTCTCACATCTGCTTCCCTCTCCTAATGGTGAGAGGCCATTAATTTAAAGAAGAAAGGCAGCCTTTTTGGCTTTGCTCAATTCCTTGTGCTGAAAATGAAACTGACTTTGGGAGGCTTACAAGATTTACAAAATTCAAACAAAAAGTATTGGGTAAATTTCGATTCTTAAGTTTTTGGCATGGGCTATGGCTGCACATCAGAAATCATGGCATAAGTATGAATTTAACAAATTTGATATGACTTGCGATTACTGACTTACAATGACTAACAAAAAACTGCCTACCCCTAATAAGTTTTTAATCTTCACTATTACATCCTGCCTTTTAAAACATTTCAAACCATTGCCTTGCAGCCTTCCATCCTAAATATTTTTTAAAGTTTTTTCTCTCTAATTGTTTCCATGGCCATCATATTTGCAGATCAACCAAAACATGAATTCAGTAAACATGTAAGAAGCCATTTCATTTTTACTCTTCTTCTTCAGGGATAATTCAGTTATTATATACTTATTTCTTGATTTTTCTCCCCACCACCATGTCTGACAATGTAGCAAACGATCTACAAAATCATAACTAAAATTTTCATGCAAGATTGAAACAATTTCCTGTTACTGATCTTTTTAGCAATAAACATCAACTTGCTTGTATGTCAATCTGTCATAAAAGGAAGATTTATAGATACAATTGTATCCATGTACATTCAGAATATTAATGCTTTTAGCACTGCCATCTACTGTTTGTTTGAGTACAAGACTGTTTCTTTTTCTTTAAATAAAGGAGTGCATCATGTATGTGTATGTGCTTTCAAGTTACAGTGATCCTGTGAATTTCATTGGGTTTCATGGTTTTAACAGTTCCTCAGAGAAAAATATAGAAAGAAAACAAAAAAGCTTCATGGGGATGGAAAAACCAGGGCTTTTATAATGCCCCCAAAAACCCGATGAGTAGAAGCTTTCTCTAGCACCATTATTGGTTCTTCCTGCTCCGATTCTTAGATAGACTTCAATATTACTCCTGTCTCTTCACCCCATATTCAGCCTGTCTTGTTAGCACAAGCTGGGAGGATGGGAGTAGCAGCTTAGTGAGAATGATAATCATGGTAGACTCTGTTTCCAATAAATAGCACATAACAATAGCACCTGTCTTATTGTGAACCAGATGGCAAATATGTGACCTTGCTGATGCTAGCCTGACTCCTCTCCCTGTTATTAATGCATTGGGGGTTGTCAAGAGAGGATGCTTCATACGCGAGACGGAATAATGTGCCGCGGGATGTGGTGGTCCAATTCTCGAGGAGAAAAATCAGGGATGAAGTCCTAATGAAGCAAAAGGAGGTGCCAGCAACATACAAGGGCCACAAAGTAATCATCTTAAAGGAATTCACGGCAGCCTCAATCAGCAAAAGGAAGAACTATCTTTTTCTCACAGAAGAATTGAAGAACAGGAAGATCAGATTCCGGTGGGAGAAGTCGGAAGGGATTATGGTTACCCATAGAGAAAAGAGATACTGGCTGACCACGGTTGCCAAGGCACAGGAGTTTCATGCAACCCTCCAGAAAGAGCTCGGTCTGAAGAACCCACCCCAACCTGGACAGTCTGAAGCAGTCAAACGGCGACGTTTTTACTCCCCGAAAGAGGAGGCAACCCGATCCAACGGAAAACCTCGAGAACCAGAGGCGGATATGACGACACGGATTGCGGATAACAGAATAGACGACCCGGGACACACAGTGGAAATGTAAAATGTATGATCCTGTATTGCAATTACTGTGCTACTCCAACAACATCAACGGGCTGAACTCACCGGCGAAAAGGAAAAAAAACATTCAATCTATTGAGGAAGAACAAATGTGACATTGTGGCACTGCAAGAAGTGCACATTAAGAAGGCACATGAACATCATCTGGTAAGCAAAGGCATGGGTAACCTGTTCTGCTCGCTAGCAAAGGAAAAAAAGAGGGGAGTCGCAACATACATCAGTGACAAGATCCCAGCCAAACTGGCATTCACGGACTCAGAGGGGAGAATAGTGGGAGTGATGATCGAAGCGGGACTGTCCCGCCTTCTGCTCTGCAATATCTATGCACCGAATGGCCCCAAGTCTGAGTTTACCCAGAATCTCGCGAACCTTATAGATGGTCAGGAATATGATGGGCTGATTGTGCTGGGCGATTTTAATGGAATAATAAACCCTCGACTAGACAGAACGCAGCCAACCGGGAAGGCCAAGAAAGCATTACAGGACCCCTCCGGTGTATTACCAAAGACTCTAACACACCTGATGTCCGATCTCGCTCTGGAAGATGCCTGGCGCCTCCACAATCAAAGAGAAAAGGACTACACATTCTATTCTCACAGACACCAGAGCTGGTCCAGAATAGACATGATCTGGATGTCCAAATCGATGGTATCGAGAATATCCCAAATAAAAATACATCCGAGGGACATGTCGGACCATTGCCCGATCACACTAGAGCTAAACCATAGGCCCCCAGCGAGACGCTGGAGGCTTAATGACAACCTGCTCAAGAAGGAGGAGGATATACAGAAATACAGAGCGCTGGCGAAGGAATACTTTAAGATCAATGACATACCGGAGACAAGACCGGAGGTGGTTTGGGACGCTTGTAAGGCAGTGCTTAGGGGACACTTTATTCACCATAACGCAGGTAGAAACAAAGCGAAAAGACAGGCGCTGCAAGATCTACAAACCCAAATTGCACTGGAGGAAGCGACTCTGAAAGAACACCCAAAGAACCGGGCTACGGTCGCCAAGCTGTCCTCATTGAAAAAGCAGAAACACCACCTGGAGATCAAACAAATCTCCAAGGAGCTTAAATTTCTAAAGCAAAGACACTTCCAGGACGCTAACAAGCCAGGCAGGTGGCTGGCGAGAAGGATCAAAAAGAAGAAGCAAATGGGATACATAACCAAGCTTAGATCCGGCGACAAAACGATCCTGGGAGAAGAAGGCATTCAGGACATGTTCCAGACCTTCTACTCAAGACTATATTCCAGGGACGCAACCAAAACAGAGGACATCGAACAATATCTGGAGTCGCAACCACTGGGCAAGGTACCGATGCGCTACAGGGAGTTAATGAATGAAGAAATCTCAGAATTCGAAATAGACAATGCAATTAGGAATCTGGACGCAAATAAAGCCCCAGGGCCAGATGGGCTAACGGCCAGGTTCTACAAAACGATTTCAAGCGAACTCATCCCCTTCCTGAAAAGGATCTACAACAGGGTGCTCACAGAGGGGGTAACACCGGACTCCTGGAGAGAAGCAAACATATTGGTAATCCACAAGGAGGGATCAGATGGCACAAATGTGGCAAATTACAGGCCCATTTCACTTCTGAACATAGATTACAAGATTCTGGCAAACATACTAGCCGAAAGGCTGAAGGCCTGGCTCAGCGTATGGATAACACCCGATCAAAATGGTTTTCTCCCAGGAAGACAAACCAAGGACAACACCAGAACGGTAGTGGATTTGATCCACTACTACGAAATGCACCCCCAAAAAGAAATCGCCTTTCTTGCTCTCGACGCGGAGAAGGCCTTTGATAATCTGAGCTGGGATTTTTTCCGCCTGCTCATGACAAAAATGAATATGGGCCGGCTCTTTCAAAACGCTATCAGGGCAATATACAGAGATCAGACTGCGAGAGTCTGGGTCAACGGCCGACCAACGGGGAGCTTCGCAATACAAAAGGGGACACGGCAAGGCTGTCCACTCTCCCCGCTGATATTCATCAAGTCCCTAGAGGTACTACTCAGATCCATCAGAGCAAGCGATCGTCTCAAGGGCCCCTCAATCGGAAGCCATACATTTAAAGTCAAAGCCTTCGCAGATGACATAATTTGCTTCATCGAAAGGCCGGTGACTACGATCCAGGCTTGGATAGCGGAAATAGAGAGATTCGGATCATTGGCGGGGCTAAAAATCAACAAGGCAAAAACGATGATCCTGACAAAGAATATATCCAAAGACAGGCGAGATCAGCTAGAGAGGGCCTCAGGCATGCTAGTCACCCAACTATCAAATACCTGGGCATCCACATAACGGCGCAGAACTGCCAGCTGCAAAAAAACAATTATGAGACACTGTGGAAGAAGATCCAGAAAGACCTGCTCAGTTGGAAAAGCGCCAACCTATCGCTCATGGGCAAGATAGCGGTGATTAAAATGAACGTCCTGCCCAGGGTACAGTTTCTCTTCCAAACCCTGCCCATCATCAAGTCCACTGCCATCTTTGAGACCTGGAAGAAGGACATTATCAGGTTCCTCTGGGACGCAAAAAGAGTGAGAATTAAATATACGGTGCTCACGGACAGAAGGATACGGGGGGATGGAACTACCGGACTTAAAACTTTACTATGAGGCCTGCGGTCTGGTCCACATAAGAGAATGGATAAACTTAAAAAATAAAGAGCTACTGGCCCTGGAGGGCTTTGACCTCTTCACAGGATGGCATGGCCACCTGTGGTATGGCAAGCCAAGAACAAAAGAAAGTTTCAAGAGGCATCCGATTAGGGCAGCCCTAATGAAAATATGGGAGACCTACAAGGGACGATTTTACCAAAAGACCCCCCTGTGGGTGTCACCCATGGAGGCCCACCAAAGGCACCTGCTGGGCTGGGACAACTGGCCAACCTATGAGGACATGACAGTCAAAGTGGGGATGAGGAGGAGTCTAAAATCAAAGACTCGGCTACAGCAACAGTGTAAATCTTTCAATTGGCTCCAGCATCTACATGCCACGACATGCTTCCAGAGGGACAACCGGACAGGCTTTGCGGAGGGAGAGCATTTCTGGAACAGCTTTCTGATCAAGGAGAAGAAACTTATCTCCAAGGCCTACATGCAACTCCTGGAATGGCCGACAGAGACCGAACAGGTAAAAACCTGCATGATAAAATGGGCGCAAAACATCGGTCGCACAATCAGTATGTAAGAATGGGAGAGGATCTGGCGAAAGAAAATAAAAATCACCTATGCCATAGATCTGAAGGAGAACTGATACAAACTGTTCTTCAGGTGGTACATGACCCCCCATAAACTTGGTCTGATGTACAAGAATGCCCAGACTAAATGATGGAAATGTGGGCTGCAGACAGGCACCTTTTACCACATGTGGTGGTCTTGTCAGGAAGCCTCAAAATTCTGGAAAGCAATCCACATCCACATACAAAAGGTTCTACAAACCACGCTGGAGATGACACCAGAGGCTTGTCTACTAGGAATTATGGACGAGAGAGAACTCCAAGACGAAAACGCCGAGCGGCTGTTCTGGTTTCTTTCCACGGCAGCGAGGATGGTGTACGCGAAAAAGTGGAAGTCTAAGGACATACCATGTCTTGAAGAATGGGTGAACAAAGTCCAGGACATTATGAGCATGGACAAGTTGTCCTACTACATGAGTGAAACGGAAGGGACAAGGCTGAACAGAACTGATTGGGCACCCTTTGTGACCTATCTAAAGTCCTGGGACCTGGACCAGCACAGCCAAGTATCCTGACAACGACATAGGGCGCTCAAGGACTCACTAAGGGGCAAATCGCCCCCCCTACATCACAAAGACTATCATGCTCACTTCTTCCCCCCTTCCCCCCCCCCCAATTGAACAAACGGGACAAAGCGGAAACACCGGAAGCCAAAGTGCCCCCTCCCTCTCTCCCACTACCCTCCCCCTCCCGGCCCTCCCCCCCATAGCATCCCCACAACCAACCAGCCCTAGCCTCTCCCTTTCCTCAACTCCTTCCCCTCCCTCCCGCCCTTCCCCGTCCCCCACACCAATTCACTTCTACCCCCCCCCACCAATCCCAACAGAGTCTTCCCCTCGTTTCTTCTCTCCTTCCTACTATCCTATACCCGAAATTGTTCCACCTCTTTTACTGTTACTGGAGAAATCCTAATAAATATATTTTTTTAAAAAAGAGAGGATGCTTCAAAAGGCTATAGTCTCCCAACCATCACTTGTTTCCCCCTAATTTCCTGATGGGATACATGGGAGATGCCAGGAGATTATATTAGAATCCTGCAATTGATCTTTACCTGACTTGCCTTAGATGACTTGCCATGGAGGGGTAGGGAGGGGGCTATGGGATCACGATCCCATAAGGTTACATGCCTTTCTGATGATCCATGGCGGTGAAGAGGGAGATCTAGGCTATATCCTTCTAGATGCATCTGGTTTGCCACCAATACTCCCCTAATATTATGTAGGAAGAGCTGAGTGCAGCTTCTGGATTTGCTGCTGGAGACCTCTCAGCCCCCACCCCATAAGGGCTTTTTGAAAACTGCACAGTTTTCGAAGACATCTGGCAATGTGGTGAAAATGGATGACATATTTCATTTTCCTTTGCTGGAATACAGCACATCCCTGCAAGTTTCATTTTCACATTTGAATACCCCTTATCAAATGCCGGGTAAAACTTTTTGGCCCTTAGGTGCCACTTTGTTCTTTTTGCTGTGTAGGACTAACATACCAACAACTCTGGAATTTAATCAAAGTGACACTAGGATTTTGAAAGTTGTTGTTAAAAGTTAGAGTATAAATGATATGAACTAGCTTCTGGGTCTGCTTGTTGTCTCACTACTTCTTTTTAGATAGCATTTCTCCTTATCATCATTTTTAGTATTTAAAATCGCTTCTGTATATAACATTTTCATATATAGATCTCATTGGGAATGATCAGCATGATATGACAGCAAACCATTTAAACCTAATGTATACGGGACATAAACAAAAGTCAAAGTTCATTGGAATAAATGTCCAGTGGCAAAAAAGAGGAAACATGAATCACTTGTAACAGAATACTGTTGCAGCAGACAGCAGCCTGTCCATTGGGGTGCGAATGGTGCGGAAGAACAATAGCAGACTCCAGCAGTTCCAAATTCAGGTTTTACTGTTTCCAATGGAAAAGGGTGAGAAACCTCCACACCCCATAATTTGAACGGAGTACATATTTATGCACAATGGCTTATATAACCTGTTGACAATAATCCATTATTAATACATAGAAAAACTTCTTAATCATCTTGATAATCAGCTGAAAACTCTGAAGTCAGTGGGTTCAGGTCATATTCCAATATCCCCCATGACCTTATGCTGGTCAGCAGTTCTGACGTGTCCCGGGTTAAGTAATTCATTATTTATATTTCTAAAAGTCACACTTTCTATGTAGTTTCTATTGTAATCACATTAAGACACCGGGTGGCATTCAAATATTATAGGTACTCTTCTAACCTTAATTGGGGTCATAGGGCAGATAATTTATTAAGGCATGTTTATTGCCTTTTACCTATGCCACCTGCTTGTTTATTGGTATCAATTCTGTCTAAAGTACAGAGGACCATAATTATAATTTTATCTTATTCAGCAAAAATAAGTTGACTGGGAACTAATCATGGAGGTAAAATCAGGTTATATTACAGGGTCCCTGGATTTGGGGTTGCAATCCTTTTTAGGAAATCTTTAGGGGTTGCTGCCTCAATACTTTATGTTCAAAACAAATTCATCAAGAATTCAGTCTGATCAACAAAAGGGAACAAATCTGTCTTTATACATACAATTAAAAGCTAACACATTTTACAGATTTATTTTCCCTTGGTGCTTCATAAGATGTCAGTGATAACATGTAATATCCAAAATGACTTGGGGCCTCATTATCTTTCCCTACACATACCATACACTCCTTGGTGGTGCAGCAGGTTAAACCGCTGACCTGATGAACTTGCTGACCAAAAGGTTGGTGGTTTGAATATGGGGAGCGGGGTGAGCTTCCGCTGTTAGGCCCAGCTTTTACTAACCTAGTAGTTTGAAAACATGCAAATGTGAGTAGATCAATAGGTACCACTTCTGCAGGAAAGTAATGGCACTCCATGCAGTCATGCCAGCCTCATGACCTTGGAGGTGTCTACAGACTATGCTGGTCTTCAGCTTAGAATGGAGATGAGCACCACCCCCCAGAGTGGGACACAACTCAACTTAATATCAGTGGATATCTTTACCTTTACCTTACCCACCACTCCTCACAGCCTGAGGTGGGATACATCGCTAAAACACACAATCATCTAAAAAACATTATGTAAAATACACATATTGTCACATATTTCTACAAAATACATATTAAAATACACAGAACAGAGATTAAACATAAGATGGAAGTTTCAATTTCATGATTAAAACTGGCTGGGTAGGCCTGCCAGAAGAAATAGATCTTCATGTGTGTCTTAAATTCTGACATCTGATCTAACTGTCAGAGCTCTTCCAGCAAGTCATTCCACAGCCTTGTGGTGGCTAGTGAAAAGGTCCTC
The DNA here is from genome assembly GCA_030556195.1 of Anolis apletophallus. Classification (NCBI taxonomy): domain Eukaryota; kingdom Metazoa; phylum Chordata; class Lepidosauria; order Squamata; family Anolidae; genus Anolis; species Anolis apletophallus. Next base: position 63,986,509 of record JARBWK010000007.1, on the reverse strand, counting down.
TGGACGATGGATACCAGCCAGCTTCTGGCAGGCTGGAATAGCCACCCCCCAGTGGACCTCAATGTTCAGGGCAGATTGTATGGGAGAAGGCAATTCTGTAGGTAACCTGGACCCAAACCACATAGGGCTTTCATGGTCAAAACCAACACTTTGTACTCTGTCCAGAAACTAATTGGCATCCAGTAGAGTGTCTTTAGTATGGGTGCAGTGCAGGGCCGTAGCCAGGATTTTGATTCGGGGGGGGCTGAGACTGGGTGGAAAAGGGTCTACCCTAGCAAACCTTTTGTATTGTTATCCCAATAACCCCATTAATGTGGGATATAATGAGCATGGTGATCAGATCATGATATGAATAAACATAACAGTTTAAATAATGTACCCTGAGAATTCGGGGGGTGAAGCCCCTTAGCGCCCGGCTACATGCCTGGTGCAGTGTATTCTGTCCTGGATGTTTCTGTAACCAATCTGGCTTCTGTATTTTGAACCAATTGGAGTTTTCAAACTTGGTACAAAGATAGCCTAATGTAAAGCACATTAAGAACTCCAATCTTGAGATTACCAGTGTGTACTGAGAGAGAATGAATTCAGGACAGGCCCAGGCATGCCCGAGTCAGCTAAACAAGCTGTTGCCCAGATAAGGAATTTCAGGACAGGCCCAGGCATGCCCGAGTCAGCTAAACAAGCTGTTGCCCATATAAGGGATGTGTTGAATGCTGATTGGATGGAATTACAACTGCATCATCGGTTTCAACCAATAAGTAAGATCATGGGCGGCCTTAAGCCGAACCCTGTGTGTATAAATATATGTAATTTTAAGTGATCAGGGTCTTGCTCATGAGGTGCCACGTTGTGCCTGAGTGAGGCCTTCACAGCTGTGGAATCAGTAAACTGCTTTCTTGAGGTAACTCTGTTGTCCGTCTCCTGTGTTACTGCGCCCGCCGAACTACCTCAGGAGGGGTCTTTTCCTCTCCTGCTTCATTTCCTGGTGACCGCGATGTGATTGGGACGCGATCCCATTGGCAGGACGACATCCATTCACCGGCGGCGGCGGGGGGAGGCGACGATCGTGGACTGAGAAGGGGGGCCCCCACTACGACCGGTTGCGAGCCTCCCCTCCGCGACGACGCCGAGTGACCCGGATAGTCGCAACACCGTAAGAGTTACCAGGAAACCAGTCCAGGGACGTGCACGAGGAGGAGAGTCCGGGGGCGAAGGGTGATCCAACGTCTACAGCAATCCGGCAAGTATACTGGTCAAGTCAAGTTAGACAGTATAAACATACATCGGTACCGAAGGGAGGAATACACTAAGGACCCCATAATGGGAGGGGGAGGTTCAAAGGGGACGCCCTTACAGTGTTTGCTAGATAATTTTAAGAAGTTTCAACAGTTTGCAGTAGAGGGAGACGCAAAGGACTTAAAGGATTTTAGACTCAGGAATTTATGTAGAAATGAGTGGCCCACATTTGAGGAGGTAGGATGGCCAGAGGAAGGGTCATTTGATTTGGCAAAATGTAATAGGTTAGAGCAATACTGTGCCGACATCCACCCAGACCAATGGGTGTATGCCGCCACATGGCAGAGAGTGGTAGAGGAAAAAGTTTGGTGGGTATTGAGGTGCCAACAGGGCAAATGTATGACAGTGAAGCAGCGAAAGGGAGGAAAGGTAGTATACCAGGTTCCAGCAGAGGACATTTGTGTCCCATCTAATGCCCGGCGACCTAGAGCTGTGGCAATTGGTCCAGCCATTGTCCCACCAACAGCCCTGGCGATGACGTCGACGACCGGCCAGAATATATTAGTAAATCCCCACCATCCTACGAAAGCAGCACCCCATCAAGGTTATACCCAAAGTGAGGACCTCTCCTCTTACCAAACCCCTCCACCAATCACCATTCAGCCTAGCCCAACCCCCAATGCACTTCGTAGAAGAGCCCTCCAAGATGCCTAGTGATGATTCGCCAGCCCGCACCCGTAGTCAGATGGCAGCCGCTGCCCTACCTGGTACCTTCCCCATACGGGAGGTAACGGTCCTGGATTCAAATGACGCGGCCAGACCAACCTTCCAGGTGGTCCCATTCACTTCCAGCGACCTGTTTAATTGGAAAAATAATACCCCACCATACTTTGAGGAGCCGAAAGCAATGGCTGACCTTATAGAAGGGATTTTTGCCACACACAACCCCACCTGGCGTGACTGCCGCCAGCTATTAAACACCTTGTTTACAGCAGAAGAAAGAAGGAGCATAATAAATCAGGCCACTTTACTAGCACAGGAAGGACATGGTCAACAAGATGCGGCCACATATGGAGCCGCTAGATTTCCAGTGGAGGCAGACCCCGGGTGGAATCCTAATGATGCAGGCCACCGGGGAAGGTTGAAAATGTTTCAAGATTTTATCTTAAGTGCTGTAAGGAAGGGCCCGCCAAGACCCTCCAACATTCAGAAAATCCAGAATGTTAAACAGGACAAGGCAGAGTCACCAGCCGCCTTTTTGGAACGGTTAGAAGAAGCATATAGGAAATACAGCCCATACAATTTAGAAGAGGATAGTGGGAAAATGGTACTTCGGCAGTCATTCATAGCACAGTCATCAGAAGATATCAGAAGAAAGATTCAGAAACAAACAGGATTTTTGGGAAAAACTCTTAATGAACTACTAGCTGTAGCGGACCAGGTCTACATGGCAAGGGATCAAGTGGAAGAAGAAAAGAAAGACAGGAAGAAGAAAGAGGGGTACAGGGCATTGCTGAACATGATGGATGAGAGGCAGAGAGGAAGAGGGGAATGAGGACCAGAGGAAGAGGAAGAGAAGGAGGAGACCGGCTGGGGTGGAACCAGTGTGCCAAGTGTAAAAGTTCGGGCACTGGATAGGAGACTGTACAGAGAAGATGGAAGGAGGAGATGGACAGAAGCAAGGTTGGAATGAAAGGTGGAAAGGTGGAAACAGAGGAAGAGGAAGAGGAGGCAGAGGATCTTATCGACCATACACAGAGAAAGCACAGGGAGCGATAATGGCAGCCGCCCTGGAGGATGAGGAAGAAGAGGAAGCTATTGAACGCTTGAGCCAGGCGTTCCTTTGCTGGACCCGGGAGCCATTGGTGACAATGAAAGTAGGGGACCAGCCAGTAGAATTTTTTAGTTGACACTGGAGCAGAAAAATCCGTTGTCAACACTCAAGTAGCGCCATTAAGCAACAAAAGCACCAAGATAGTGGGAGTGTCTGGGAAACCTCAAAAATGCCCATATCTTAAGGAACGGACTTGCAATTTGGCAGGGCGTGAAGTATCCCATCAATTGTTATATGTGCCCGATTGCCCAGTACCACTACTGGGAAGGGACGTACTGGCAAAAGTAAGGGCTAGAATAGCCTTCCTTGAGAAAGGACTAGAGCTAACCGTTCCTATGGTGGAAGAATGGAGGCTGTTCCAGGTTAAGGAAGTAAAAAGGGACCCAGCCTTATGGCCTTGGGACAAAACCCCGTTTGTCTGGGCAGAAGATAATCCTCCAGGGTTAGCAATTAACATACCGCCAGTAATAGTGCAGGTCAAGAAGGACATGCACCAGTAAAAGGCCCCAGTACCCGTTAGCAGAGAGGCTGCTGCAGGGATCCAGAAACACCTCGATAGACTGATACAACACGGCATCATCGTACCCTGCAGTTCACCATGGAACACCCGCTCCTTCCGGTAAAGAAACCAGGAGGAGACGGGACAGATTATAGACCTGTTCAGGATCTGAGGGCAGTAAATTCGGCCACAGAGTTTCTAACGCCAGTGGTGCCAAATCCATATATTATGTTGAGCCTTATTTCGGCCACGGCCGATGGTATTCGTACTGGATTTGAAGGATGCTTTCTTCTGCATCCGATTGGCACCAGCATCACAGCCCATATTTGCATTCCAGTGGGAAACACAGCAGGCTGGACAAAGAACCCAGTACACTTGGACACGTTTACCCCAGGGGTTTCAGAACAGCCCCACCATCTTTGGTCAGGCTCTGGCCAAAGATTTATCAGACTATGACATTCCAAAAGAGGAGGGAACATGGTTGCAGTATGTAGATGACCTTCTGGTCGCCTGCAACACTAAGGAGGAGTGCACACACCACACAATGGCATTGCTTAAGCTCCTAGAAGAAAAGGGATACAAGGTTTCTAAGAAAAAGGCTCAGCTTTGCCAAGAAAAAGTTAAATATTTGGGCTTCGGACTGTCAGAAGGGAAAAAGACATTGGAGGTAGAAAGGAAAGAGGTGATTTGTGCCATACCAACCCCAGCCACTAGAAAACAAACCAGAGAGTTCTTGGGGTCAACAGGTTATTGCCGACAGTGGATTCCTAATTATGCAGTGTTAGCGAAGCCTTTATATCAAGCAACCAGAGGGAACAGGATGGACTCCTTTGAGTGGACTGGAGAATGTGAAAAGTCGTTTCAGGCCTTGAAGCAAGCCCTGATGTCTTCTCCAGCATTGGGCCTGCCAGACTTGGAAAAAACGTTCTTCCTATTCGCCTCCGAGCGAGAAGGAACAGCGGTGGGAGTTTTGACACAGCATGTAGGCACATGGCACAGACCAGTAGCATTTTTGTCCAAACAGTTAGACACAGTGGCTCAAGGAATGCCACCCTGCCTCAAGGCAGTGGCGGCAGCAGTAGAACTAATAAAGGAAGCAAGCAAATTGACCCTAGGACAGCCACTGACAGTTAGAGTACCACATCATGTAAAGGCGCTCCTAGACACTAGAGGGCATCGCTGGCTTACGAATTTGAGACTGACAAAGTATGAGGGGATACTGTGTGACAACCCTGCGGTGATCTTAGAGACATGTGCAACATTAAACCCAGCAACTCTGCTGCCCGCCCCGGGAGATTCACTAGAGCACCAGTGCAGTCAGGTGATGGATGAGATCTTTTCCAGTAGGCCGGACTTAAAGGGACGTACCTTTACAGTCGGTAGACTTAACCCTGTTCACGGATGGGAGTAGCCGTGGAAGATGGGACCCGGCATGCCGGATATGCGGTGGTGACGGGGGAAGGGGAGACTCTGGAAGCAGGGTCTCTGTCTCCGGGGAACCTCCGCGCAGAAGGCAGAGCTAGTGGCCCTGACCCGGCGCTCCAATTGGCAGAAGGAAAAAGGGTTAATGTGTACACGGACTCGAAGTATGCGTTCACGACATTACATGCTCATGGAGCACTGTACAAGGAACGAGGGTTTGACCTCGGCTGGAAAAAGGGGTTAAAATGCTGGTGAAATAGTGGAACTCTTGGATGAGGTGTGGAAACCTAAGAAAGTGGCAGTTTTACACTGCAAGGGTCACCAACGGGGGGGAGGATCCAGTAACCCAAGGGAATAGGCAGGCAGATCTGGCCGCTAGAGAGGCAGCCAAGGGACCTGCACAGGTCAAGGTGATGGCCAACCTCTTGGGCCCCACAGAGAAGTGTCATTATAGTACTAGAGAAGAAAAGTGGGCCTTGGAGGAAGGAGGGAAGTGGGAAGGACAGGTAATTGTGATGCCCGATAACCGCGTCTTTGTCCCTAAGGACACTGCGTGGCACATAGTCCAACATGCACATCAAGAGACACATTTAGGAAAATCAGCTTTGGCAGCCCTGTTGGAAAGGCAGATGTACATAGATGGCCTACATGGATTAACTTCAGCAGCATCCAGAAGATGCTGGACATGTGCCAAGAACAACCCCCGAGAAGGACTATTAAAACCCCTGGAATTCAGCACGAGGGATCAACGCCTTTTGAGGCCTTGGTGGTGGACTTTACTGAAATGCCCCCACATGGAGGAATAAAATACCTATTAATGTTTGTGGATACTCACACAGGATGGGTGGAGGCATACCCCACGAAGACTGAAAAGGCCATGGAAGTGGTGAGGGCATTATTAAAGACATAATCCCCAGATTTGGAATACCACTAGAGATAGGCTCGGACAACGGCCCAGCGTTCGTACACCAGATAGTCCGAGATCTTAGCAAGATGTTAAACATCAGTTGGAAATTGCATTGTGCATATAGGCCACAATCATCAGGAAAAGTGGAAAGAATGAACCGGACATTAAAGAATTCCCTAGCCAAGCTCACACAAGAAACAGGGATAAAATGGACAATGGCCTTACCATTAGCATTGCTAAAAATTAGATGCACTCCACAGAAGAGAACGGGACTGTCCCCCTTGAGAGACTGTATGGGAGGCCACCGCTAAATTTGAAAGTGATCACAGGATTGTCCACAGATAGTCATGTTATAGGAATCAACAAACCCTAGAGCAAGTACAATTGTTGGGGAAACAACTAGAACAAATAAATCAGTACACCGCAGACTTGAATTCGCCATTTCCTACCACTCCATTGCATTGTTTCTCATCAGGAGATGAGGTGCTCGTGAAGGAGTGGAAGATCGATCCGCTGGGCCCCAAGTGGAGAGGACCATACACCGTACTGCTGTCCACACCAACGGCGGTAAAAGTGAAGGAGGTTAAACCGTGGATCCATTATACCAGGCTGAAAAAGGCACCAGTTTCCAGATCGTGGGAAGTGTTCACCAATCCGGACCAGCCCCTTAAGGTGAGAATCTCCAAGCAACCCCCTGAAAAAGGGTCAACAAGGCCATGAAGCTGATCCCTGCGGGAACAAATGACCTGCAGTCAACACGGTTGCTGGATGGCCCACCTCGCCGAAGGCCTGCTAAAGCACTATCTTTAAGATGGTTTCTAGATATCTTAATGGGGAAAGCACACAACCCAGGTCCCAGAAAGATACCCCCCACACTGGTAATAATGACTATTACCCTGCTAGGTATAGCAACCCCAACACAGGCAGGATGGGAAAACAACTTGTTCCATCAACTGATTACAAATTTGGCCCAAGAAATAAATGTTACAGACTGTTGGATATGCTCACATGGACCCTCTCACCATGCACAGAGGTGGCCCATAATTCCCTACGGCAACTCTCACTCTACAAGGCCTGAATAGAACAAAGGGATCTAACAATTACACGGGAAGGAATAAGGATAGGGCACAGTACTTAATAACCCACCGGGAGGGGGGATTGCGCGCCCCCTTGTGCTTCCAAAGGGCTAACCAGAGTGAGCTGTATGATATCACCGACGACCGCCCCCTGCGAAGATTAAGTTTAGGGCATTATCCCAACTGTAATCAGACCCTTAGATTAAGGGAACAAAACCAGTCCTCATGCATCATGGTGGGGGGGAATGGACCAATACGTCTCAGGAGGACTCCACGCTAGGAACACAGTGTTGGTGGGTGCTGTATGGTAATAAGGGGAACATGGTAATACAACTGGTCCAAGACCAAGCAGCTCTACATGTAGGAGCACACATAGGTGGGTTACCCCGAGGGCTGCTTTGGGTGTGTGGGAAATGGGCCGGAAGATTGTTACCCCCAGCGTGGCATGGGACGTGCACCATAGGTACAGTAGGGATGGGGGGACTGATAGCCTATCCCAGAAGCACCAAAGTGACTAATCTCCACAATCATGTCCACAGGCATAGAAGGTCGGTGGACCAGATAGCCACCTATGGCTATGACCCAGATAATACGTACCTGTCTGAAGGGGAAAGATTTGCAGGGATTTTGTTGCCAGGACTTGGGGTGGCAAACAATGTAAAACAAATTCGCATTTTGTCCTATGAATTAGAAAAATTGGCAAATGAAACAGTGCTGGGTTTAAGGGCACTACAGGTAGAAACTGAATCATTAGCACGAACAATGTTACAACATCAGTTAGCCCTGGATTATTTGTTAACTAAGGAGGGGGCTTTGTGTGAGGTTAAATACACCGTGTTGTCACTACATCAACAAGAGTGGAGATATAGAGTTACATATTGAAAAGATACAAGAAGTAGCCAAAGAAGTACAGGCCACCTATCACACCGGGAGTGACTGGTGGGACTGGCTCACCGGCTGCTTACCAAATTTTGGGTGGCTGAAATCAGTATTTGTAATTGGCCTGTTGATACTGTGCCTTGTAGGAATAATGTTTTGCTGTTTTCCACTGATGATGAGATGTTGCCAAGTTGGAGGTGGTGAATACATACACCTAATCAAGAAGCCAGATTGGAGAAAGCCATAATTTTGCATTTTTGCTTTTGTAAATATTGCTTTGCTACATATTTTCAAGAAAAAGAGTTGGGAATGAGAGAGAATGAATTCAGGACAGGCCCAGGCATGCCCGAGTCAGCTAAACAAGCTGTTGCCCAGATAAGGAATTTCAGGACAGGCCCAGGCATGCCCGAGTCAGCTAAACAAGCTGTTGCCCATATAAGGGATGTGTTGAATGCTGATTGGATGGAATTACAACTGCATCATCGGTTTCAACCAATAAGTAAGATCATGGGCGGCCTTAAGCCGAACCCTGTGTGTATAAATATGTGTAATTTTAAGTGATCAGGGTCTTGCTCATGAGGTGCCACGTTGTGCCTGAGTGAGGCCGCCACAGCTGTGGAATCAGTAAACTGCTTTCTTGAGGTAACTCTGTTGTCCGTCTCCTGTGTTACTGCGCCCGCCGAACTACCTCAGGAGGGGTCTTTTCCTCTCCTGCTTCAGTACTACCATCTTTATGTCCCCCAAATCCAAGAAGAGGTGCAGCCAGCAGATCAGCCAAAGCTGATAGCAAGCACTCCTGACTATCACATCTCCCTACATTGCCATATAATCCAGATTATCAAATTAACTAACTCACATTATCTGCTTTGAACTAGATAATATGAGTCTACTACACTGCAATATAATCTATCTCAAAGCATTGTAATCTGAATATAGCAGTGTAGAAGGGGCCTGAGTAATTTTGGATAAGTCATACACTTTCACACTCAGAAGAAGGCAAAGAAAAATCCCATTTGAACATATCTCATCAAGGAAACCCTATGATAAGTTATACTGAGAGTCACCATAAATTAGGAATGATTTCAAGGTAGGCAAGAACCACATGGGAGAAGGGTAGAATAGTGGTATTATATCACTCTAAGACAGAACCCTGAAAATCTCTTATCTGAGCACTAGCATGCAAGCCTTATTTTTGGACATTACCACACATCAAGTTGAATGCCAGACCTTTGTGGATTGTACACTGAAAACTTTGAAACTCTGTTTGGCTGAACATAGTTCCAAAGCTCCAGCACAATTATGAAAGGAGTGTCAAAACTGTGTTCAACTCAACATTGAAATGCCTGTGCACTTCCATAGTCAACACATGAATGTCATTGATATTTCCCCAGATATGGAGAGAATCTGAATCAAGGTTTACATATGCCCCACTTGCAAAAGCCACCCTTTAATGCTCCATCTGGTCAGGAAAATGTTGAAATAGTGTGAGGACAGTGATGTGAAGAATAATGTGAAGAGAGGGAAAATATACAGGGCAGAGCAGGCATACCCTCTCTTCAGAAATTCAGTTCAACCATATCCTGAGTAATTCTTCTTTCCTTTCCTTCATATCCGATATAATGAGTCCCCCAAGGCAACTCATAACAGTCATAAAATATAAAACCTTCATACTGAAAGAATTACTACAATGTGTCAGCAGGTAAGTGCAAATTTCAAGAGAGGGAGAGGAAATTTAATGCCTCTTTCACAGTGCTTAGGTTTTGGGGACATTTTCTTTGCCTTTTTTCAGAGCTTGGTTCTAATATTTTCCCAGAGCACAAAACTGTTGAATAATACTAAATGAGAGCTTTCAAAAGCTGTTTTTAAAAATAAAAAAATGTCGGAGCTCCTCACTTTTCCTCTTTCTTCCCAGCTTTTTCCAAATGCTGCAAACTAAAGCTGGATCCAGACAAGCTTTTATCCCAGAAGCATCCACGTAAAAAAAAAAAAAGCGGATGTTTCTGGGGACCTGTCCACACCCACTCCAGAAATCGCATGCTTTCTGGGGTAGATGTCCAGATGTTCTCTTGGGACTAGCCTGAGTGAATGTGTGGAGGCCCTACCCCCCTCCCCAAACCCCAGACCCCTTAAAAACTAATAAAAATATGTGCCCTCCATTAGAAGCCTTGGCCGGGAGAGGGGGGCAGGAGTGATTTTCCTCCCTCCTCCCCCCCTTGCTTTCCTGGTGCATCATTTCTATGCTCCAGGAGACCTGGCCAAGGCTTCTACTGGAGGTCACATAAATTTTTATTAGTTTTCTAAGGGGTCTGGGGGCTTGGGAAGAGGGGCGTGGGTATTCCCACAGTTTACCGGGCTTATTTAGCCTGGTAAAATATCGGGATACCATCTGGACTGCAGTATTATGCAGTCCAGACCAGGAAATAGTGGGTTTCTCCCACACCTTCAAGAAGGTGTGGTATAAATCCACTATCAAATTAATTCCCAAAAACTAGGGTTTTCCTGGTTTGTAGCGAATTAATCCGGGACTGTCCAGAACATTGTCTGGACAGCCCTTCCTTTATTGAGGGAGTTCCCACAATAAAGGTCCTGTCTGGATGGGTCCTAGGGCCCCTTCTACATTCCCATATAATCTTCTTCAAAGCAGATAATCTGGATTTTATATGGCAATGTAGAAGGGGCTTGAGTTTAAAGTGCTAAAGTAGTTTGTATTCATTTAATTTAACAGTGGGAGAGAAAAGAAGCAGGTGGAACCTCGCCGTTCCCAACTGGCTCAGGCAAAAGCAAATTATTGCAGCCTCTCCTAGTTTGTGTGCTTTATCTCATCAATGCCTTTTGCCATCTTGACACATCCTTGGCTACATTTGCCTTGGTTTTCATTTGTGAAATGATGTGGGTATAGGGTGGTTTGTCTTTGATCTCACATTAACCCGAAGAATCCAAGTAATATACTAGATGTTTACGCATCATAATATAAAAAGACAACATGCCACTACAGAGAAGTTTCATCCTTCCTGCAGATATTCACAGGTGGGAAAACAGGATCTGATTATGTCAAGTGGGAATAATAATAACTTTAAGTTTATACCCCACCTCCATCTCCCTGAAGGGACTCAGGGCGGCTTACAGGGGGACATGCCCAACAAAACAGGTTAAAATAAATACCTCAAATACCTTTCATTTAACTGTGCTGGCCACATTCAGCACATCACACCTCAGCATTTCTGGATACATGCCTGCTCCTCAAACATCTTCAATACAGTTGATCACCAAATCCTTTGGGGATGTTTGAGATAGTTGAGACTGGAAATATGCCATATTGCCTTTCAGAGGTGCCATTCCTATATGTCCAGTTAATCCCAGCAGACTGACAGGCTTTCTCTTTACTTTGTAGGGGGAAAGCAACTTTTTCAAGCCCCAGATTGGAGGTACACAAAATTCCAGGAAACATTTTCCAAAAAAAGCAATCTCAACATCAGCTCTGAATTCATTTTTATTCTGTGCACATTCTCTTGATAGTCATTAAAATTGAGTGCTCCAGGCTAGGGTTACTCTGATTCAATTTGCATACGAAGCGGAGAAAACTGTAGGATATTGGGGTTCTGGACCTGTGACTTTCATTTTTAGCTGATGTTTTGCATCCTCAAAACTTTCCAGCTCTATGCTCATTCTAGCTTCACAGGATCATTATTTTCTTTCAATTGCTTTGGACATGAAAAACATTGGAATGGGCCCCTCTCAGAACCAACAGACTGCTAAGCATATGCTATGTCATATTATTGAACAGTGACTGAAAATCTGTGGCTGAGGAACCCTATCAATTTTGCAGCCTCTGAAGAGTAAATCCCATTTTAAATATGTCTTTTAAAAATCAGCTAATAGAAATAAAAAGTAGCTAAACATCAAGTTGTCAGATGTAAGCATTTCTGCAAATTCAGTTCCATGGTCACTGATTAACAGTTTTGCATAAGTATAGTTTAAAACAATTTGTACTTGAACACAGAATGTTACTAGGCAAACTGCTTTGAATTAATATTTCATCTCAATTCTTATAAATATTTCTTTTTGTTTTTGGAATATTGCCTTGTTGTTTCTCTAAAATTCACTTTCGTCTCCAAAGATGCATTTTCTGTGCCATTAGAAAGCCTAATAGACATGCATAAAGATCCCTTAGGACTTCTTCACATAGGACAAAATAGCCCTATTTTAGTGTTTTCGGCTGGGTCTTGATTGGGGCCTGTCATCAGATGACACACCGCTGGCCCCACCCACATTCCTCCCGAAATGGAGGAAGCAATCAAAATGGAGGAAGCAATCAGAAGTTGCTTCCTCCTCCACCACAGGGAGAAAAGTGTTGTTTGTGTAGCTCCGATGGAGCTACTCACACTTCCCCCCCTTTCCCATATGATGAGGCAAAGGGCGGTGGGGCAACGTGTCCTTTTGAAATGAAAATGTAGCACAATGATCTTAGAGTTCCAACACCCTGTAGGGCTCTTGCCAAATGTGCTGAGAATATGTTGGCCACTCCTTTCTGTGTAGTTTCTTGGGGGGGGGGGGGAAATTGTTCCCTCATGAGGAGGAAAGTTTAGATCAGCCTAAGAGCCAGTATAAATGTTTCCTTAACACTTTCACCTTTGATGGAACAAAAATTTTCCCCAAGAATCTCCCTTGACTTATGCCACAATTCAGCAACTTTCTCCAAGGTTAGGGCTTAATAGATAAGTGGGAAGTACTATATTAGATGCATTGAGTGTGGACCAAGATAATATCTTTCCTCCAAAGTTAAAGCACAATAGGATTGTATCTGTGGACTTCAAGCCATCTTCAACCTTTTGGTGGCCCCATGGATATTATAGGGTTTATGAGGCAAAGAATATTCAGAAGTGGTTTTGCCTATCAAAGTTGTGCATGGATCTGGGGCTGCCTTTGAAAACCTCTCGGAAGCTTCTATTAGTCCAACAGTGAGCAGCCATGTTGTTAACTGGAGTGGCGTACAGTGGAGCACACTACTCCTTTGTTGTGCCAGCTCCACTGGCTGCCGATTGGCTTCCGAGCACAATTCAAAGTGCTGGTTCTAAACTTTAAAGCCCAGACCGGTTCTGGCCCAGGTTACCTGTCCAAACGTATCTCCTGTTATGAACAATCACGAAGCTTAAGATCATCAGGAGAGGCCCTGCTCTTGATTCCCGCCACCTTTGCAAACATGCTTGGTTGGGATGAGAGACAGAGCCTTTCTGGCAGTCTCTCCCCCCTTCCTGGTCTGTCTAAGGATGTCAGGTTGGCCACCTCCCTCCTGTACTTTAGAAGACAACTGAAGACCTGGCTCTGGAACCAGGCGTTTGACAAGAGGGGAATGGCAATATGAAAGAAACTTTTTGGGACATTGCGGCACTGGATTCTCCTGGCTTGGCTTTGGCGTATTGGCATGTTAATTTATTGTTAAAGAATTGTTGAATCTGCATAACGTTTTTAAATGGAATTTATAGTTTTAAGTGTGATTTTATTGGTGTATATATATATATATATATATATATATATATAGAGAGAGAGAGAGAGAGAGAGAGACACACACATATATATATATATATGTGTGTGTGTGTGTGTGTGTGTGTATAAGTGGATAGCATCTTTGGATGCTTATGTAAGGCTGCCCTGAGTCTCCTTGTTGTGAGAAGGTTGGGATAGAAATGTATGTATAAAACAGGCTCTGGCTGTTTTGACTGTTTTAGTTCTTTTGGCAATCTGTAACAACATAGGCGGCACTACCATTCTTTCATGGTTGCAACAGACCACATGGCTGCTGAAAATGTTTGCTTTTGGTTTCTTTTGGCTATATCTGGAGTGCAGAGAGGTAGACACATTGTGGTTTTCCCTGTGAAGCTGTGAGCCCTGCTGCCTGCCTGGGCCAATCAGAAGAATAAAGCTGCTTACGTGCTCCATGTTCTATCTCAGTGCCTTTGCTGCTCTTCAGATCTTGTTTTTGAGCTCAATTCTAATCTTTTTCTTTTCAATTTCATTGATGGGCTGTGATAGGACATTTGGGGGAAGGGGTGTTTGTTTAAATATTGGGGTAGTTTACTGAAGGGAGGGGATAGCCTGGTTCCCTTGAGTCCCTATGGGGAGAATTCAATTCCTCCTCAGGTCTTATTGAAGTATATTAGGAGAAAGGCTCCCAGAAAGGGTGGTTTCTTAAGTCTCATGTCTCCTTAACCAAGGTCTTTTTGAAGGATATAAGGAGAAGCGATCCCAGAAAGGATGGTTTCTTAAGCCTGATACCTTTTTCTGTGTCGGGAGTGACCTGAGAAACTGCAAGCCTGAAACCTACAAGTCTGATACCTTAAAGCCAGGTCTTATTGAAGGATAAGAGGAGAAACGATCGCAGAAAAGGTGGCTTCTTAAGCCTGATGCCCTAAATATGATGGAAAGGGGGAGCCTCGTAAGATCTTCCTGGATCTTTCGGTTGCCAGATCAAAAAACAGATTTTTTTCCTGACTTGATTTAGGAGGCTCTTGAAAAATGGATCTGGAGGTCCACTGAAATCCAGATACTGAAAATGGAAAAGAGTTTAAAGGAGAAAATGCTTAACTTTTATATGTTTTAGTTGAGATCTCCGAGAACAGCAGTCCCAGGAAACCATTTGAATAGTGTGTACTTGTTTCTTAGTGACATAAATGATGTTATCAAAGGAATAATCTACATGTTGCTTAGAGCAATCAGGATACAGGATACCATTAAATGTAATTCTGGTTTTCTGTTTTAGTCAATAAAGGTGTTTGATCTGAGTTTTTGAACCTTCATTTCTGTATGATGCATTTTAGTGTAAGTTCTACTGACTGGATCAAAACATTGGTTTATTGATTAGCACTTTGTAGTTCTATGCTATAAGGATTTGTTGAATTGTATACTTGTGTGGAACTTAAAAGATGTAGCCATGACAATAGAGATTTGTTGTTATATTTACCAAATGCTACTCATAATAACCTTTTTTTTCAGTTGTACAGCCCCACTAACAAAAGGAGCACATGTCTTCAGCCCTCTTCTAGCAGCAACATACTTTATAATAGACAGCTGTGTGAGGATACTGCAGGCATCCCCCTGCTGCTGCCTCTCACAAGTGGCTGGGAGAAAGCAGAAGACAACATCACACATTACCTTGCTTTCGAGCACCTTGAAAATCCTTCTGTTGGCAGGGTTGCAGTGCTGGAAAGGTAAACTTTGGAAAGTACCTTTGGTCATTGCAAGAGCGAAATGGGTCAAAATATGAATTCCAAAATGTATGATGTAGTAAACCCAGTTTATGATGTTGAAGGAGGATGTCAGCTATTTTTTATTTTCTTGCTCCCCAGCTCAAGATTATTTGTACATAGTATTTTATTAGATTCTGGCCACATGCATTCATCTCACCTGCATAACATCTCTCTGAAAATCAGAAGATAACATTGCTTCCAAAGATAGGATATATCTAAGAAGAATGAACTTTAGTCATGAGACTAAGCAAGTATGACGCTGTTTCATGATACTGAACTGTAATGTGTTTGATGAATTGCCATGGAAACTGTATCGTCATCATGTTTAATTTCTCTTTAGCCTGCTTTGAGTACTGTATTCTTTATTTATCTGCTGGTGGTGTGGCAAATAACACTCACATCTATAGTTGTTAAAGGTTGCTGGGCCACAGAAGACATGTCAACACAAGACGGTTTTAAACAGTATATTTTAATATTGAGACAAATGTTTTTCATGTTTATGTATGCATATAATGAATTCATGTCCTGGCGTTGAATGTTTGCCATATATATGCTGTGCTCCACCTTGAGTCCCCTTCAGGATGAGAACGGTGGAAATGTTTTAAATAAATAAAATTTATTAAATGTTTTAAATAAATAAATGTTTTAAATAAATAAAATTTAAATAAACCGAGTCTTGAAATTAAGACCTTTCAAACTTGCATGAAATTTTCAAATACTATATTTAGAAAAAACGTTGTTGTTGAAAGAAATGAGGTTGAAGACATTGCACAATCAGTGGGTTCCTCTGTTTACTCAAGGTAGCTTTAAAGTACTATGCAATACTATTTTTTTTAGTGTTAATACTGTTTTTTATTTAATTTATTTTGATCATATGCCACTACCATATGTAATTGTTACCAAGCGCTTACTTCAGCTAGGTATAATTATATATTGTTTATATATTGATTAATTGGTTCGGTAAAGAAATTGTACTTCCTGGTTAGGGCCCGAGGGTCGGTAAAGTAAGGAAATAATTATAAATAAGAAAAAAAACGAATTTCAAATAAATTTAAATAGAAGATAACCAACCCTAGTGGTAATGTCTGAAGGAAGTAAAGTGTATTTTAGGATCTCTCCAAGGTCTCAAGGATGGTAGGACATACCTCATGAAAGTCTAAAGTCCACCTAATCTGAGAAGTGTATGGACAAAGTCCTTCCTTAAACAAAAGGATGCTCATGGGACAAAATAATAGAAAAAGGAAAAATTCCAGAATCCACAACCCTCAGAATGAAACAAGCTAAGTTGTGTAATCCTCTTTCATTTGTCTGAGAGTCTATGGGTGTATCTATACTGAAGATTTAATACAGTTTGAAACCACTTTAATCGGCATGGCTCAATGCTATGGAATCAAAGGAGTGTACTTTGATTAGACACCAGCACTTTTTGATGGAGAAAGCTAAATCAGGAAAGTTCAGGGGAAAAAGTCTAAGAATAAGATTGTGAAAGACACCACCTACTTTTTACATTTTTCCAGACATTTTCCCTTCACTCGTTCAAGAGCTTGGTACAATACCTTTTTTGTGCTTGAGTGACAGTATGCCCCCTTCTACTTTGTTTATAGACCAAATCAGACAAGATTTTTTAAAAAAATCTATCTAGTTTGGAGAACTTCAACTTTTTTCAAATATGTATATTCTCTTAGTGTATCTTTTCCCTAGAACATGCCTGGATTTTCAAGGCAATGCCATTTTGTCCTGCTATTTGTATCTCTTTTGAAAGATACAAAAAACAAATTTCCATAGATAAATGCATTCTTTTTTGTATGCATTCATTTTCAATTCCTGCTGTTATTTCCAAGTATGTACAATCCTGTAAAACGATGCATCAGTGATCCTGGCACCTGGCATGAGACCCCAAATGTTTTCCTGTTGTTACTGCTGTGTGCCTTCAAACTGTTTCTAATTTATGGTAACTCTAAGATCCTAAGTGGTGCCTTTGCCTTCATTTGAGGCTGAGAGATGGTGACTTGCCCAAAGCCAATGTAGGCACATGCACATATCCCAGCTACTAGAATGCAGCCATGAAATTGCAGTAAGACCTCTCATAAGGTTCTCAAGTGCTTCAGTTACCACCAGGTAATTTTGGGAACAAGGATAGGGACCAATGTTGTGATGGTATCAAAACAATCTCCTATTGGGTTAAGCCTAAGTCTCAGCAGTCCTGGCTTAGTTCATAGCTTTTAATGAATTAATTGTAATTAACATGCACAAAGATAAATGGGGAATAATAATAATATGGTGAGTTGTGGAGTTTGTTAATTTCCAAAGTGTATTATGGAATGCACAAATATCCATGTCCAAATACATGCGTATGCAGAATCAAGTTCTTCTTTTCCTGAATCCAGAGACAGAAAACACAAGGTGTGGTAACATTACAGTAGAATGAAATAGCACATACAGGATAATACCAACAAAAAAAATGAGCCCCCCCCCCCGGTGGCTCAATGGGTTAAACCCTTGTACCAGCAGGACTGAAGATCAACAAGTCAGAGGTTCGAATCCGGGGAATGTCAGCTCCAGCACCCCATAGAGGGACATGAGAGAAGCCTCCCACAAAGTTGGTAAAACATCAAAACATCCAGGAGTCCCCTGGGCAATGTCCTTGCAGATAGCCAATTCTCTCACACCAGAAGCAACTTGCAGTTTATCAAGTCGCTCCTGACATGGAAAAAACCATTCTACACTTTATTGCGGGATATGCTCTGACCCAATGAATTCCACATTGACTTCTCATCCCCTGAAGAAATTTCACTTTTGAGGAGCCAATATATTACCAGCCAGAGGAGATAATCTCTCCTCCACATCATGGTGCACCTAAAATAGGTATGTACATTTTGTTTGAACATGTTACATTAGCTGGGGCTAAAAAAAACTCAACAACTTTTAATGACAAAAATCAATATTTATGAAGACAGGTTTCACCCCTCTGGGTAGAGATGCCTGCCTCTCTGTGTGTTTATCCTGTGGTTATAACTTGGGAACATAGCTTAAGGCTGTGCAGGTGGTAATGTAATAGAATAAAGGATAAGTCAATGTGCATTCTACAACAAAACATTATAAAACTATATAACTGAAATGTTCTGTCCTGACTCCTAAGGCACAAATAATATTTTGCCATTAGGTATGTGCAGTGAGTATCTATACTATTTTGAAGCCCCTTTCTTTATTAATACTAAAGTAATGATATATCAGTTTTGTTTCTGAGTAAAAGTTGAGATTCACTGAATGCTGAACTATATTTGTCACATGTGAATGTATGTTTGTGTGCATGCTATGTGATCAATAAACATAGGATGTGCAGGGCCCAGTTTGTGAAAACAACTGGAAATCTGTATTTTTAAGGTACTCTTTTCTCCACTTTCACAAATAAATGGGAGCCTATTGATGACACATATGATGTCTAAAGAGCTGGCCTATAATGTATCAGCTGGCACATTGGTACATTTCATTCATACCCATAAATGATTGGATGGCTGTTTGGGATCAAATGATTTACTGACCATTTTCACTCTAAGTAACATGATTTTAGGGGGCATTCCTTTTTACAGTAGATCTATTATACACTTCACTAAACAGGCTTTTTTGGCTTAAAATTAGAAAAAAACAGCAATAGAAAAGTGCAGTTTGAATTGGAGACAGGCAGAGGATGTTTTGATCTTTTCTATATACTATTTTTTCTTACACCATCATTCAGCATTTGCAAGCAACTATTAAAACTCAGGTGAAAGGATAAGACTACATATTGTTTTTCCCCTACTTACAGACATACTGCAGCTACTCTATACAGATGAATTTCTACATAAGTCAACATAGAATGATGAAGATAGATATTAAAAAAGTTACATAATAGCAACGACTTCATAATGCCAGTATATAAAATTTCATTCAGTCCTTCTGTTTTGTAGGTGGTCAATTTCCTGAATATGCCATAAACTGACTGGTGACTTGAAGGCACATACTACACAATTGCATCAATCTGCTAGGCTTAACACAATGAAGATGCTGCCATCTGCTGGGCTCTTCAGTAATAATGTTAACCAATATCTCAGCAAGTTACTGTTCATGCTAAAAAAAAATGTTGGAGGAGGATTTATACATAATTTCATCCAATCACATCCTCAATTAGGTAAACAAGAGTAGGAATATTCCCAACAAAATTAGATCAGACACTCAAATTGCTTCTGAATATATGCAACTTAGGTCTGAGCAGTCAAATAAAGTTTTGGACTTGTCTTGTAAACTCACAAGAAGGT
This sequence comes from Anolis apletophallus, assembly GCA_030556195.1. Classification (NCBI taxonomy): domain Eukaryota; kingdom Metazoa; phylum Chordata; class Lepidosauria; order Squamata; family Anolidae; genus Anolis; species Anolis apletophallus. The sequence continues at coordinate 63,967,117 of JARBWK010000007.1, read as the reverse complement.
GATTGTTTTTCTGGCAGGTCCATTTTCTCCCTCCTCCTCCTCGGCATTCGCCAACATGAAATCCAAACAGAATCTAGCAAAAAGTTGCAAACAATTAAACAACCAATGCAATGAAAATATTAACTTGAAACAGTGTAAAATCTGCATGCTCAACATACTTTAAATATACACACACACATTTATCAGGGCTGTGCAAAATTATTGTTAGTCCTCTCAAGTTGGATCAAATCTGTTGAATTTGTACTTACAAAGGGATGTCCAACACATGGGCATGGTCCACACCAAAAACGTACCCAGTCCTTTTTCATTTGAATTTTGGAAACCTCAGAAGCCCCCTAAAGTCAATTTCATTTTCAGTGCGAGCAAGCAAAGCAAAATCAAAAAGTTTGTCTTTCTCTTTAAATTAATGGCATCTCACCGCTAGGAGAGGGAAGCAGTAGGGAGAAAAGAAAGTTTTCTGGGAAAGAGACTGAGAAGCACAGAATTCTGGGAGATGTAGTCTGGGAAGTCCTATGCTAGAGAATTCAAAAGGCCATGACAAAAACTACATATCCCAGAATTCTGTTCTGCGTCGGAAAACCCCAATCAGGATAGGGGCGAGATTTGTCCCTACATAGTAGCAGCCAACCAGAGTTCCAATAAATTGTTGAATCTGCAAAGAAGAGAACCAACTGATACTTCTAGTAAGTAAATTCCTGGGCTGGGGAAAAATCCCTAAATGGAAGTTCTATTGGTTAATATGAGAGACATTCAATGAGATCACTGTTTTGGCTTTTTAAAGAAAGGTTTTTGTCAAAACTGTAAAAAAAAATCCCTAAAATCAATAGATGTATGAAAATGTCTGAAAGTTGGGGGAAAATGATCCCCAGTTATCTTGTGTCATTATATAGAAAACTCAAGAAGCTAGCTCTTGTAGGTTTTTTTTTAAAAAATGGAAATTTCCCAAAAATCTGTGTATAGGTGGAATGTTCTGAAACTTGATGGGCTAAGAGTGATCAATGTGCTCAGCCGTTGTAGGAAGTTTCACCCCAATAGCTGTAAAAATGAGGGAGAAATGAGCTGCTGAAGTTTTCCCACTTGCACTTATTGGCAGCTTCATTGGCTGCCAATAAGTTGCTGAGCCAAATTAAAGGTGCAGGTCATGACCTATAAAGCCCTAAACGGTTTAGGCCCTGCCTATCTCCATGACCGCATCTCCTTTTATGAACCGGCGTGAACTCTAAGATCTCCTGGGGAGGTCTTAGTCACAAGTACGGCTGGTGGGGGTGAGAGAGAGGGCCTTCTCAGTGGTGGCCCCCATCTCTGGAATGCCCTTCTAAGGGAAATAAGAAAGGCCCCAATCCCTTCCCTCTTTTTGTAAGAGCTTGAAGTCCTGATGGTTTCAACAAGCCTTTGAGAATGATCAGTTCTAGTCCAGTCCCAAACATTGTTGAATATGGCCTTGCACTTCCTACCTAATATCCTGGTCATCCCTCTAATAGGCTCTGGAAATGAGAAGCCAGAGACCCATACCTGCTATTGCTGTTAGCCTGTTATAGCACTGTACTTAATTCCCACCCCCCTCATATTTTGAGTTTGCACTAGCTTCGTCCTGGCTTTTAAATTGCCCCAAACAGGCAGGATAATTTTTAATCCTGCCTATTAAGAAAACAGCATAACATAAAATTAACAAAACAACATAAGCATAAAATTATCACAATAACTCGTATATGTGTTATTGTGATAATTTTATGCTTATGTTGTTTTGTTAATTTTATGTTATGCTGTTTTCTTTGTATGCTCTTGGTGATGGTATGATGTTTGGTGATGTTTTGTTGCACAATTACTATAATGACAAAGTAATGAAATTTCATTACTCCCATTATAGTAATGACATTTTAACTAACTATACTTTAGAAACATTTCAGAAATGAAACACTGGTGCCCCCTAATTTAGTAATGAGTTTTGAAACATTTTTTCATTGATCACGCAGCCCTAATATAGATATCTAATTATATGGTTAAATCCGGGGAGTGGGGTGAACTCCCACTGTTAGGCCCAGCATCTGCCAACCTAGCAGTTCAAAAACATGCAAATGTGAGTAGTTCAATAGGTACCACTCAGGCAGGAAGGTAACAGCACTCCATGTAGTCCACAAGACCTTGGAGTCGGACATGACTCTGTCAAGAAGAAACCTTTACCATATGTGTGTGTGTGTGTGTGTGTCTATATATATATATATATATATATATATATATATATATATACACACACACACACACACACACACACACACACTAGCTGAACCCGGCACGCGTTGAGGTGCCCTATGCTGGTGATGTGAGGAAGTCTGGGTATGTAAGTTGCGAAATGATGTGAGCATGTTTGTTGTGTGTAGATATGTGTGTGTGTGTGTGAGTTGGTAGTTGTATGTGTGGTTTTTTGGGTGTATGTGTGTTCATGTTTTTTGGTTGCTTTTGTGTATATATGTGTGTGTATTTGTGTGTGTGTGTATGTAGTTATTGGTATGTGTGTATATATGTGTGTGTATTTATCTGTGGGTTGTTTGTGTTTGATTGTGTGTGTATATTTGTGTGTTTGTGTATGTATATGTATGTATGTGTATATATGGAAATGTGATGATATGTGTGTGTATATATGTGTATGTATTAGTGTGGATGTGTATGTATTGGTGTGTAGATATATTTTTTTGTATGTGGTTGTGTATTTATATGTGTTTTTATGTTTGTGTGTTTATGTTGTGGTGTATTTATGTGTGTGTGTATTTGTGTTGAGGAGGAGGCCGAAGAGGAGGGCGAAGGGCAGCCGCTCGATCTCCCTTCCCCGGGCCCTCTCCTCGGGCAGTGGAGGAGAGGCGGTTGAGGGCTGTCCCTCGGCGGCCGCCGCCGCCTTCCGCTGTCCGAAGAGGAGGCCGTAGGGAGAGAGACGGCGCGGCTCCCCGCCGGCCTCGTTACCGGGCAGCGGAAGGGAGGCGGTGGGCGGCGGTGGAGAGGCCTCTGCCGCCTCTCTTCCGGTGGCCGAAGAGGAGGTCGAAGGGGAACTGGCTATCTCTGTCCCTGCGGCCTCCTCCCCGGCCAGCGGAAGAGAGGGGGCGGAGGAGAGCGAGAAGGGGGCGGAAGAGCCGGGCACGGCGCCATTGGCGGGAGTGTAATGGAGGCTCACCCCTCGCCTCCGCCTCCCAGAAGGCTCAGCACGGCTGCTCTGGCGTATTTCCGGTCCTGTCTCTGCCCTTCTTCTGAGTGAGCCGCGCGGAGCCTTCTGGGAGTTGTAGTCCCGTGACTGCGGCGTTGTCCTTCGCCGTTTTGCTGGCTCTCCTGGTGTAGTGTCATGCGGGCGGCATCGTGGCGGTGTCCTGTGTTGGTTAGCATGCGGGAAGCGGCGTGGAGGCGGCGAAGGAGGCTGTGAAGGTAGCGGTGGTGGTGTGCTCGGTGGCGGTGGCATGGGGCCGGTCGGATGTTGCGCATGCATGTTATTGTGATGGTTTTATGGCGGCCATGTTGTGTGTGGGGTTGTTTGCGCATGCGTGTCAATGTTGTTTTTTGGGGGATGTTTTGGGGTGTGTGTGTTGGTTTTGGGGTGTTTTAGTGGGTGGGTGATGTACCTCGGGTGGGGTTTTGTGGCGCTGTGTTTTTTTGTGTGTGTGTGAAATGTAGTTTTTATATATATATATATATATATATATATATATATGTGTGTGTGTGTGTGTGTGTGTGTGTGTCCCCATTATAAGCTTTCCTTGCCAACATTTATTCAGAGGGGGTTTGTCATTGCCTTCTCTAAAGCTGAGTGTGTTTGGCTTGCTCAAAGTCTCCTGGTAAGTTTCCTTTGCCAAGCAAAGATTTGAATCCTGGTCTCCAGAGTTATTGTCTAATGCTCACACCACATATTTTGCCTTTCATAAATGCTTCAAAATAAAGACAAAAGAAGGGATAGAAGACAAGGCACATTCCTTTACCACCCCCCCTCTCTCTGTGTGTATCTCCACAGCTTCAAATCTTGTAAATGTTTTATTACTGTAGTGGAATTTTTCTCACAGTGGTGACCACTGGGTTGTAGATTTTTTTCTGAAGCATTCTCTCCTGATGTTTCACCTGCATCTGTGGCGGGCATCCTCAGAGGTTGTGAGGTCTGTTGGAAACTAGGAAAATTGAGTTTATATAGTTTCCAACAGACCTCACAACCTCTGAGGATGCCTGCCATAGATGATGGTGAAATGTCAGGAGAGAATGCTTCTAGAACATGGCCATATATAGCCCAAAAAACCTTCAAGAACCTACAGTCTGCTTAGTTTATCTACCTGATCTAGACCCTAAATGTTAACTAATTAGATACTAATTAGTTACAGTGAAGAGTTCTCTATTCAAAAGGTTATGAATTGTAACTCTGCTTTAAGATATAAAACCAGAGGAGATTTATGTAAAACCTCTTTGAAAACTCTGCAATTTTCAAAGCTGTGGAACTTGCTGACCAAAAGATTGGTGGTTCAAATCCGAGGAGTGGCATGAGCTCCCGCTGTTAGCCCCAGCTTCTGCCAAACTAGCAGTTCAAAAACATGCAAATGTGAGTAGATCAATAGGTACTGCTCTGGCAGGAAGGTAACAGTGCTTCATGCAATCATGCCAGCCATATGACCTTGGAGGCAGCTATGGACAGCTCTTTGGCTTAGAAATAGAGATGAGCACCCCCCCCCCCACACACACACAGAGTCAGACTTGACTAAACTTAATGTTAAGGGGAAACCTTCCTTTACATTTACCTTATTAGCATTTGTAAATCACTTTGAGAAGAGGAAAGTCCCATCAAGGGAATGGTCTGCAGCCAAGAAAACAAAAACAGAGGGAAATTCAGGATAACAATTCAAATTCTGCTCAGGGTATCCAGAAAACAATGCAGAGCCTATGAGCTGATTGAGACATCAGTGAGTGGCTGACCTTGGCCCCTTCAACACAGCTATATAAAAGCCACATTGAACTGGATTATATGGTAGTATGGATTCAGATAATCCAGTTGAAAGCAGATATTGTGGATTAACTACCTTGATATTCTAGGTTATATGGCTGTGTGGAAGGGCCCCTTGTTCCACGTATCTGAGTGAATGTTGTCTGCCTTATCTAGGCCCCTTCCACACAGCTATATAAATCCACATTGGACTGGATTATATGGCAGTGTGGATTCAGATAACCCAGTTCAAAGAAGCCTTGATCCTTCATTGCTGACTGACTCCCTGTTTACATCAGGTGACTCCAAGTCATAAGCAGAGACAAGACCAGTGAACTGGCCAGGGGCTCTTTGGAAGTGCTGAATGGAAAAATCTCTCTATATAAATGATGACTTGAGGTTTAGCAATAGACTGCCATTGCCCATTAACAAACTTCTTGGTAAGGGTAGCTGCTGTAAAGAGGAGTTCTAGGAGCAGTGGGCAAGCCTGGCTTGTTTGTATCCCACTTCTGCTTACCTTCTGGGACAATGAACCTCTTTCTTGCTTACATCTAGAGTGGACTGCCTCCTGCCCCACTTTACCCACTGGAGTAGAATTTTTCATCTCGATTTAAGAATTTCAAAGCAGTGTGCTCTGTTCCTTCTACATTTCAGTAATGATAATGCCAGTACCACTGGATAGGGATGAAAAGAATATTCAAAAATATCCCCACAAAATGTGTCCCTCAAATACCAGAAAATGGGATAAACCCGAATTTATGAGAATATTTGCAAATTAAACATTATTCAGTTGAATTATTTTTGCACTTGGCTTTTTATGCAGAAAATGTTGCATGCGAATTTTGCACAAAACAAGTCTAGAACTACAGCATTATCTTCACAAGGAAAGGGAAATCCTCCCCCCTCTTCACTTCCTGAGGTGCCGTTCTCTCACACCAGGCTGCTGGCACGCCTCTCTGGTAAGTTTGGGAACCTAAATGGGGGGCTGGAGGGGATGAGTGCCATCCTGCTCCTTCGGGCTTTTCAGAGCCCAAAGAAGCAGGATGGCTGTGGAGACTGACCCCCAGGACTGCAGAAGCAGTTCTGGGAGTCAGTGCCCACAGGTCCAACACCTCATTAATAAATAATAATAATAAAACTTTATTTATACCCTGCCACCATCTCCCCGAAGGGACTCGGGGCAGCTAACATGAGGCCAAGCCCAAGCAATAATAAGGCAAAATAAAATGCATACAAAAAAGACAATCACACAAAACACAGTAGGGACACCTTATCAAAAAGCAACAACACACACACATTGGGCTGTATCCTCACATATAGAGGGATAACAGCGAATATGCAATGAATGTACAGCAATCAAAAAATACCATTTAATGTTATCAAGCCTATTATGCACGTAGATATAATACTATAGAAATAAACAGTCAGATACTCTATTATTCCAGCGGTGACAGGTAATGTATCAAGGGTAAAATTCAATGGTATCCAGCTTGTATTTTACATTCATGAACAAATTCCTGACTGAGAATATCACAGGCAAAATGCATTGAACTTAATCAGAAAGGAAAGAGCATTCTGTTAGTCAATGTCCTCAAGCATGTATGGTAAAGGGTAATCGCTATAAACATAAGCCAAATATTAAAGTAAGGTAAACACACGCTCATACAAGCCTGATATATAGGGCCCCTTGCCTATAAGTCTGGAGTAAACCAGGAAAGCCCAACTTACTCTGCATTAATTCACTTTTTCCAAAGGCATCATTTGAACACCTCCGGTAAAATCGAGACAGTCCCACATTTTGGGCCTATCTGGATGGCCCTATATTTTTGCATGGAAATACTCTTGTCCTAGTGAAAATGCCGTTTCCTGAGCAGAAAATGTATTTTTGTGTGGGAAAGCCACAAACAGATTTTGCACAGAATAAGTCTGTGAAAAAGGCAATTGGGGGGATCTCACATTAAGATGTAAACTGCTAAGACTACTTGTTGTTTGTTTCAAATGGAAATTAATAGGTAAAAATGCCTTCTAGGTAAACAAAAATATTTTTGCCCTACACTGCAACATTGACACAAAGCCAAGTTGTTTCAGGGTGCCAGGATTGGGTGGTAATTGCAGGAGACCCTTCTCTAATATTTTGTTATTTTATCTCCAAACTTTAGATAATCTATATTTTCAAGAAAGAATATCTGAAAAGTGGGTTCAGAGAGAAAATCATGAGCAGGTTGATATTGAAGGAATGATCCTTTAGCTCTGTAAAAATAAATGCTAGTACCTGAAATGTACCCTGGAAGAACACAGATAGTTATTATTATTTACTCATGTAAATGCTACATTTCTTCTAGTACTAAAGCTCAAGGCAGCTTACAAAAACTAAAACAAATGCACAGGACAGTACATATAAAGACATTCAAATGAACATATAAATTAAACAATATAAATTAATGTAAAATACATTAAAATACAGAAGATAAACATTCATAAAACACCATTAAAATAAAATTAAAGTCCTACTGGATTGGAATAAATCCATTTAAGATTTTTGGCAGAAAGTCATCAAAAGGGGAACCATTCTGATCACCCCGAGAAGGGAGTCTGGGAGCAGCCACCACAGGCTCCTTCCTTGGTCACACAAAAATGCCTGGGAAGGTAGTGGGGCTGAAAGAAGAATTTCTGTTGAAGACTTTAGAACTTGGGCAGGTACTTAGAAAAATATATTGTCCTTGAGATACCTAGTAAGGTTTTGGACTTCTACATGATGCAAATTAACCTTTGACCTTATCCAATAGAATTCATCCTATTTTATAAAGTTCATTTTCAGTATTAAAAAAGGGAGAAGCACCAATTGTTCATTGGCTTATTTAATTATTGAATGTATATTCTATTTTTTCTGTTCTTGTTCAGGTTTGTTTTAAGGAAAAATTACAATTTGGGTAGTATTTAGAAATTGTGCTAAATCTGTGTTGGGTGCTTTTACATAAGGATAGTCTCTCTCTCTCTCTCTCTCTCTCTCTCTCTCTCTCTTTATATATATATATCTATCTATCTCACAGATATTTTTCATTTGGCAACAAAGACCACCATTTGCTCAGTGTCAAATATCGCTAATGTGATTCCTGTAGACACTTCATCCAGGAAGAAGAAAATATAACAAATCTTTCCATGTCTGATGAGTCTTAACCATTTCACAGGAATGCACTTGTGGAATTTAGTGGTGTCCAGACACTCTTCCCCTGAGAAATTATAGTCTTGCAGAAACTCATCTGCCATCACTCAAAGGAGAAATCTTTCAATTTTACCTTGAAATCCATGTTTGTGTGAAATCTGGCAGAACCTCTCGTGCTGTTAAAGACTATAAAGAAACAAAGTACAAGGTGTTTTAACTCAATTAACAATCAACGTTAGGTTCAATAGACACAGAGAGCCCTTTAAATTCTGAACTATTCCATGTGAAATGCATTCTGAACCTTATCCTAGTAAAGACATGTTGGCACCTTCATCCATTGTTCATTTTAAATATGTACAGTCATGCTAAGTATTTCTGTATGCACCACATCTTTCATTTCTTTAATAAAGTTTGACAATTTGTGACAGGACAGAAAGGGAATTCATTATATTTAGTAATGGAAAACCCATTTCTCATTTTTCCGGAGCCACGCAGCTACAATGAAATTGCCTAAACCGCTATATCACAATCCTACACTTTTGTAGTTCTTAAGGTCACTCTCAAGGGTCTTCAATTTCTTTATGCTCAGAGGTTGGCACTTGGTAATTTGCAGACCTAAGAAATAAGAAAGCTATATTTTCTTCAAAGAAAGTTTTTATTGTTATTATTCAGGAAGAAATAAATCTGTCAGGAGGAGAAAATATTAAAATTAGGAAGCTTGACAAATAATCAGATGGTGTCATGATCAATATTGTTCAGCAACTGTCACAGACAAAAGTTGAAGCCTTTACGCGGAAACTGCCTATGGTAAACAAGAAAATGGTCAATGTAAAAGGAAAGGACATTTCATTTTAATAATACATATGGTTAGAGTCCCCCTTTTCCCCTTTGCATTATGGTCCAATGGCAGTTTAAATTTATTTTCTTTAAAATTGTATTTATTATGCTTTCTCATTCCAGTTTGAAGAGATATTCTATAAGCCAATGAAACAAAATATTGGGACTATGTCACTATAAGATAAATTATCACAATTTATATCAAGCAAATCCTATATCTCAGTTCTGTCTTTTAGAATTTCAAATGCTAGGCAGCATATACTAATAGGTCTTCTCTGCACATGCTAAAAATCACACTCACTTTATATGGGCTCTGATCCTGGCACATGAGACACAGAATTTGTCATTTGTAATGCATTTCTTTGAGATTTAAATTACTTTAAGAAAGCTTGTCTTTTATCCCACAAGTTTTAAACTTGGTACTTTTGGGTGTTTGGCTGGCTCTTCATGAGTATTGCTTCACTGTGGAAGGAAGGAGTTCATGGTGGATGGAACTGGTTGGTGGAAGGTGAGAATTCCCCCCAGGAAATAGCTCTTTCCCACATTGACTTTTAATATTTTTTTAAAGAATGTTTGTGTATAAGGATACTTGCATATCGTTATATTGGCATTAGTGTACCTCCACATAACATGAGATGTGTTTTTTTTCACATGCATGATGCAAAACAAAAACAAAGAAGTGGAGCATCCACAGTCATTTGGCTAAAATGATATGAAGAAAATGATATGAAGAATTGGAAATGCAGACTGCCTGCTAACATCAAGGTGAGTTCACCAGGGGAAAATGCATGGCTGGTTACGGCAATCTCACTATGATATGTAAGATATGTATGGCGTTAATGGGACCACTGCAGAACAATTGAGAACTGGGAAAATGCAGTAACAAACTATCTTTTTATCAATGTAAATAAGCCTCTAGTGAAGTGTATAAGATCCATTAATTTCCTTTCACTTTTCTGTTAAGAAAAATCTAATTGGTGTTTTTAGTGAATGTTTAGTTTTCTAAAATGCTATTTTCTCTCCTTCTTTGTTAGAATAACATCAATAATTCAAATAGTAACTTTTTCACAGGCTGGGGCTCAAGACATACATATCTAAAGGATATACAAAACACAAAAGTTAAAAATTGGCATTAGATTACCCATAACATTAAAAGCAATTTTAAAACATAGTTATTGAAAATATTCACCTTCTTCTGAAGGATAGGATGACAATAATAAAATATGAACAACCATGGTTGGAGCATGAACCCATACAACATTCAATCTCAAATTTCAAATTACATTGGTTCAGCAAAGAAATAATGAACAAGGTATACAAAAACCAAATGAATATATAATATTGGAATTCTCTAAGATATTTGACCAAAGGAAAATTGGTTCTAAGGGCACTTCCAGATGGGAGTAAAAAAAACCCGCTTCAGCATGGGTTTTAGTCCCCATAGCACCAGAAAAACCCAGGCTTTCCTGGGGAGGGTGACTACATGCCATCCTGATTACTATTGGGATGGCACTCAGCCACTCTGAAGCCTCCTAAAATTGCACCTTGAAATAAAAGAAAACTTATCTGGCCACCATTATGTTCCAAAACACTGGGGGAGGGGGTTCCCACTTCTGCCCCCTTGTCTACTAGTGGATCATTTCCTCATACCCTCTTGGCACAAGGAGGAACATAATAGTAGCCAGGTACATTTTATTTTATTTTAAGGGGTTATTTTGGGTTTTGCGGGGAGAGTGTGGGTGCCCTCTCGGCCCGAAAGAGTGAGATGGCTGTGTGGATGCAGTCCCTGGGCCCAATCCACACAGGGCCCAGACTGGTGAGACCTGGATCTTCCCTAAGATTTCAATCTTACCAGTTGTTTCATTAAACTCTGCTTTGTTCCGAATTAATTCGGTTTTACTGGAGGCATTATTTGGATGCTTCTGTTAAAATTGAATGGGCCCTAAATCTCTAGCATTTGAATGGTGTGTTAATTTATTTATTTATTATTCATATTTCTGCGTCCCCACTCCCAAGCGGCTCGGGGTGACTCACAGCAGTAATTGAAGGTTAAGGCCACAGCATTAAATGGCCAGTGTAGATCTACTCACACTGAGACATACATTCTAGTTTTAAGGCATAAAAATATATGAAGTAATCTCTGTTTTGTATCCACATTAAAAACCCAAGCCACTTCCCTCTAAGCATGTATAGCATTTATGAGGATTGTAGTTCTTTCAAAATAAAATACTTGTATTTTTTTTTACTGTAAATGCATAGGTATTATTGTATTTGTGAAGATTTCTGCAGGTATTTAACAAACTCTATTTTCATAATATCCATCATTATTCCTTTCCTATTTGTTTAAATCGTAGTTTAAGAAAATTTTCCTATTTGCACCATATTCTAATGGAATTGTCCTGCATTATGTGGATTAAGATTGCAAACATGTATTTGATCACTAGATGTCCTTCTCCTCCAACAATTGTTCTTTTTCACCTTCTTATTCCCAGTGAAGTAGAGATGCTTGCGATAGGCTGTGCATATCTCACCTCACTTGCTTAGTCACTAATCTCATCAATTAGTGTATTTCTAGAAGGGTGGAGTGCTTTCTAAAAGAAATTTCTGTTTTGCTTTGTGATGCTCTTTCCCCTTAACAGCTTAGGTCAATTTCCAACACAGATTCTGGAAGAACAGCTGATTCACTGGAGAGCCGCTTTCCCAAAGGAGGTTTTTTTGAATTTGCAATCATGTACACAAAGTATTTGATCGCCATAACGGTTGCTTGCTATGCAAGCATCTGGAAAAAGCTTGTGCTATTTGCCACCCTTTTGCTTGGCAATTACTTCTTACCACAGGTGACTGATGGAGTAACAATTTGCATCTCTTATTTAAAAGGACCACAGGTGTAATCGAACATGTTGTATTCTTAGGCAGAAACATTTGCTTCTTTAAGCATGTTATCATCCCCACAACTATGCAGACAGTACTGATCTGTCACAGGCACATTTTCAATCACTACTTATCCCCATTTGAACAAAGATTTCAATCTCAAACTCATGCTATTTTTCTTTGAATAATTGAAATCAAAGGTTTGATTACCTGATTTTAGTATCAAGTTATTATTATTATTATAATTATTATAAATAGAGGATGGTAACATCTGGCCATCAGTAGGCCACACTGACATTATCAAAATGCAGTATTTGCCACAAGGTTAAACTACAGGACTTTTGCAATCTCTACCATTGGGGGTGTGGCCTTCAAGAATAGCTGTGCTTAGCTACACCCACCTCATCCCTCTTGGCTTCGCCACTCACTAGGGAAAGGAAACTGCGAAAATTTAAAACTGTTTGTTTAGGCCAGGGGTGCTCATTAGGTAGATCACGATCTACTGGTAGATCGCATAGGGCGTCCTGGTAGATCGCAGGCTGGGTGGGAGGAAGATTCAGTCCCGCCCCGCAGGCTCCCGCCGCCACCCAAGTGCTACTGGCCCTGGGTTATCTGACATCCTTTCCACACAGTTGAATAAAATCCCATGTTATCTGCTTTGAATCAGATTATATGGCAGTGTGGACTCAGAAAAACCCAGTTCAAAGCAGATATTGTGTTATATGTCTCACATTTTTGTAGTGGTTAGGTAGATCATTTTGACTTGTTTTATAAGTAGCTCGCATGCTGAAAAAGTGTGAGCACCCCTGGTTTAGGATTTACCAAAGTTGCTTAATGGTTCTGAAAATAACAGTGGGAGATATCCGAACATTACAGAATAATTCCGATCAATGGGTAAGTGGTTCAAATTCAGATTTGCCCCTCCCACTTTTCCTACATGGTTCAAAAGTCCAAATTCTGTAGGTTTTCTGAATTTTAGGTTTTTCTGAACCAAACCTAAACAAGCCTACTGCCTCTTTGTGTACAGAGCTTTTTTTCTGTACAGCTGGATGCCCAACAAACTTCTTGTGAGTGTCTACAAGATGTTCACCGTGCTAATGCTTTTCATATCTATTATATAATTGGGTTCACGTCATGTGATGTATACCTCAAACAAAGAAACCTTACAACGCAGAAAAACAATACTTGCCAACAGAAATAGGCCTCAAGCAAGGTAAGTTTGAAGCAAAGAAACTTCCCCCCCAAAACCTAAAAGGCCCCCAAAACAACAAGTAAAAATAAAACTACATTTACCAGCATCCTCCGGGGCAGCCAAAGACTCACCCAGCCTCTACATTCTGAACAACATGATTGGCTGCCAATAAGGGCGGATTTGCATAACTGCTGCACTAGCCAGCCAACATGAAAATTCCGATCCTTAATAAACTGCCAAAACAAAACACAGGCAATCCCCAACACAAACATCCAAATCACTTCCAACCAAAAATTTACACCCCAAAAAAACACAGACCACGCCCAAAATTGACAGTAAGACTTCATTAACTTGATTTCCCTAACTAGCCCTCACTTATTGAGAAGCTGTTTACGCTCTAAATTGACAGTAAGACTTCATTAACTTGATTTCCCTAACTAGGCCTCACTTACTGGGAAGCTGTTTACGCTCTGAATTGACAGTAAGGCTTCATTAACTTGATTCTCCCGACTAGGCCTCAGCTCATGGGACATTGTGTATGACCTGAATTTACAGTAACCTACCTTGGCACACAGAGCCCCGACCATGCACGATGGGACTTGAAGTACCACCATGGAAAATGGGATTTGTAGTACTTCAAAACCCATCATTCCCCACAGACCACTGTGGCCCAGAACCAAGACCAATAAAGACCCAACTTGGCACACCATGCCCCCCATGACCCACACTCCATCCAACTGCAGTTTTGAGGAGGGCACACCGTGGATGATTGGACTCGCATCTCCTAAAAAGGGCACAGCAACGCGTGCCGGGTACAGCTAGTATTATATACTTCAGAACATTATTTTGAAGGGATATAATAACACAGTGTGGACTTTCTATTGAAGCATAAAGAAAAATTGAAACAATGTAGAGAAGAAGGCATATTCAGCTATTTTATTAGCTACATTTGTACACTACGTTTGTACACTTCCCATGCGGGGATATGAGAGAAGCCTCTCACAGGGATGATAAAACATCCAGGCATCCCCTGGGCAACATACTTGCAGGTGGTCAATTCTCTCACATCAGAAGTGACTTGTAGTCTCTCAGGTCACTTCTGGCATGAAAAACATACTGGTTCTCCAGTGAGCTCTGCCTTTCTCCATCTTATCCCCTCAACAACACTGAGGAAGTAGTGGTTGATTGCTTCAACATCAGTGGGAAATAAATGTGATTTTGGTTTTGCTCTGAACATTAAAGTTATATATTCAACATAGGGCATGGAAGCCATGCCATATGAGGAGCAACTTCGGGAGCTGGGTATGTTTACCCTGGATAAGAGAATGTAAGAGAGGAAATTTTAGCCATGTTTAAATATTTCAAAGGATGTCATAATGAAAATTAAGCCAGCTTGTTTTCTAAAGCTCCAAAGATTAGAACACAGAACAATGGGTTCAAACTGCAGGAAAAGTCATTTATCGTGTATATCGGGATGCATTCCTGACAGTCAGAGTTGTTCAACAGTAGAATATACTGCCTTGGGTGAGATAAAGTCACCTTCTCTGGAAGTTGTTAAGCAGAGGTATGATGGCAATCTGTTGTGAGTATTTCCTTCATGGTAGGGGTTGGACTATTTGGCCCCTGTGGCCTCTTCCAACTGTGTTTCTATAACTCTGGATGTTCAGAACCATATCCCCAAAATTAGTTCATCAGCTTGGATAGTTCCATTGTAGTTTGGACTAAACTTCAAAGCAATTCACTACACCATTGACATGGAAGTTGCTATTTCAACTACTTTGAAGTTGGTCACACTGAAAGACCAGTAGTGGTCCAAGATTGCACTGTGAGTTTCACAACTTTAATTGGTAGCAGTGATCATAGCTACAGTTTAAGTCCTCCATGTCTCATCCCAGCTCTCTAACCACAGTGTGATACTTGCTGCCAATGAAGTTATAACAAAGTAATAATAAGCTTTCAATCTCTTTTTATCCAGCTCCTTTGAGTCTCTTTTAAGAGAGAAAAAGCAAAATGATGATTGTGCTGGTGATGGTGATCATCATCATCTGGCTATCCAATGGGTGGGCAACCTTACATTTCCATGGACACATTTCTCATCGTAAAAGACTATGATTCAAAGGGATAGGGGGCATTTCAAGAAGTGTTTACAGGAACCAAATATTATTGGGAAGGTTAATAATAATAATAATAACAATAATTTTATTTTTATTTTATTTTTAACCACATCTTCTCATGGGGCGAGGCATATTACAACATACATTGTATATGGGTAAAAAAGTTGATTATCTGGTCCTATTTACCTCTTTTGCATTTTTTTGAAATTTTGATTAATAATATATAAGTAAGAGAAATCATACTTTAAGCTCTGGTCATAATGAAACATTAGCCTTATACACAGAAAAAATGAAAAGGATGTGTTACAATGATGAGTGTGTGCAGCTAGGGTTTGCAAGACAAAGTCTTAGATCCAGGCTCATTCAGAGGAGTCAAAGGCGAGTTTGATTCAGTCAAATTTTACTGAGACCAACCTACTTATCCTCATAATTTTGAGGACAAACTAGTGTTGGGACTAGATAATTAGGAGGGAACCAAATACGCAATTTTGCAATCCTTGGAGGAAAGCAGGATATAAATGAAGTAAACATATAAATGCTTCTAAATGAACATTTTCTGTAACTCCCTTACCTAAACACTGGATATTTAATATGTCTTTAATATTTAATTATGGCATAGAGGTACTAGCTAGCACAGTGCTGTATCAACACATGCATTGGAGAGGTAAGAACAATAAACATAACGAGTTTTTATGTTGAAAATATGTGGATGATTTTGCTGGTATTTTGAGGAAGAAAGCTTGCATGTTTTTACAAAATTCCAGAGTTCATTTGGATAATGTGTAAATAATACTGAATGTTTTGAACTAAAATATTTCCCCAAAGTTAATCTAACCGAATTAGATCAGATACAAGAACATCTGGAGAGCCAAATAATACTAACTTCTTTCTAGAAGTAAGCCATAGTGAATTTTGTGGGAGTTTATAAGTAAACATAAATAAGATTATAGCCCAATTCATATATTTTATCACTGTCAAAAAATGAGGAGGCCCATTTCAAATTAACCCATGCCTTCTACATTTTATAAATTGCTTGTTTCGGATATATATCGTTTAAATATCCAAAATTATAAATATTATAAACTCAAGTTACAGCTGCATCTTTTAAGAAAACTGAGAATTTTATTTTGTGTCTCTGAGAATTTGGGTGAAATCCTTTTGATAGATTAGTTACATGCTTATTTATTTAGATATTTTCTTATTTATAAAACTGATGAACTGCCTTTCTATATCCATAAGCCCAAAGCAATGAACAACATATGGTGAATGCCATATAAAAACAGAGAATCATAAAAAAGAGTAAAAATTGAAGCAGAAGGTCCTCAATTTCTAAAAAGATTATTAATGAGCACATCTCAAAGATACAGCTACCCAAGGGAGTAGAGTCTTGCTTCCCAGTCAGACTCCTTCCTCTATGAATGAATTTTTACTCTCTGAACTTTGATATTTAGAATGTAAAGCAATAATCACATCAAGTCATCTGTTAGCTTTCTCCTCTTACATGTTGATGGAAACAAATTTGGAAGGATTGACTCAGAATCCAGCTTTATTCAGAATAGCTGGGAAATCTAACTGCTAAGAACAGTCAGGCTTCACCCCTTCTGGCTAATAATATGAATCCATGTTTGGGGTGTATTCTGAATCCATGTCTGGCTTACATTCTGACTCTTCTTCACCATCTCCACCATCGCTTGTTCTAGCATTGTTTCTTTCTGCCAAACATATGTAGGGATGAACTTCCTAACTGTTAGAGCTGTTCAGCAGTGGAACTCTCAGCCATGGAGTGTGGTGGGGACTCCTTCTTTTAAACAGAGGCTGGATGTTCATCTGTCAGGGGTGCTTTGAATGTGATTTTCCTGCCTCTTGGCAGGGAGTTGGACTGGATGGCCCTCAAGGTCTCTTCCAACTCTATGATTCTATGATGATAGGGTCAAAACTAGGATGGCAATAAAATCTCAATGGCCCTCTTCTGGCACCTAGAAGACTGAAATAGAACAGGAACATCACAGATTCAAAAAGCCATAGCTGACCAGCGCAATTGTGTCTATACTGTGAATTGAGACAGATACCTGGAATTGGAAAAAAGGGTTGATGGAAAGAGGGCTTAGAACTATTCTGCTCCTATCTATGATGCAAACCACAAGCTATAAACCTTGTAAAACACCCTTGTGTTTCAACAAGGTCTATAGCGTTTTCTGTCAAAGAGTGCTGGTACCTCAGCAAACTACAACTACAAGGATCCCATAGTATTTTACCATGGCAATTAAACTGCATTCATTCTTCACTATAGATGCATACTACTTAGTAACTTTCCTATCATATATTCTTATATTATTTTTAGATTAAAACCTGCTTATATGAACTTTTTGGAAGTTCATGTCTTCTAGTCACTTTGCTCTTCATTCAGGGGCTTGACAGATTAATAATATATAAGAAAGAGAAATCATACTTTAAACTTTGGTTATAATGAAACATTAACCATAATGGAACTAATTCTGAATATATAGTTGTTTGTAATGTGTTCCTTTTCCCCAATACTGAAAGCATCATAGTATTACATTAAGACTGCAAGGAGAACATCAATCTTTTTGCAGAGTTAACTTTTAAAGCTACTATTATATTAATCTTGGTGAAGGTGTACTATGGAGGAAAAACTCTTGTATGTGAGGACAAATAATTACAGTTTTATCCCTAAAAGAAAATCACATTTACAATCCTGACACTTGTAATGACTGAAAAATGCTCTCCCCAGGCAGCCGTACCGATAAAAAAGTTTATTCTTATTTATTACAAAAGTGATCTTCTACATTTTATGCCTTAGGAAGAAATTGCTCAAACTGCCCTGAAAAATTATTTGTTGAATTTAACTTTCAATGTGGAAATGCAAAATATAAAAAGAAAGAGGATGAAAGAAGAGAGGATACCATTTAAACTATAGTCTAGTTATTATATTAAAAGTAGGCATAAAAACAAACAACCCATCAAGAAAGTACAGTTATCAAACTACAAACAACACCAGAAAACAAAAAGCAATCTTACTCATGCCTTCTCAATAGTTCAGGCAGGTTTATTCTCAGATAACTGTGTATAGGATTTCAGCCTTAAGGAAAAACAAGACGAAAAGCATGTTCAAAGAGAACTGTTTTCAGTTGCAGATGAAACACAAATATACGGCAAAATAACCTAGCCTCCTGAAGCACCAGGACTTTGCTCCCTCAGAAACAGCACTAGTAAAAAATTAATTTTGTCGGGGAAAAAGTTTTCCTTTAGAAAAAAATTCTGTCTTGCGAATAATAGGGGAAAATCAGATCTACTAGGAAAACGCTTTTTAACCTTTATTCTTAGCATAAATCACGAGGCTCATTTTTCACAGTCTCCTTTCTATAGAATTCAATTAAAGGTCAGATTTCTAATGGGGATCCTAATTATTAATGTATTACTACTATTAAATTATTAATGCATTGACATATTTGCATAATGGGTAAAGAAAATGCCCAAGAACAACTTTCGGATCATATGAAGAACCTTCAAAATGTTTAATCAATGTCCTTTTTATGTTCTGGGGCAATCTGTCTTTTAATCATTCTGCCAATACTTTGGAAGATCCATGGAAAATATTTTACTCTTCAAATTAGCACTATTATTAATCAGCAAGGAAATATTTATCATTGTTAAAGAAAGGGATAAGTTTCAACTTTTGAGTTCTAGAGTTTGTGAAAGGAGAATTAAAGTTTGAAGCTACAGAAGTTTTCAAAAGACAGTTGCAATCCTGGCCATTTCCTGGATTTTTAGTATGAGTACAAAATATGGCAACAAGCTTTATATTTCAACCACAATATTGCCTACTCTGTTTTTATTCAGGGACATCATAATGAACACACTGAAGTCTATCTGAAACCAATATCTGGAAATAATTCAGCTCCAGTGATCAATATTGTTCCCCAGTTTGACCCCATTACTTGCAAAAATGCCTCCTTGATCACTCTAAGTACATATTTTGGTTGCACCTGCTGCCTTTTGATCTAACTTGCAAAAAGGCTTCCTGTCACGATGCACGGACTTGACCGGCCCCTGAATCACACACACAGAGACGGACTGAAGGCTAACTGCTTTATTGAATATAAAACAGTTCCAAAAGGAATATTGTCCATAAAAATAGCAAAAGCAATCCAAAGGCGAAAAGTAATCAAATGCCCAAAACAGCTTGATAAAGAATCCAAAAGACTTGGCAAGGCTCCGCACAGCAATGCGGATTCAGGAACAAGGAAAGGTACAAGATGCAGGGCAAGACTGGGTAGGCCACTAGCCAACTTAGCTCCGTGGTCCAGCTTCGCTTCACGTCTGCTCAGAAAAGACGTGGCCGAAGTACTGAGGATTCGTTCCCACGGATCCTATACTTAATCTTTCGGCCGAGGTCCCCGACGCTCTAGGCTTCGTTGTCTCCAATCTCTGCTGACGGACCTCGGCCTGTCTAGGCTATGGAACCATCCCCTCCTGCTAGTCTCGATGCTTCGTCTCCTATCAAAGGTTCGGCCTTGCCTCCCAGCACCTGGGTCTCTATCTCCATGAGAGCTCTCCTCCCTAGATTCTTCCCAGCCACTCTCATCCATGTTTTCACTCAAAAGATCCTGTGAACCTCTCCCCCCCGGCCGTTCATAAGTTTCGCTATCACTGCTTTCCATTTGCACCTGGTTATCTGTCTCGTCGTAAGGGTCAGGCCAACCTTCCTCCCAAGCCAGGCTTTCTGTGGGAGAAGGAGGCCCAGTGATGGGAAACTCTCCTTCTGCTAACCCTTCTAAATCCTCTTCAGAATCTAACTCTGCTGCTGCAGGCCCCAATGCCAATGGGACCCCCGGTCCTGGCCCCTGCCCCCCAGGTACAAACGAGAACTGCTGTGCTACACTTCCCCTGGATTCTTGGTAGATACAGTACTTCTAGGGGATTCTTTTTCACTCCCCACTACCCAGGTATTCTTGCTGGGGTCAAAGACTTTAAAACAAACTTTTAAACAAAAGGAACACCTAGCAGTGAAACAAAAAGCTTGCCAGAGTAGAGATATATGCATTAGCTAGTTAGAAGCATCTAATGAGGCAGTCACATGTTCTTGGATATTGATGCTATTCTTTGCTTCTGCTCTATCCCATCTTGGGATCTTGGGACTTTCAAACATCTATGGACTTTCAGAAATAGAGAGTGGTTATTGATTCTTCATCGCTGTATGCATTTCTAGGTACAACTTGATGCCAGCACACCTAAGAAGTGAATCATTCCATGTTTACAAACTTCACCTTGGGACTAAGTTTAACTATGCAGCTCATGACCACCCCATCTAGTTCAACTTGAAGGCCTTTCTGTTGCTTCCTCTAGCTCTTTTCTTTTTTTCTTTTTTACTAGTACTCAGTCTGAGAAAGAGTTCTGGAGAATGCTCGTAATTTTGTGAATTACTAAAAGATTTCTCAGTTGTGGATTTTATTTTTACTCATGGACCAACACAACTACCTTTGTTTTGTTCTGAATTCTAATCACAGCTGTAAAACATTTACAATCTGTCCAGTTCACTTTAGAGTATTATTTCCTTCATCTTTTCATTACAAAATCATGAATTATGTCCCAAAAGTAATTTATTTCAACTTTATAGTCAACAGACATCAAGTCAGTGATCTAACTCTTTCTCCCCCATAGTTGAACTTTTACAATTATTTATGAGTGCCAATTTATTGAAATTTTGCTTAGCATCTTCTACATCAGGTGTGTCTATTATTAGACATAACTGTGGACTGTTTCATTCTCACAATGTTCAGTGTTAAAAAGTGTATGCATATATGTGTATGGCTATCCAAAGACTTGAAGAGTCAAAATATTTTTACATTAATAATATTTAATTGATAATACATTAATAAAAGCATAATCAAAGCAACAGTTGCTCCAATGTGTAGCTTTATCAGCTTATTCTCACTCATTTTGCATCAACAAACACAAGATCTGTGGCTCTCCCCCACCCATATCTTTTATCAGTCCATTCCAACCATTAGCTAGTGAGTAACACTCTGGCTGGAAGCCACTGGGAAGATCCTGTTTTGCGGTTATTGCTACCACAAACCACAGTATGACTAAATGCCAAGGTCTAGTTATAGGTCAAGGTCAGGCTAGGAGAACCTATTATTTGACAAAGAAGGTAGAATGGCAAAGAATTCTTGTAAGGTGTAGTGAATCTTCTTTTGCTTAAAAAAGGTGGGGGAGGCTGACTTAAATAAATATTGTAGCAACATTGCAGATATCTGTAACTATAAAAGTCTGCTTCTTTTATTTGATCTACCATGGTATAATAAATTAGTTCTATTATTATTTATTTTAAATTCAATATGATTTTAATGTTGACAGTCATACACTTCAGCAAGACTTAGGTAAGTTTTGCATTGTCCCACAAAAAACTTTGGGGCCTCAAAAGGCATCTTGCTGAGAACCACCTCAATCTGATATCGATTTCATAAGTAAATCCCTAAAATCCCAGTCTCTCATCTTGGATCTGAATATCAAATGCTAGTATCTACAAGATACAGATTTTGGTAACATATAACTATATAGATCTAGGTGTGTTTTGTTGAAGTGCAAGCGAGTTTATATAATTCTCTACTATTGTGACCCTTGTTTGGAAAACACAAAGGTCTAGAGAAGGGAAAATGGCAACAAAATCTTGGTTAAGATATTTTTCCTCCCTATGTGGGTATGATAAAAGGACAAATATTTTTTCAGTAAATTACTCCAAACTTGGGTTATTGTTAAGTCTATTGAAAGAGATAGTAATTTGAATTTATGAATAAATAAGAATGCAAGATAATATGCTTTAATTATAGTATTCTCAGCAGCCCGGAAACAAGATGGACATGATGTAATCTTGATGCAACATAACCTAGTCAAAATGACATGTTACACATATTCTGGTTGAAACTGTGTTTCAGAAATTTATTTTACATAAATAATAGCAATCTCTTTAAAAAGAAAAGAAAAGAAAAGAAGAGGACGAACACACTCTAAGATCATTAAATGCTAAGTTGTGGCATCTTCATTTATAAATGATATGAGCAAATCAATTTTGGATTATCATATTAGTGTTTTTACAAAAAAGAGGGATGTTTAATTTTCCATCATATAAAACTAGCAGAGAGTGGGGAAACTGAAGAGACATATTAAACAGTTAAAGCGTTATTTATTTCATTTAAACCTGACCTTGTTTCCTGGGAACAAACATTGGCAGAGAAAGACAGTGTTTCTCTCTCTCCTGTGTGGCATTATTCCATAACACAGCCCTGTCCTATAAATGTCTGTGGAACCACAGAAACTTAAGCTGGAGAAAGAGCACTCACTGAGCGGCTATCAGTAAATGACTTGTTGAAAATTTAATTCTCTGAATGCATCATGTGGTTTCAAAGGACAACACATTCTAGATCTGCCATCCTTCTTTGTGTCATCTCTTCTGGAAGGGAGCTTTTAAAGCTTGGGGGCTTTGTTTCTTCAGAGTGCTGCCAACCCTGTCTAGGGTTAAGACACTTTAGCAGCAAAAGGCACTGTAATGATTTTAGGATGGGAGGGAGAACAGGTAGAAATCCCTAAATGGTTGCAGAATGGGTAGGTGCCTTGAAATGAATTAATGGGGATACATGGTTATAACATTATCATTCCACTTCAATTGCCATTATAGCATCCTATGAAGTCCTTGGGTTTGCAGTTTAGGTGGCAATTGAGCTCTTTGGATGAGCATTCCAAATAGACTTCCCTAAACTGTAAATCCTAGGACTCAATAGGATGGAACTATGTCACTTAAGTGTCAAATTATATTGCTAGAAAAGGTTCAAGAGCTCTCTCTCTCTCTCTAACGTTCCAATTAAAGGGTTGGTTTCTCTCAATCTCACCCCCAACCATACACTCACACAGAGGTGCTGAATGATATATAGGCACTCTCCAAGGTATTATGTGGGTTTGTTCTTAAGCTGAATTTGTATGTAAGTCAATAAGCTCTGGGTAGTATAGAGAAGGGTTAACATCTCTGGGGTGTTTGTTTTGCTCTCTGTGACCCTGTTCAGAAGATTTAACCATACTTTCTGTTTCTATGATAATTGGATTTTGAAAAAAATGACTTGCTGTGGAAACAAGGATTGGTGATAAACCCTCAGCAGAGACACTTTTTCCCCCATGATCATTCTTTCAGGAGTGAATTTCCCTTATGAGGGGTAGATTTCTTTCACTTTTTATTGGTGATCTGATTCAGGATTTAGTTCAGACATGGGAAAACTTTGGCCCTCCGGGTGTTTTGGGCTTCAACTCAGAAAACCCAGTCAACTTACTGGCTCTTAGGAATTGTGGGCTTTGAAGTCCAAAACACCTGGAGGGCTAAAGTCTGCCCATGGCTTGTTTAGCTGAATAGTTAAAGGAGATGTCCAAGGTGCTGGGATTTATTTTTAAAAACAGTTCAGGACCTGGTATAGCCGTTTTGAATCCTTGATTAAAAACTAAATCAGATAGACTGTCTCCCTGATGTGGAAATGGCTGGTTCCCAATGTTCTGCCTTTTTGTAGATTTCTGTACACTTGCAATAAAATACGTACTGACTTTTAGATACAGGGTTTACTAATTTCTGTGTGTCTTTTTTATCTAGGGCTTACTTACTTAGCTGGAAGCATCCTATGTTACAATTGATGCTAAAGCCACTTTTTTCAGATCAAGCAACATAAAGTGGCTATATCCTTGGTAATAGGAATATGATATACATCTGATTATTTATACATGCAAACAAAAATTGCCAGATGTATCAAAAGTCTATTAAAGTTAATACATATCTGGTGAAGTGCTGTGCACAAATATTGATTTCCACCATGCATTCATGTAGACAACAGTTTTTCTGATGACCAGACCTTCTTTTATGTGGTTACTCTCCATGCAATTTGGGGAAATCAGTGCTAAACTATGAGAGAATCTTGACATGCAGAGGAAATCATTCTTTGCTCCTGGTATGTGTGATAGATAATGTAGGTAAGTAGATATAGAATCAGTGTCTTAAAGACCCTATATTATTTGTCCTTAGAAAGAAGGAGGAGTGGCCAGTGGCTCCCATATTAACTATGTGGTGAATCAAGTGTTAGTCCAGATTTTAAAAGAATTGCTCATTGTGCTTAAATATGTTCCCAAATAGTTCTTTCAGAGTTTCAGCTGAGAGCCAGAGAAGATTCAGCTCTTCTCTAATATGAAAGCAACTGGCTGCCATTGGCAGGAAGTTCCAATGTGTAATCTCTTACTCTGTTATTGGATGGGCCAATTTTTCTTCAAGTTGATAGGTAGGTACTGAATCAGCCTGTTTTATTATAATAAGGAAAGATATACTATTCAATTCAGCAGTGTGTTTTTATGGATCAGTTTCAATAGGATTGTTTATATTGGTGCGCAGTTCACTATTAGGATCCCACTATAAGACGATTTGAGCATGGAGTATAGACTCCTGCTACTTTATATCATTTTGCAAATGCTCAGAACAAAGTAAAATGGTGTGAGTGGAGTGCATCCTCAACTCTAAATATATATAGAAGAAGCCTCTACTTCATGTACATTAGGGAGGGGGTTTCAACAATTCTAAGATTTTACAGATATATTTTAATGTAGGGCCTGCACTGGGCATCAGACTTGATGCAACACTGATATCTGTATACGGCACACTTATTTAAACTATATAATCACTGCCTGCTATATAGTAATAAGAAAGTCCTAGAAGGACTATATGTTGAGCATGTTCAAACAAATTGTCACTTAATGTCACTGTACAGTTGATTATTGTGGTTCCTTGGTTGCTCAGTGGATGGCAGTGTTGTCTTCTCTTACAGCATTTGCCTTGTTCCTGAAGTATTAATTTCCTCCATTAGCTCCACAGATAACACCACATTTCCAGAACATTCAGGAATCTTGATGAATAGAGAAAGCTGATTTCAGATGAAGAACAGCCATCTTGGCTGAATTTTACTTTCTAGGAGTAATAGGAACTAGTAAAAGGAGGCAGATTATGTAAAACAATGATAAAAATCAACACAGACCTGAGCAGGGAGTTAAGCCCTGGTCTCCAGAATCATCAAACAATTACACTACACAGATTTCATATTGTTTTAAATTGCCAGATTAATTTTATTGTATGGTGATCAGAGATCTCTGGACAAATAAATGCAATGCTTACTACTTCCAAAGTTTTCATGTATGGCAGCATGTTGTGGGGTAAGGTATAGCAAGAAGTGATTTTCTGTGCAGAAATGTTGTATTTCAGATCCATTTCAGAGTTCAACACTTGCCTGCTATAAAATCTACAAGACATGTCGGTAAAAACGCCATGAGTTGCCTGAGGGCTGAGAAGGGTGGTATACAAATGCAGTAAACAAAAGGTAAAGGTTTTCCACTGATATTAAGTCCAGTCATGTCCGGCTCTAGGGGTTGGTGCTCATCTCCATTTCTAATGCATGGAGCGCCGTTACCTTCCTGCTGGAGAAGTACCTATTGATGTACTCACAGTTGCATGTTTTTGAACTGCTAGGTTGGCAGAAGTTGGGGCTAACAGCGGGAGCTCATTCCGCTCCCCAGATTCGAACCTGCAATCTTTCGGTCTGCAAGTTCAGCATCTCAGTGCTTTAACCCACTGTACCACCGAGGGCTCCCATGTACGAACTACAATTTTACCTTTTACATCTGAAAGTTTTCAAAGTAAGCTTCAGAGTCCTACCCTTATACACTCCTTCTTTTAAACCTTTATGAGGGCAAATTTAGATAAATCTTGCAAAGGAAACTTCAGAAATGAATCCTCCAAGTGAGGTGCTCCAGCAAACAACCAAATCTTTTTTGTTATACATAGGTCTATGAGCTGTTGAATGCAAACTCTGACACACTACCAAGTAAGTTTTTAAAATAAGGTTAAAAAGTAGTGCTTCCTGTTTTGACACTAGAGCAATTCCATTCTAGAAACTGATGCATTACTCAGGGCCAAATTCAGGGCATTGGAGAACATATGGGAAATTAAATTCCTGAGGGATGCCTTGAAATTTGCCAGAGGCTCTAAAGAACACAAAATAGTTGGTGAAAGAACATTCAGTTCTATTATTTGGCTCCTCTGAGGGGCAACTACTTCAGCCTGCAGAACCCGACTGGCAACCGTCACCCAGAGGACCTTTTCATCGGCTGCCTCAAGACTGTGGAATGATCCTGCCGAAAGAGATCAGATAGCTAAATGAGCTGTCAGAATTTAAAAACCACCTGAAAAACTATCTCTTACAGCAGGCCTACCCAGTCAGTTTTAATCTTTGTTCTGTGTTTTAATCTTTGTTCTGTGAATTTAAATATGGATAGAAATACATTTTAATATGTGTATTTTATTGAATGTTTACAATGATTATGTGTTTTAGCTGTGTTGTAACCTGCCTTGAGCCATGAAGAGAGGAGGGTAAGAAAAAACGATGATGATTATGATTATGATGTGCTAGGTGAATGATGTGACCTGTGTTAGTTTGATTCCCAAGCTGGTGTAAATGGCACAGGGAAGCCTTTTGTCACCCTCAATGAAGGGAGGACAGCCATGTTTGAAAATAGTTCTGTTGGAACTATTTTCCGGCGTGTGGATATCTTAGGGAGCAGCCTGCTCCTCCTAACTCACTTTGAGTTTTTCGTTGAGCTTTCCTCCCGCCCCTTAACACTATAATATATTGGTTGCCTACTGGAGACGGGTAGGAATTTCTTCCTCTTTATGTTCTAGGATTTTTCCCACTTACTCTATACTGTTTACAAGGGCAAATTGGGAGTTGGGGAGTTTTAAATAGGCCACCCTACAGATGGCTTTTGGTTGTAGGTTTACATTTGATGTACACCTAAGGCATCCCTTTGTGGGGTAGTCCAGGAATAGAAACCCTCACTTGTGTTTACATAACTGTGGCGAGGGTGAACAGAAAAGGCCCTGAAATGGGGAGAGTTCTGTCTTCGTAAAATCCTTTGGACTGGGGCAAAATTTTTCTTATGTTTTCCTAAGGGGTCACCCTGAAGATAATGAAGCTTACTATATCCAGGAACTCAGGTGTTTCACCCAACTTGGCCAAGGAGTAGATCCAACCAATCCAATAAGCCTTTATTGGCATATACATAGCAAAAGGGTATAAAATACAGTACAAGCCATAGAAAAAGGAACTTCACATTTTCTACACATTCAGTTTACAGACTTCGTTTAGGAATCTTGCCACTGAAAGGCAGCAGTTAAAATCTTGACAATTTAAAAACATAATTACTTTGTCTGGGTCACTGTGGTTTTTCAAGGAATCTACAACGTGTGGTAGTAAGCTAGATCTTGGTTCCTGGTAAAGTGGGCAGTGCAGAAGAAGGGGTAGATCATGGAGGGCCACTACTTCAGCTTAAATTCAGACCAAGTTCTTTTCCCTTTAGTTACATGTTGCAAGTCAAATAAACTTACAGTAATTCAGGTAACATTTAAATAAAAGTTGCCCATAGTTAAATCCACACTGTTGTCTGGTCTCTTATTTTGGTAGTTGGATGGCAAGAGGTCGGTCACAAATCTCTTCACTGTCTATCCTGCATTGTTTTGATTGACTTGAAATTAGAAGTTAGTTTGTCGTCCCCCCCAAAGGCTTGTGAACACATCTCCACTAACATTCAAGCACCCATCTGGTGGAGTACTCTTCCACACTGCTAGAAGTCTACCTTTCCAGTGGCCTTGTCCATAAGGCTAGGCAATTTGCTGCCATCTAAAGAAGTACTTTTTAATCTCTATTTAGAAAGGAGCAATAATTAGCATATGCTTTAATTGCATCCAAAAATCATGAAACTTAGTGCAGATTCACTGGAATTAATATGATATTCAGCTAGACAGAGAACGACCTCATCACAAAGGGTGGATTTTGGTGGCATATGCCAGCTCTGCCTGATACCACCCATGGAGCCTGCTGACACCCATCAAATGACACTGGCACGGCTCTGTGGTTGATATAGGGTGGAGCTGGCACATGCTGCTGCAGTAAAATGGAAGACTTCACATGTTGCCATTAGAAGCAATGGGGGAGCCACATATTCCATGCTTCCCCTCCTGGTATCACTCATATTTGGAGCTGGGCAATGCGGGACATGGGATATCGGGTGCCCCACACCCTCCGACAACGTGAGGTGATTCTAGCAGCTGTGTGACAAGGTAATATGAGAAGAGCAGGGCAGGTAGCTGACTGCTTCACCAAAATGACTTCTTTATCAGAGACTTTGTTAACTGAGACATACTTGTATATCTATATAGCTATAAATTCATTGTTACTGTTTGCTGCCATTGGCAGAGAAAGTTTCAAACATTATTTTGTGCTCCTATGATATGCTAAATATAAGTACCATATACATATTTTTAGATTTAAAAACCCAGAGATTGCTTATAACCAAACAGCAGGTCACCCACTAAAAGTCCTGCTGGATCAGATGAAAGTGCTCTCTAATCCAGCAGTCTGTTCCCACAGTGGCCAACAGGGTGCCTTGGGGAAGCCCACAAACAAAACAGGAGTGGAATAGCACTTTCCTGGTCATGTTCCCTAGCAACTGGTATTAGAGACAATTATCCCTTGTCCTGGAAACCTTCCCTCTCCATTTCATCTTAGTTTCCTTTTTGACTCAAGGCATTATCTGCTATGTGAGATGCATAGTACAAAGCATTGCACACAAAAATCTACAACTGCATCCGTCTAGTTGAGGAAGCAGAGACAGAACATAATCAAAAACAGGGAGCCAGGATAACATTTCACAATCTTAGGAGAAAAATACACCCCTGGCCATAGGCCATTTGTACCCCTCAAGGACATGTCTGATGTTGAGGAAAATGAACAATTCACATGCACAAACACACAAACCCCCTTTATTTCAGAGGACTTCTTATCAAAATTTTTCTAATTCATTTGTGAAATTCATTGGAAAACCAATAAAGGTTGAATATCCCTTAACTGAAAATATTGGGGGGAAATCTTTTGGATTTCAGATTTTTAAAATTTTGAAATTTCTGTATTTGTGTCCATGCGCATGAGATATCTTGAAGATCTAAAGTATGAAATAGATGTATAGTCTGAAGGCCATTTTTAAATACTTTTGTGACTGAAACAACATTTTTGTACATTGAACCAACAGAAAGTAAAATTTTCGCTATCTTAATCACCTATGTGAAGAGTTTTAAATTTTGGAGTACTTTAGATTCCAGAATTCCAGGGAAGGAATTTTCAACCTGTGCTATAGCTCAGGTAAGAGCTTCTCTCACATCTTATATACATATCTAAGAAGGTACTAATCTTCTGTTTTCTTCATTTTCCAATTATTTTAGCTCCTTAAATTTAGTTCATAATTGATATAAAATGATTATAAAGTTATTTACATATGAGGTTATAAATACTTATGAATAGAGATGGATGATGATGTTTCTCAATTTATGTTTTTAATTGCCAGTTTCTAGACCAATATGCAGACTGGAACATAGTTTATCTGTATCAGGCTCTTTTATTGGGCAAGTGGAACAGTAATCCTTTGTACTGGCTTTACCATACTCACCTTTACAATCTCTATTAAAATGTGTATATTAGGAAAATTGTATACAACGTTTGTATCTGGAAGAAATTGTGTAGTTAAACAAATGTGAACTTATGTTCATGAGTTTAATTTGGAGAGTGGCAGAAAGTGGACAGAACAGATATATGCTGGAATATAACTGAATCCAAAGTGGATGAAAAACTAAATTTATTTCTTATTTAAGGAAGCTCCAGGAGGACTTAGGCTGGATCTACACTGCCATATAATGCAGTTTGAAACTGTATGCCATATAATGTTTATTAGACTGTGTCATATGGGTTTATACTGACCACCATATAATGCGGTTTCAAATTTCATTATATGGCAGTGTAGATCCAGCCTTAGATCCGGACAAATATGTTCAGATTGAATCGTGACATGTCTTAGTAGACTTTGGTATGCCTGCCCAATTGATTTCTGACTCTGGATGCTGCCTTCTATAGATTCAAATCTCAAACTGAACCAGACAAGGATAGTTAATAATAATAATAATAAAAACTTTATGCCCCAGCACCCTCTCCCATAGGTACTCGGGGCAGCTTACAAAATAGCACACAAAGATGCCATACATAAAATACATCTCTATACATAATAAAAGAGAAAAAGATGTATGTATGTATGTATGTATGTATGTATGTGGAGGAAGTGTCCACTTACACAGACAGCCTCAGGCTTCCACAAGCAGGCTATAATTCCAAGTGCTGAGAAGCCTCCAAAGGCACTCCCTCATCTGACATTGCAGGTTACAGTGAGCGCCATTAACATGTAGCCCAAACACTACGGCTCACCACCCAAGTAATGCTTTCATTCGGGGAGAATTTCATCCTACATTTGATGTGCTCCCTCTACCCCAGGCAGGCATCCCAGCATTCCTTGTGTGGAATTTGCATGAGCCCGCCTACTGCCTCTCACTTAACCCTTTCCTATGGCACACAGCAAACACAGAGGAATTCATCAGCAACTGAACAGACTGGAAAGGTTTTGGAGACTAAAACAATAGATATCCAGAGCACACTGAACCCAACAATGCACGTCCTGGTGCAGTTTGGGGGAGATGGACCACGGATTATGGGATTTGTAGTACATTCAAACACTTTGGTTCCCACACACCACTGTGGCCACCAAAAAGGACCAATACAGATCACACTTGGCACACACAGCCCCCATTACCCACTCTACGTCTTGGTGCAGTTTCGAGGAGGGCAGACCAAGGATGATGGGACTTGAACTACCTCTACTCACTTCCCAAGTCCGCTGCGACCCTCTTCCAATTTCTGATCGAGACCAAACTTGGCACACATAACCCCCATTACTGCCTTCACGTCCTGATGAGGTTTGGGGGAGGACTGACAATGGATGATGGGATTTGTAGTACTTCCACACCCCTCTGTTCCCACAGACCACTGTGGCCCCCAACAAACACCGATAAAGACCACATTTGGCATGCAGAGCCCCAGTGACCCACTCAACATCCTACTGCAGTTTGGAGGAAGGCAGACCCTGGATGATAGGCCTTGCAGTACCTTCCTTCACTTTCCAAAACTGCTGCAAACCTAATCGAATGACTGATCAAGACCAAACCTGGCACACAGAGCCCTCATGACCCACTCTACATCCTGGTGCAGTTTCGTGTGAGACGGACCACGGATGATGGGACTTGAAGTACCTTCACTCACTTTCTAAAAGCAATGCAGCCATCATCCATTCACCAATACAGACCACACTTGGCACACAGAGCCCCCATGATCCAATCTACATCCTACTACAATTTCAAGGAGGGTGGACCACAGATGATGGGACTTGCAGTACGTCAGTAATTTCATGATACCACTGCAACTCCCAATCATGATGGATCAAGGCCAAACTTGGCAGACAGAGCCTTCACGACCCACTCTACATCCTGCTGCACTTTGGAGAAGGGTACACCATGGTTAATGGGACTCGCAGTGCCTTCACTAACTTCCTGACACCACTGCGAGCCATGTAAATAATTGCTACAGACCAACTAATACGTTTCTCAAATAACCTGGGCACCGCCGGGTCCCCAAGCTAGTAATACATAAAATAAAATGCATCAACATGAAAGCAATAATACATTACATAAACCAGGTATATAAATTGGATAAAACCACCTGTATCAAAAAAACATCAGTTTAAAGATCCAAGTAATCAATATAGCAGCCCAGCTGAATGCACAAAATGTAGTTATAAAGTGCTAAGTAATCGTAATCAGTTCTGGTTAATATCTAAACATTATCAAATGCCTGCTGGTAAAGCAAGTTTTTAACTCTTTCCTAAAGTGTTGTAGTGTAGGGGCTTCTCTACGTTCATTGGGGAAGGTGTTCCAGAGCCGGAGGGCCATCAGCGAGAAAGCCCTCTCCTTTGTCTGCACTAAAGATGGAGGTAGGTCCAAGAGAAGGGCCTCCCTGGCAGATCTTAGGGCCCACACCGGTTCATAATGGGAGTTGTGTTCATGAAGATAGACTGAATCCAAACTTTGTAGATGTAACTAAGGCATGGACCACCATGGCCAAGTCAGGCTTTTTGGGGTATGGTTGCAAATGGTGCACAAGCTTTAACTGTGCAAATGCCCTCCCAGCCACCTCCGATACCTGAGCTTCAAGCATCAGCGATGAATCCAGGAGAACACTCAGACTGCAGACTTGTGTCCTCAGGAGGAGTATAACCCCGTTGAGCACAGGTTGCTACCCTATACCTCGATTGGCCTTGCAACTGACCAGGAGGACCTCTGCCTTCTCTGGATTAAGCCTCAGTTTGTTGGCCCTCATCCAGTCCATCACAGCTACCAGGCACTGGTCCAAGATCTGGGAAGCTTCCTTTGAGTGGGGTGGAAAATAATTGTAGAGTGGTGTGTCATCTGCATAGAGATAACACCCAACTCCAAAATTCCAGATGACCTTCCCCTCGTTGGTTTGTTTGGTATTCTTTACTAATAGAGAGATCTGTAAAAAAAAATGTCATCATGTGCCATTTATCTACCCCCTGATATTTTAATTTAACATTTATGAGTGTGCATCTATGGAAGGACAATGTTTGAAAGCCTGGTGAAACTGCATACTTTCATTTTGTGATAGCATTGGATTATATGTTACCATCATTCAGGATTTGTACAGGCATTCATTGTAACTGGATGCTTTTACTCCATTAAGTTTGAGCTCTAAACAAATAAGAGTAAGATCTATCTCTCTATATTTACAAATTCAAAGTATCATTCCCTAAATACTTGCCTCTATGTTTTTCAGGGTCTTAAGATCCCTCTCAATTGTGCATTTTGTGTTATCCTTATTGTTTGCTTTCCTCAAGCTACAACAAAGCTAGATGAAAAGGCTGGTACAGATGGTACCTTGTGAAAGAAGTGAGCGTGGTCTCTCAGCCAGTTTTCCCAACCTCTCAGAGCTCTAATTAAAATCCACTGAACACATGAGTAATGTTGGCACAGGACTTTGGAAGTGTTTGTTACAACAGTGTCAAAGAGTAGATAAGGTTTTTAAGGGATTAGTGTTGGGTGTTTTGTTTCAGGTGGATTATTTCTAATGAATGGGCCCTTACTTTTTTTTCTTAATCTGCTTAGCAAAAGAGGCAGGTGTGGATCTCAAAATCATTCTGATACTCTATTTTTTAAATGATGGATGTTTTGGGAAGCACTTTTTGGTTTTTTAAGAGCAGAAAAGCTTAGCCTTGCATGATAGTGATGGTGGTGGTGGTGATGATGATGATAGCAGGAAACTGGATTCTAGATTGCTTCCCATATGACATGACAGTTTCATTTCCTGATGTCCATCATCTCTGTGACGGTGCATCTTGTGATATTTGAAACAGGGGAATAAGGTGGAAAGGTAGTGGGGGAGAGATAGCAAATGTCAAGATCTCTTTCAGGAATGTTCTCTACTTGTTCATACACATTCTTAAGCCCAGTATAAGTTTTAAATTGGTGGGCATCATGTTTCTATCAGCAGTTTTACAGACTAGGAACTCTCTTCTGAAGAAAGGTCAACAAGACTTTGAGCACATCTACCTGACACTATGATACAGCTCGAAACTGGTTTGGGTAGAACTGGCTTCACTGTGTGGGTGATTAGATTGGCATGCCTGCATCTGTTCTGACACCAAGAAAGTGATGACATTAAGCATGGAACCTGGCCTCAAACTGTAATGTGAGTGTCCCCCCCCCCCCCCCATTTTCAGGAAAGAGGCGCACTACTGCTCTAGAAGCATAAGAGATAAAAGAAAAGAAAAGAAGGAATACAACAATTAAAAGTAGAGGTAATCACTTACAACTCCCAGGGGTCAATTAGTCCCCTGCTAGCCAGCCATGCCCTTGGGTAATTTTTCAGCAGCCCGCCGGCCCCTTATTCCAAATCCTACAATGTGTTTCAGCAAGGGAAAGTGTCCACAACCTCCTCCACATTCCACAGAGCCAATTTTGCCCTGGAATCTGGGATATATTGGGAGCTGTTCAGTTCATTAAATGGTTCATCTTGTACTTTTTTGCAACTTCTTTAATGCATTGTATATCCTTTAATCTGTGATGCAGCACACACTGGCAGCATGCATTTTGTGACTGCCTCAGGTTTAAGTTGGGTAGGAGTTGCATTAAATGGTCAGTGTAAATGGGACCTTTGTGGAACTAGTGCGAAATAAATATGTAATTATTTCATTAATTTTTCTCACACAAGGAGAAAAATTAAAAGTCTATTTCCTCCTCTACTGAGTGAGATTATAGTCTTTTAAAAATGATTTGGAACTATTTTTTGCAAAACGGAGGATGTTTGTTCAAAATAAAAAATGGTCTGGCATCCTGCATTAATGATACAAATTTGTATCCTACTGCCACAATCATAAAATACCCTCTCTAAACAGTGAACAGCCAGCAGCTGCGTCAAGCAATAGAAATCTGTTCTGCTGCCAATTATGATGCTGTAGGATGACATCTCATCCTCTTCTATCAGTGAGTGAGGCTGCATTGAGGAATTGTGACAAGGGTCCTACTTATGATTGGCATAGCCTTGCTCAGTTACAGAAAATGGCTGAAAACTTTGTTGTGCCTTAACTGCCAGCAAAATAGACCCCCACCACTCAATGTGGCTGTTGGCTTTTAAGATAGATTTGGGGGCTTGGGCCAGAAGGTGCTACTGAATTACACATTCAGGAAAAGCGAATTACCTATAGGAGGGTGAGCTCTTAGCTCAGATGTCAAAAAGCATCATGGAACTATAGTTTTTCTTATGGGACAGGTATTTTTTCCATGGAAAAAATGGGAAAAGATAAGATAATCAATTGGAAGAAGTTCAGAAGAGTTACAAAATGAGGTTAGCATTGTGTCAGCCCACCACGGCCCGGCGCAATTAACCACACAGACAAGCTGGTCAATTACTGCACCTTTACTGTGGGATACGAACATATGCAAAGCCGAAAGTGAACCTCCCTCCACCACACCAGATTATATAGGCTCCCCCTCCTGGATTCAAATCCCGAATTTGTGCCTTCCTCCGAGAGCGCCAAAATCGCCATAGGCCATTGCATTCTCACACCGGCTGGATTGTTTAGTCTATGTCAGGATCTGGATCCTGGCGGCCATAGCCTTGGCCGAGGGCATCGGTTGCTGACAAATTGTTTGGACACTCTTTAGAATTTTGTCAATGAGGCAGTACAATTGTACAATAAAAACCTCATCTGAAAATACAACCAACCATCTACATTTGCAGTTTTCACTTTTGCAAATTTGATTATTTGTGGATCGAGTTAATGTACTCACTCTAGGTATCTCTACATCCTACAGGTTAACTCTATAGTCAACTTCTGACAGTGGTTAACTATAGAAATGTCCTAGAGGATCTAAAGATTCCTAGATAACTGTTTTCTCAGGTAAAAAGTGTGTTTTTATTAATAGTTTCCCCACTTTTTCAGGTATTCTGCATGTATAACCCCTGCAAAAGTGGAAGGCCTACTGTATCCCATGTACCATTCAGCTTAGGCACATACAGACCGATAGAAAAGTCCAAGATTTTATTCCTTCCTTTATTCCTTCTGATTTCATACCAGGCTAGAATCTATCAATCTAGGAAATTAAAATAAAAAGTTTTAGATTATGGTGGGAACTGGCAGAAAATATTCTGGGAAAAACAAAACATATATAGATTTCCAAAATACAATTGTAAGGAATAGCAACAAAATCTAGGACTTTCTGATTTTTAAAATCATTCTGGATGCACCCCTAGAAGTACATTAAAGGAATGTTGAGTGCTGGTCACTGTCATGAATGTAATATACCCTTCCAAAGTCTCTCCCTAATTTTGGATGCAAAACTGGGGAGGCATGTCCTCAAAGCTTCGGAGAGTAGTTGTTGTTACTTCTGCTGTTGGCATTTCACTTATTTATATTTATGTTGTAAATATTTATTGAAACAATAATAGATTTGTGTGAGAGAGTGTGTTTGTGCGGGCATGTGTGCTATTTGCCCTTTTGCGAGGGGAGGGTCTGAAACAGCATTTTCTTAAACGTCTAAGTAACTCTTTCATCACTTTTGAGTTTGGTCCAGCAACATTTATGGAAAATAGCTCAGGTGTAGCCTCCATTACCTGCACAGTTTCTGACTCCTGACATTCATTGACCTAATTTCATTGAATAAATGGTGACTTAGAATGATTATGAATGAGTATGTTAAATTCAGTATAATTGTAGAAAAACACATGATACATATACATTAATAGGATCTTACTTTAAAAACTACTAATCAGCCTTTTCCTTTATTTTATATTTTCATGAGAGTTTCAACAGGATATATCTTACAAACAATTAGATCTCACATTTGGAGTAAAAGCATTCAGTTGCAAGGAAATCCTGTAAGACGTTTGAATGATTGTCACATAATATGCTGTCCCTCCATAGATGTGTTAGAAAAGACTAGTGTGCACTATGTTGGAAACTATTCTAAGTTGTATTTGCAAAGTGAAATAACAACAATACATTAAATGAGGAATCATCTCCTAAGGTTTTAAAGCATCTAGGAAAAATTGATGATAATGACATCAAAAAACCAACCCAAAATCAAGGTATTAATTATAATTTTGAGTAATAATCTTTTTTTTTTTAAATAAATTTTTATTGAGTTTAAAAAAGAAGTACAAACGAGATAACAAGGCATCGACAAAATATGCCTTATACAAGAACAGATAGACACGTAGATTAAAAGTGGAAAAAATAGGGAGTATGGTCCTATGGCTCAAAGGCCAGAGTGAACCACGACTGCCTAGGGGGAAGGGGCAGGGGGAGAGGAAAGAAGAAAGGTGTAGGAGAAGGGGAGAGCTCGGGATAGAGTGGGGGGGGGGCAGGGTTTCAGGAAAGAGAGGCGAGAAAGAAATCCTTAGCCCCGAGCAGGTAGAAAATAGAGATGATAAGAGATAGCGAAAGATTTTTAAAAAAGGAAAGTTGTTGACTTCACATCTCTAAATTTGAGTTTCTTAAAGAACAAAAACAGAACAGGAAGAGATATTTCAAAATTTCTTTGGTCATTATGACCGTATTTAGAGTCTTAAACCTTTCAAAGTTATATTTTCTTTCTCTTTGATGAAGTCTATAAATGGCTTCCAGGTTTCCTCAAAAGGTTTACTAGTATTATTTCTTAGTAAACAGGTTAATTTGTCCATTTCAGCGATATCAATTGCCTTTTGGATCCATTCCTCCTCTTTAGGGATTTCAGTTGTTTTCCAGCATCTGGCATATAGAAGCCTGGCTGCAATGATAAGATAAGTCAATAGTTTGTCAGTTGTTTTACTTTTTAATTGGCCGGTGATATTTAGCAGGTAGAGTTCGGGTTTTTTCTCCCAGTTACTTTTGAATATTTTCAATATGTTGTTGCCCCCTTTCTTCTTGGCATTTCCAACATTTGTCGTTATCATTTTTGTATATTTGGGCTAATTGGTGAGGCGTTATATACCACCTATACATCATTTTATAGATATTTTCTTTCAGACAGTAGGCATAATTATATCTCTGTTTTACCCTCCATACATTCTCCCAATCTCCCTTGATATCTTAAAACCCAGGTTGGCTTCCCATTTTACCATATAATCCTTGTTTACACCTTTTCCTTGTCTTCTTCGAGCAAGAAATTATATATTTTACTGACCGTTTTCTTTTCCGATCTTAGCCAGATTTTTTCCCCCTTTGACGGGAGTGCGGTCCAGCCTGTTTTTTTTATCTTCCTTATATCTTTTTAATATCTGGTTGTACTGGAACCAGTTTAGTTTCCATTGTGTCAATTCCTCTTGCTTTTTTAAGGTAAATGAGTGCCCATCTTTATTTAGTAGCTCAGCATAAGTTGGCCAGCAATCAGTGTCAGATATCTTTATCTGGAAAGCTTCTAGGGGCGAAGTCCAAAGAGGTATTTTTGGATAGAGTATCTTTTTAAATTTATTCCATGCATTTAGGGAGGCTGACCTGATGATATGGTTTTTGAAATTTGAATCCTGGATCGTTTTGTTATATATCAAGTATCCATGCCATCCAAATTTGTTTTTGAACCCCTCCAAGTTCAACCTGTCTCTGTTTTTTAGCAGTGCCCAATCTCTCATCCCTTCTAGGCAATTTGCCTCATAATATTTAATCAGATTGGGGAGGCCAAAGCCCCCTTGGTCTGATTTTTCCTGAAGGTACTTTTGCTTTATTCTAGGTTTTTTTCCTTGCCAAATAAAACTTGCAAGATCGGTTTGCCACTTTTTCAACATCTGAGGATTTTTTAAAATAGGTAGCATTTGAAAAAGGAAGTTAATTTTTGGGAAAATTTTCATTTTTATGGTCGAGATCCTACCCATTAAGGACAAATTAAAAGTTTTCCATTTTGTCATATCGTTTCTAATCTCCTTCCAGAGCTTCTCATGGTTATTTTTAACCAATTGGCAGTTATTATTAGTCAGTGTAATACCTAGGTATTTGAATTTCTTTACAATCTCCATGCCTGTTTTATTCTCGATCAACTTCTGTTCTTTTCCTTCTATATTTTTTGTTATTATTTTTGACTTTTTCTTGTTTAGCTTAAAACCGGAGATCTCTCCGAATTTTTCTATTTTCTTCAGCCAGGAGTCTATATTTGATAAAGGTTCTTCAATAACACAAACTAAATCATCTGCAAAAGCAAACGCTTTGTGGCTTTCTTTGCCAATTTTTAGGCCTTTTAGTTCTGAGTAATAATCTTATGGTATTAGGCATCATAAAATGCATCAATGATATAATATGGTTAGAGAGAAGGAAACAAATTATGAATGGAGAAATGTTATGCTTAGAATTCTGATACTGCAGTCAAATACAGGTTTACTCAAACATAAACCCCATTTAAAGGAAATTAGTATCTTTCCATGTGTGAATAAAAAATATGGCAGCTTTCATGTTTCTTTTTTACATAAGAGATATTTTGACAAACTAATTATCTATTATCATAGTTAATTAATCGGTACATAATTAACTCAAGAGCTACCTTTAGTGCATAGTGCTTCACAAATGTGTCATGCTTCTACGTCTCTCTCTCTAAAATATTCTAGTACTTAGAATCATTGTATAACTGAAGTATTTGTTTTCAGCCTTCAAAGAAAGCGCAAAACCCTTGACATTTTGCATGTAATGAAACTCATTTCATTTTGTACACCCTGTCTGCAAAGAGACTGCAGTTATTTGAACCTTTTTTAAATGGGATGAATAAGAGAGAAGCACAACTTTGCTTTGGTTACCCAATAGCACGTTGGAGGCACAGCTATGAGATCCCGAGAAACCTTATATATATGCGAGCAAGTAGAGAAGATCCAGGGTATTCATTCAGGGTGTAACTCAATTCACATTATCCATTATACGAATGAGATGTGAAAAATAATTTCCTCTATCTCTAAGGCATCGCCGCACTAAGTGAAGATCTGGCTCTAACCCATGGAAAATAACAAAGGCGTGCACCATCATCATGCCTTTAGGTGAGGATGACTGTGTCTCATTGTAATTCATGCTCACTGGAAAAGGTTAGTACCTGCATACTAGCAAAGTTATTGGTCTGTTTCTAGCACTTCAAGATGTATAGCGATAACTTTCGAGGTCACATGATCCACCCTGTTCTCTCTCTGCAATAAAGTGCAGCACATTATATTCATGCCACCAGGAACATTTCATCCTCGAAAATGACTCTTATGAAAACAGTGATAGTCGGGACGCCGTTAGAGCATATTGGCAATTAATCCTCTCAATGATCAATGGAGAGAATGTCCTTTTCCCTCTATCTCTGGTTTATTTATGTGTTCCCATTAATTATGCCTAATTTTCGGTTGGCACTTTTCCCCCTTAATGTAATTCAATTTGAGCATATCTTTCCAGAGACTTATTAATAGGTAGGGTCATTTATATTGTGTAGCACAAATATTTTATAATCCACTAATCTTGACAAAAAGGCAATGCCTTGCTAATAAAAAATGTATGAGGAGTAATGGTTCCCTATTAATAACTTATTAGGTCAGATCACACAGTTTGAAGTGTCTATTACACTTTAATTTTATCAGATTTCTTTCTTTCGAACCTGCAACTCTTTATCTTTTTATTGACATTGTTTTTAAGCTAGCCCCTTGGATCATTGTCCCAAAAAATACAATATGCTGTGGCTTGTTCCCTTTTGGTGCTGGATCAACAAATGGCTTTTTGGAAACTACTGGAAGGAGAGACAGGGGAGGCTACCTGTATATCATGGTAAACTAATGTTTAGACTTCACTTTCCAAATCCTTCGAACAATTGTACCCTGCATGCCGCAGCAGAATGTGAGATATTTCCTTGCCAGGCAAAAGGTTGACTAATAACACACTTGAGAAGAGTTTCAACAGTATCATTAGTTTGTATCTTCCCTTTTCTTTTAAAAGTAATAATGAAAATCCTTTTAACATTGTACTGCAGAGGAAGAAATCCCTTTCAAGCTTTTGTCTGACTGCCCCATTACTACAGAGAAAGATAACTATTTATGCTTCATTGAAACTTGGGGCCAAGAAAGGATACAGTGCTCCTAAATTTCACATCTTATAATATGTACAGTATCTGTAACAGTGGGTGTTGGTAGCCTCCTTGTTAAGGGGTGGAGAGCTCCTGCTCAGAAATTTAGGGTGCGTCTACACTACAGAATTATTTTGACACCACTTTTACTGCCTTGGCTCAATGCTATGGAATCCCAGGAATTGTAGTTTGGAGAGTCACTATAACTCTTTGGCAGAGAAAGCTAAAGACCATGTAAAACTATAAGTCCCATGACTCCATAGCATTCAGCAATGATAATTAAAGTGGGGGGAGGGGGGTTTCGTGTCAGCAGTGACTTGAGAAACTACAATTAAAATTGTGTCAAGCTGCATTAATTCTATAGTGTGGATGCATCCTTAAACCGGATGCAAGAAGAGCTATCCAGGGTGCTGAATTTATTTTGTGAATGGGGTTCAGTGCCTTATATGGCTCTTTAAAAGTTCAAACTAAAACCTTGCCTAGATTAACTATCTCACTGATATGGAATCCATATGCTGCCACTGATTTATGGGTGCAAAATAAGAAACAAACTGCTATTATTCCAGTGATGTAAATATAAACGTAATACAATTTATATTAATTGTGGTGTGACAGTAACTATCACACTACAGTGTTATGGCTGTATGATTTCACTTTAACTGCTCTTTGGCCAAGGATTTTTAATACCCCTCCCTGAACTGTAAATCCCAGGGCACCATGGGACATTGCCATGTTAGGTTCTGTAGAGTCCAAACATTACAAATGTATCTTGTGAAAGTGATTCAGGTGATCTGCTTGCCTCTGGATGCTAAATGCTGATCTGAAATCTTAAGGACCTTTCTTATTATTTATCATTAATCTGATCTTTGACTGGGCAGCCCTTCAAATAGAGGGCATGTCATCTGGAAAACCTTTAAATGGAGGATTGCAAAGTAGAACAGACAGAGAGAAAGGAAACAGAAATGAGTAGACTGTTTTAGCTTCCCTGAAAAAGAAATCTCCCCGACCTTGTAAGCTGCCTCTGAATTGAAATGGTTCATGGACTGCAGGATCAGACACTTCTGTTGTCATCATCAGACACAAATGTTGGGATTCTTTCCAGCTTTGCCATTTTTAATATATACCTGTGCAGTAGTTCACATTGCCTTCTTTGTTATATATATATCTGGTGTTTCCTGGATATTGGAGGGGCTGCCGCCCCCTCCTTTTTATCCCTTCTTTCTCTTTCTTTCTTTCCTTCTCTCCCCTTATACCTTTCTCCCTTTCCTTTTCTTTCCTTCCTTTTTCTATCCTTCTATTCTCCCTTCCCCTCATACACAAATTATCTTTAGTTCCCAGTGACAGCACAGAGGACCATGTCATCTAGCAGTAACCAATCCTTCACCTAGTAATAGCCAGTTCAGTGATCTCACAAAGGGCTACTTCACCTAGCAACAGCCTTTGTGGTGAAAACAGACAAACGTACACACATACATACATATTTTGACGTGTGTGTGTGTGTGTGTGTGTGTAATCATAGAGTTGGAAGAGATCTCGTGGGCCATCCACTCCAACCCCCTGTCAAAAGGCAGAAAAAGCACATTTAAAGATATATGGATATCTAAATAATATCTCCCAACCTGACACCGCCAAAAGTATTCGTTGCGCAGCAGTTGCATTGAGAGATGGAAGTCAGTTCAGCTGGTTTGTGATATGTAGGAAGATGATGTTTCTGCCCATTCTTGTCTTTTAAAAGCTTATCAACTGTCAATTGTAAGAGTCTTTCAGAGGGAAAAGGAGTTTATTTACAAACTATCTAGAATAGAAGAAGAATCTAGTCTGT
Source organism: Anolis apletophallus (assembly GCA_030556195.1). NCBI lineage: Eukaryota > Metazoa > Chordata > Lepidosauria > Squamata > Anolidae > Anolis > Anolis apletophallus. Next base: position 63,924,537 of record JARBWK010000007.1, on the reverse strand, counting down.
CATTCTTTCCTAGGATCGACTGTGTTAGATTGCAGGACAAATATGACAACTGGTATTCGGACAGCATAGACATATCCATATTTACTTAAATTAAGCACCATTATGTTCAGTGGGGCTTAATCTCTGAAGAGTGCATTTCAATAGTAGTAGGCTGCTTCCATGGCAATGGAATTGGACATTTACTGTTTTTCAGTCAGAATATGATAGTGCTGAACCTGTTTGGAGGGTGCAGATCTACACCTTGAAAAGCTGGATTAGAACCCAGAGAAGACTCATTAGCTTGCTTACATAAAGTCACCATCTGCTACTAGTGGATTTTGGAGTTTAGATTTACATTTTATGCCGGGCACTTAAGCTGTAAGACTATACAATTAGAATAAATAGAAACAAACTATTATTAATCTGATTTTAAAAGCAGGAATATATTTGATATTTGCTAATGGGTCTTAATGATGTGGATAAGACTATGATATCAGCAGTAGGAATTTGCATTTTACATTTTCTTAGGTAAGGGGGAAGCATTTTGGAATAAACTAGATCTCTGTCAAAGGGATAGGCTGCCCTTGGATTGAAGTGGAAAAAACTGCTGGTGGTCAATGTGGAAAAGATTGTAGAGCAACATTTCAAATGGCAGTGGAAAACCATCAGAAGCTCAGGAATGTCTGGTCCAGGATTAATCATTAGGCATGGCTACGTCCAGTCGGAATATTTGTAATTCAGATTAAATTCGGATCAAATTTCTTTTTCAAGCGATTTTGAAGCAATTTGGGAACCCGGAAGTATCCTTGCCATTTCGAAGCCACTGTCGCCATCTTTGTTCCGACTCAGGAAGTGAATTGGAAAAGGCCCAGCATTTGGAGGCAAGCTGCAGCTTGCATGCTGGGATGCTTGCCTCCAGCCAATGAGGGGAAACCATGTGGGGAGGGGAGGGGTTTTGGCACATCAGCCATTGCCCTTTAAAAAGGCCTGTGTGTACCTCGTGGGCTCATTGCGAGCCGGGGACGCGAACGGGAAGAGATTAGGCAGGCTGCTTGGGTGGGAGAGGTGCTATGTCACCACTTTGCAAGGGAGCAACAGGGTTGGGAACAAATTGGGGAAACCGGCTGGAAGCAGGCTCCTCGCCTGCAAGGTTTCCTTGTGTGTGGGGAGGAAAGAAGGGCAGGGCAGAGCAGCTGGGAGAAGTGTTCTTCTCTTGTCTGCCACTGTTAATTTTCCTTTTTGAAGCAGTGATTTTAACTTTCAACAGACCCCAATCCCCTTTGGGTTGCACTTAGGATTTTGGGATCCCAGAAAGTCCCTTTGGACCTTGGAAAGCCCATTTTCTGCTAATAATTTCCTTGGGGAACCACACCATACCACTTTGGAGCCCCCTTTGTCTGTTTTGGGTTTCACATTGTAGATTTGGAAACTAGAAATCTCCTAATCTAACAATTTCCTTGGGAAACCACACCGTACAACTTTGGAGCCCCCTTTCTCTGCTTGGGGTTACACATTGTACTTTTGAAAACTAGAAATCTCCTAATTTCATAATTTCATTGGGGAACCACACAATAAAAGTTTGGAGGTCCCCTTTGTCGGCTTTGGGTTACACATTTTACTTTTGGAAACAAGAAACCTCCCCCAAGTTTTGCCTGTCTCATTTGCAGCTTTTCGCGTATTGCGTAATCACACCCACCATTAAAGAAGCAATTCGGAAATTTCAGAAAATTCCAACTTTTTGGGGGGGGGGGGAGGAATCACCCTCTACATCTGAAGCAAGTTTTGAACCATTTTTTTCCTTGATCATACAAGCCTAGTAATCATCTCTATGTGGATGATGATGATGAAAAAGTTTATAATAGTCCAAGCTGGAAAGGGACAGAATTATTCAATCAACATATATTAGAATGCAATTGGAGCCAAAGGACTATAAAGGAAATTATTATGCCAGAGATATTTAAAGAGACATTTATAGAGATGCTTTTATTTGCAAGCACTATAAATCCCCAAGCCAAGATGTGCAATCTGAAATGCTTGGTTTTATGGGAAATATAAGCCCAATCCTGCTGTCTCCTTCAAATTCCAGAGTATCCTTCAACTTTGCCTAACTCAAAGCAAAGGCAAGGTTGAAAACCAGAGATACTCACTGGAAGTTTCTATGCCAGTGCTTGGTTTGATGTAGATAAGTTTCTGTCCATGTAGAAAAGCCCCTATCCTTACATACAAATGGTAATTATGGCTCCCAAAGTCATAAATCTGTTTTGAGGATGACTTAGAAGATGAATCAGTAATCCTCCTGGTGAAGATGAACCCCCCCCCCCCCCACACACACACACAAACACTGAGAAGTATTCACACACACATCAGAACCTGTCATAAATTGCCTGTTGTTAGCAAGTGTTACCATATCAATATGAAGAGGGTGCCTCAAAAGGGAATAATCTGTTCTTCTGATCCTTCACTTGTCCTCTTGTTCCTTTCTTCTTGTCTTCAGACATCCTTCTCTCCCACTTTCTCTTTTGCTTGGTTTTCTACTAATTCCCCTGGGAAAACTTCAAGACAGTTTTGAAAATGTTGATCCTGAAGTCATTCTGATTGCAACCAGTATCTTCCTGAACTATGTTCCCTACAGTGATTGAACAATAACTATGCAACATTTGGCCTGCTCCAGTCCTCACTGAAACAGGTGGAAGGACTCATGTTGTCTTTGCTGTGTTTCATTCTGTGCCACATTGTGCACTAGAACAACAATTTATTATTGTAGCACACACCAGAACTGGGTAAATTAGTTCTATTCAATACTGAGTGCTGAACATAAAATATACATCAGGATGTCAGCCTCTTTGCGATTTTGGCCAGACACCTGTGTCTCTGCTATTGAAAGATCATTCTTACTTATGGCCACTTAAGAAAACATAACAGACTAGAATTTGCTCTATATTGTGGGCAAAGATTGCTTCTGTCAGCAATTGTTCACAGCAATCGTTATTCAGGCAACATTCTCACTGAAGTTAATGAGAGTTTTTGAGGGTGGATATCTTTTTCCAAGAATGTTGTCAGGACATAGGTTTCATTTAAAAAGAATGGAAGTTGGTGTTCCAAAGGTTTGAAATCCTTTGAAATGGGATCTGAAGGAGGCAATGACTAAGAGCAGAATGGATTAAAAAAACCCACACATTCTCCCCTCAGCATAATTCTGGTTTTTAAAGTCTTCCTTCCTTCCTTCCTTCCTTCCTTCCTTCCTTCCTTCCTTCCTTCCTTCCTTCCTTCCTTCCTTCCTTCCTCCCCCTCTCCCTCCCTCCCTCTCTCCCGCCCCCAAATCTGGGTGTCCTTTAGATTTCCCTTTAGAATAAAACATGTATTTTATGACTTTTAGCTATGTGTTTTTTAAATTTGTTGTACGCTATCTTGAGTCCTGAAGTGGAGAAAAGGGAGGATACAAATGAATGTACTTCTTTAATCAGCATGGTAAGAAATAAAAGGAATGCTAGTTCAACTAAAAAGAGACAAGTTACACTACTGATACAGCTCATGATGCTATTTAAGAACTGTATGAAAATGTTTAAAGTTTTAGGCAGACTGAGGTAGCAGAGTGTTAAGTGTCATGAAAGAACATCAATTTCTTAGCTATTTTCATTCTCATTGTTGTATATTTATTGCCAGTGATTGGGAAATGTGCCCTTTCTGCCTCAGAAGCCAAAATAACTTGGCTGGCTTTCGGCTAGCTTGATTTTTGTGAGTGAATAGCACCTTTTCCTTTTTAATTTTTTTTACTAAGTAAGCAAATGAAAGTACAATTACAAAAAGAAATAATCAATTAAAAGTCATAACCAAAATCACTGAATAAGGTATTTATGCCAAGGTATATAATATGTATGTATTTATATTTATTTATTCAATATCCTTTTTCCTAGTGTGGAAATCAAGATGGTAAGCACACATGTCAGTAAACAAAATACATTTGTCCTCTCTGAAAAAACACCCCTTTCAAAACAATAATTAAAATATAAATTAGACTCACTTTGATTTAAACCTCAAATTTAAAAAACATAAATTGAGCAAGTTAAAAGGTAGACAACTAAAGTATAAACTTTTTTCAACCAATCTCATTTTTTAAAACATTCTCCATCATCTCATGCCTCCATAACAAAAACTATTTTAGTTTGCCAACGAAGAGAGATCAGGGAGGGTGCCAATAAGGACTTCTCATGGAAGGGAGTTTCACAGCCTGGCAACAGTCACTGAGAATTTTCTCTCCTGAGTGATCACCAACTTGTTCTTGAGACTGAAAGTCAGTCCTCCCTTGCCAATCATAGGAGACGATATGGTCTTTCTACAGTGGTTCTCAATCTTTGGTCCTTCATTTGTTTTGGACTTCAATTTCCAGAAATCCCAGCCAGCTTACCAGCTGTTAAGAATTGTGGAAGCTGAAGTCCAAAACACCTGGAAGTTCAAAGGTTGGGAGCCACTGTTCTATTAGTCTTGACCCAAGCCATGCATGGTCTAAAACAAGCATGGGCAAACTTCAGCCATCCAGTTGTTTTGGGCTTCAACTCCCACAATTCCTATCAGCTGGCAAGCTGGCTGGGAATTCTGGGAGTTGAAGTCCAAAACACCTCAAGGGTCAAATTTTGCCCATGCCTGGTCAAGAAGGTAAAAACCAGCACCATGAATGATGCCCTAAAACAGAACAGATAGAGCTGTTTCAACAGGAAATGTTACAAGCTTCCTGCACCTGTAAATGCAGTAAATAAATCCAAAATATTGATCATTTTATTTCCATGATCACAAAAATTGATTTAAAAAAATATCTTCTTCATTAGTATTAGATAAAATTGGATCTGATATTAAACAATGTATTGGCTGTCCATGGAAATGGCAGAACTTTTATGAGTCTCTTGAAAAAGGCATCTTGTTTAGAAAGTGTTCAGAAAATAGGGCACAACAACAACAACAACAACAAAAAGAACTAACAACCCTTCAAAGATGCTGTTGGGAGGCACTCCTAGTCAGATGTAGGTGGAATTCTTCTTCTTCTTCTTCTTCTTCTTATTAATATTATTATTCAGACACAAAAACATAGTATGTCACAGCAGACAAGATCTATATGCTGGATTTTGTATTAAAAAAATCACAAGCCGAACACTTCCCAAGTGTCTAGGACTGTGTGATGTATTTCCGAATGATACGCGCAGATTCAGGTAAGGTGTCCTTTTTTTCAGTTGACAGATTGTGATTTTGTCAATATTTATTGTTTCCAAATGCTGGCTGAGATCTTTTGGCATGGCACCCAGTGTGCTGATGACCACTGGGACCACCTGTACTGGTTTATGCCAGAGCCTTTCAGTTTGATTTTGAGGTCTTGATAACAGCTGGGTTTTTCCTGTTGTTTTTCCTCAATGCGGCTGTCAATGATTTTTCCCTTCTTCAGTGCCACTGTCGAACATTTGTCCAAACCAAACTCCATATTGATATCAGTGCTAATGATTCGGAACACCCCCCCCCCTAAATGGGTGCCACCTTGTCGTGGTGGGGGGCTTAACTGCTCCAAGGATGCTGAGAGTTGTAAAGCAGTAGAGTAACTACCAGCAGGTTCAACCAAGTCAGAGAGGTCTCAGCTGAGGTGTGGAACTAAGAGCACCTAACCCATTAGCATTATGGAGAAACAAACCAAAACAAAGTCTATAATGGCTCGGTCGTTGCCCAGGATAAAAAGGACTGCGGTGGATGCTGCTGATTCTGGACACTGATCGGCAAGTGGGCTACAGAATCAAAATACAAATGAACAATCACAGAAGCGACAGAAATATACAGTGCCAAAAAACCGCACAATTATTATTATTATTATTATTATATTTCTTATCCATGACTCCTCGTGGCTCAAGGTAGGTTATAACATTGCTAAAGAAACCACAATAATCTAAAAACATTCTACAAAATACACAATCAAATACACAAAACAAATATTAAACTTGAGGCAAGTTTAAAATTCATGCATAATAGGGTATGGTGTGTGTGTGGGGGGAAGGAATTTGCAGGATCAGCAGCTGCCTACTGATGTATTTGCTTTTCTGTTAAATGGAAACAGTGGTGTAAAAATAGATACTGCCATTTATTGGAAGCTTAAGCACAATGAAGTTTTACAGATTTGGAAAGTTCACTAATCACTATCAATTAAAAAACTTGCCTCCTTGACTTATAAATTAATCAGGATGATGCACACCACAGCAGGGTCTGCTAGGAATATTTATTTTGAGCAAAGGCAGCCACATAGTCTTGGATTCTTAGCAAGTGTAGCAAGGAAAAGAGACCAAAGATTAAAATGCTTTATGTACTTGCTAGTAACTTTTCCAAACATTTGTATCAGTTGGGGAATGTGTCACTATACTAATGTTCTTTCCTCAGCTCTCACCATTAGCTATGACAGTGAGAGCTGGTGGAAGTTTGTCTAGAATATCTAAGAATATCTAAAAGGACACATGCTTTCCCCCCATCTCTGATTATTACAAAATCATTATCTGATTGCTAGTTTTTATTAGTCAAAGTTGCACCAAAATATACAAGAAAAAAAGCATTTAGTGATCTGGGTAAACACTGCTTCATTGAAGTTAAAAAATGTCATTTTTATTATAAACTTAGACAGGGTTTCTGTTGTTCCTTCTTAAGATCTTTACTAGTAAATCATTTCAATGTTGGGCAACTTATTCTCTAAAACAGTAGGTCTCAACCTGTGATGTTTTGGCCTTCAACTCCCCAAAATCCTAACAGCTGGTAAACTGTCTGGGATTTCAGAGACAAAACATTTGGGGACCCACAGGTTGAAAACCACTCTTCTAAAAGAATGGCAATGTTTTTATATAGCATGATTTAAAAAGGAGTCCAAATATTATTCAGGTCAGCTATTTCACATATCTTAAGAGGATTTTATTGTATATCAAGGGTGGGCAAATATTTCAGGTGTGTGTCAGTTTTTAATAATAATACACTTTATTTATATTCCACCCTTCTCACCCCGAAGGGGACTCAGGGTGGATTACAGTACACATACAAGCAGACAATCCCTGCCATTTTTGCTTTTTGACATGCAAGACATACAACATACAACATGTACAGTAGGAGGATCTTCCAGCCACAGGTTTTTTTTCCTGGTTCTTCTAATTGTATCACTGGGTGCTGTTGCTCCATTGCACTACAGGGGGTGCTGTTGCTTCAACTTCCTATGACGAAGAGCTTGCCAAACCGCTGGGAGCTTCCACCTCCGGCAGTCGGTCTTCCTTATTTTTATTGGCATTATAAAAGTCCTCTCCTGCAAGCGGTTCCCAATTTCTCTACTCACAGCTAGGCTTGTTTTCGACTGCTTGGGTAAACAGGGGCAAGGCTCACAGCTGGCTGCCCAAGCCAGCCTGGGGTCTTGAACCTGTAACATTCAGTTGATAAGATCTTCTAACAGTTGTTGATACCGCTGTGCTAAACCTCCAGCCCTTTTTATGAGTGGACTACACTAATTTAGATATAGCTTTATTTCATACCACTTTCCATTTTAATGTAATTTTACTTTTGGATGATTTGGACTAATTTTTTTCATAGGGTTGGTGTTGTGAGACAGGCAAATAAAACCAGACAGCAATATTTTAGTGCATTTTTTACTGTGGGATCAGTGGTTTTTCTGAAAGGCTGTGTGTTAAACAGCATGGGGCATAAAACTGCCATAAGATTCATAATTCCTTAGCACTATTTCTTCTTGATGGGCCCCTGCTGGTGTAGCAGATTAAACTGCTGAGCTTCTGAACTTGCTGACCAAAAGGTTGGAGGTTTGAATCCGGGGAGTGGGGTGAGCTCCCACTGTTAGGCCCAGCTTCTGCCAACTCAGCAGTTTGAAAACATGTGAATGTGAGTAGATCAGTAGATACCACTTCTGCAGGAAGGTAATGGTGCTCCATGCAGTCATGCTAGCTACATGACCTTGGAGGTGTCTATGGACAATGCCGGCTCTTCAGCTTAGAAATGGAAGTGAGCCAATTCCCAGAGTTGGACATGACTAGATTTAATGTCAGGAGACACCTTTAACTTTTTTAAATTTCTCCTTGGGTGTCCCTGGAATGGGACATCCAAGAAGTGGCACCATTGCAACACAGTACCTGGACATTCAGGTAGCCCCTCCTATCCAGAATGATAGTGTGACGGCATCAAATGTTACTGAAAGGTCTAAAAGAAGCTACAAAGCCAAGTACATCTGAAAATTATAGTCAGTCTTCCATGTTCACAGATTAAACCATTCAGTCTAAGGCTGCCCTAGTCCCATATAGTGCAGAATGGCATCCCTCATAGAAAGTGACAATTTTTTTATTTTTTGCAAGAGGGGGGTATTTTCCAGTCATGGATTGTTGAATCTGTGAACATGGGAGAGTGACTATAATTTTCAGACGTACTTGAAGTCAATGAAGAAATCAACGATTTTATTGATATCCCACCATCTCTGCAAGACTTGTTTGCTTTTCAGATTTAAAAAATACAAATAAAAATATGTAGCTTTAACAAAATTAAGATTGATTTTTAATTAAATACTGTTATTAGTAAACATTATAGTATTTAATTCTACCTAAAATTAAAGCTGGTGTCTCTTACATGCATTTTTATTTTATTTTTAGAAAAATACTCTCAAATCCATTACATCCCAAATATGACAGAATTTCTGAATGTTGGTAACTCATCAAAAAATGAATTGAACAAAATGTTCAGACATACTTAATCTAAACTGCATTGCTAAAAAAAGGCAAACAGTATGGTCTCATACTGAGATATACCTGGAAAATGAAAGTTAATTATTTTTGTTTTCAAAAAATATGAGGTGCAGCCCCAGGAAATTATAATGTGGACAGCCAAGCTGAGTGCAGTTAAATGTAAAGAAAATACTGATATCCTTTTTGTAATCTTGAATATAAATAGAAATAGTGTTTACCTAGTTGTTGCATGGAATGGAAAGTGTGTGTGTGTGTGTGTGTGTTTCATAACTGTTTGCAGTGCTGAGGCACAACCTACAATCTTCCCGAAGAAGACAGTGGAAGATCCCAGTTTTCCCAAAGGCCAATTTAAGCAGTGGTGTCACTTTGCTACAGCTACTGAAGCAATCCCAACTGCCTTTAAGCTGTTTCAGGAAAAGCACAGCTGAAAGCATTCTGCTTAGATGACTTAGTTAAAGTACCCCTTTGAGGGAAAGCTCAGAGGAGCATTGTAGAAACAATATGGTGGAAACAGGAGCATCTGGCTTAGAATAGGAACATTTCAGACTCTGGCTTTTCTTTTCTATTTCTATAAACATTTATGGCCTGTCTAAAAAGGGGTTGGGGGACTTTTAAAGAAGGTTGTGCAAAGTATCCAAAGACCTCTATTATTACTGGATAGAATTGAGACCTACTACAACATACCATGTATGTCAACCTACAAGTAAATCCAGCTGAATCCAGTGAGTCTGACTGTGAAGTAAGGGGAGTTGTTCTAAATGATCTAGGGCAGTGTTTCCCAACCGCTGTTCCGTGGCACACTAGTGTTCCATGAGCGATCACCTGGTGTGCCGCGGGATAACCTCTCTTCCCCCCCCCTTTCTTCCCCCTCCTGCCTGCTGCTGCTGCTTGGGGGAGGAGGAAGGGATGGGCGGCAGCAAAGAAGGGGCTGGGGCGCCGCCTCCTTCGGCTGTTTCCTCTCTGTGCACCAGCCAGCCAGCCCATCCCGGCTGCCAGGGAGGGCCTGGGACCCTTGGGGAGGCTCGGAAGAAAGGCTCCCCGCAGGGCCCAGGCCCTGCCTGGGAGCCAAATTTGGCCATCTCGCGTCTTCCGCCGAGCCCAACGGGAGACGCGAGATGGCCAAACCTGGCTCTCAGTCAGGACCTGTTCCTTGCGGGGAGCATTTCTCCCAGTTTGCGGCTCCACCAAGCCCGGCAGAGCTGCAAACTGGGAAAATGGCTCCCCGCAGGGCACTGCCCCTCCCTCCTCCCCGCTGCGTGCAAAACTGCTCTCGGCCTCCCTCTGGCTCCCTGCCCCCCCGGCCACCGTCTTCTTTCCTGACTGCTTTGCCGGCCCCGAGATGCCCGCCCGGGCCACCCCGCTAACCCCCGAGGAGCTGCGCAGGCTGTGAGTGAGGCTCCTGCTCCCCACAACCACAATTCAAGCCTGGTGGGGAGGGAGGGGGCAACCGAAGTGAAAGGGAGACTGCTGGTCTTTTGAGGTCCCCCCCTCCAGAAGTTGTAACTCCCAAATGTCAAGGTCTATTTTCCCCAAACTCCATCTGTGTCCACATTTGGGCATATTGAGTATTCATGCCAAGTTTGGCCCTGATCCAACATTGTTTGAGTCCAGAGTGCTCTCTGGATGTAGGTGAACTACAACTCCAAAACTCAAGGTCAATTAACTATATGTATTACCATGTTTATTTTGTGTCATTTTGGTTGGAGGTGTACCCCAGGATTTTTTAAATGTAAAAAATGTGCTGCGGCTCAAAAAAAGGTTGGGAAACACTGATCTAGGGATCCATTCCTAGTCTAGAACTTTATGATTCCATAAGTGAGCATAGAACGACTTCTGTAGTTAGATGAAGTTAGTTTTCTTTGAAATCAATGAGACTTGCATCACCTAACTTGCTCCATTGGTTTCGAAGGAAAATAGTTCAATTGCTTTATTTATTTACATCATTTATATTCCTCCCTTCTCACCTCACAGGGGACTCAAGGCAGATCACAATGCACATATACAGGTAAACATTCAATGCCATAGACATACAACATATATAGACAGACACTCAGAGGCAATGTAACATTCCAGCTTCTGGCCACCAGGGGGAGCTGTCACATTCCTTCATTCTTTTTCATACTTCCTGGAGATTTTATGGCCTCATAAATCAGTTAAATTAGCCTCCCCACAAAGTGGTACTTAAATTTCCTACTTGACAGATGCAACTGTCCTTCAGGTTGCAAAGGTCGACAATGAGCTACACAATTTGGTCGAGAGCTCACCCCGACCCGGGCAGGCCTCGAACTGATGACCTTCTGGTCTGTAGAGATCTTATGCAGCGCCACAGTTCTGGTGCCTGGATGCAAGGACTAAGCGTGCCTGGATACAACGACTAATCAATTCACATTATTTGTTGTTGCCTTCCAGTCATTTCTGACTCATCCTTACCCTAAGGATGACTGACTATAATTTTCAGATGTACTTGAAGTCAATGAAGAAATAAACGATTTTATTGATATCCCACTAGCTCTGCAAGACTGATTCCAAGGCTTTCTTGGCAGAATATCTTCAATGGAAGTTTGCCCCTGACTTCTTCTGAGGCTGAGAGAATGTGACTTGTTCCATGAGTGTCCATGACTGAGCAGGGATTCAAACCCTGGTATCTCAGGGTTGTTGTCCAGCATTCAAACGAAGACACCTTATTATCGTATTGGAAATTGAAATGTTATCAATAAAATATTAACTTAATATAGAAATGAGCTATTTTAGATTTCCTTTAGCTAAAATATTCTGAATAAAAATGAAGCTTATTATGGTCTATGATTGAATTCAATCATGACAAGTATAATTTCTTAATAAACGGTTTGGGGATGGATCAGATAGTTAATTCCAGCTTCTAGGAACAATTTACATTACTTATCAGCTAGCTATGCAAATTCACTTCCAGTGAGATGAATGTGTACATTTATCATGTAAAACCTGTACAGTTTTATATGGTGATAAAATTATCAGTGTTTCTCTAGGTTCTGGAATGAACAATTGTCACCCATTACTTTGTAATTTATCATCTATCCCTTTGGTAATGCTTTGCTGTGGTGAGAGAAATGATATCACAAAAGCTTCAACTGGGAAGGAAAGCTGTAACTTCTCAATCTTTTTTCAACCACCAAGGACATTACTTAGAATTTGCTTGTTCGGAAGAACATTGTTGACTCTAAGCACAACATGACACTGTAGAATACAGGAATGAAATGAAGTTGGACCATTCTTGTCGTCCCCACCACCTCACCACCCCCACTACCACTAAATTGAGATAAAGTTGTGTCATTTCTTTCATGTTTGAAATATCATTGGTGTTTTTATAACTTTAAAGGTTATATTGCAGACTTCATGTTTTCATATTAAAAACTATTAAGGTTTATTTTTCAAGTTGCCCACATTATTGATCAATGAACAGATGCACAAGTCTTAACACGTTAGCAGTGAATATTGTTGTATAGAGGAATGCCCATTGCATATTATTTCACTGGACTGGCTTTACATTGGGTTTTTTAAACATAATTCAGGACTAAATTTAATATAAACAGTTTAGTTTAGTCCCTGGGCATTCAGTGGTTTGGTTCTCCTAAGATCAACCAATGCTGTGTGCATCAAAGAGGGACATACAAAGAAACTATTGTGCAGGGTTTCCTACACTCTGAAATATTTATTGATAAACACGTCATTACTGGTGGAAAATGTAAAAGTGAGTACTTTTAAATTTTCTAATTATTATGAGAACTAATTATTTTGCAGGCTTTCACTTGCAATTATATATTTTTTTACTTTTAAAAGTAGCTACTGAGTTCTGATAGACTCATCACCAAGCTGAACTCTACTACTAACTGAATTTTGCTCTGGTAGACACTAGTGGAATTTGTGCTGATATATCATTTCTTTTTAGGTACTTTAATAAAATTATAAAGTGAATTACAGCTGAATAATGATGTTTCCTATCATACAAATTAAGTAAAATGGGGGATTAATAAGCAATTGTAAATATTATATGTAAACTGTAGGTAGGAAGCCATTGAAAGTTTGCAAATCCCTCCTGCTCTTCACAATTTAGGCAAAAATTTGGCATCTGTTTGAAGAACTTTTTTCACCACTGTATTTGATTTCTCTTGCTATCCTTTTCCTCCATAGTTTCAAAGTATCAATACATAATATAACGAAATGCATAATGATCTTTTCAGGAGACAAATATTGATGGTTCTCCCTCCATCTTTCCCACTCCAGCATGCTTTCATTCAATCAGGTCTTTTTTGACACAGTTTATTCCATTCAGGCTTTTAAAACTGTGTGCCTTCAGTCATCTTTAACATTCAGGTGCCTTGGTGGAAATCTCATCAAGGCAACTGCCAACCAGCTGATTTGCTGTTTGGTCTGTTGCCTGCCATTTGGTGGCAGCATTGCACTAGTTTCAAGCAGCTAGGCTCAATTCCAGCAGCTTTTCCCAGGAGCTGTGTTAAATAAATGAAAGGGTTTTAAAGAGCTTTCTTTCAAAAAGCAAGTATATTTGCACAGAGCTAAAGCTGAATGATAAAACTGGGGAAAATATATGCATAGATCTTCTAGTTTGACAACAAAAGGCTGAACACAATAGGGTGTTTTGCAAAATACTGATATGAATAGCAATTCTTTGATCTGAGTCTTCAGTGCATGGGCAATAGTTTTTAAAAACTATTTAAGCAGCTGATAATAAAACATTCTTTGAATGTAGATCTGGATGAATGCTTTTCAAACCATCATAGATCTCACACAGGGTCTCCAGTGTTGTTAAGCATTTTGAAGACCTGATTGTTTGGTGCATCTAGCTACAAATTTTGTAAGTTGTTCTTAAAAAACAACTGCTTTATCTGCACTGAGTTTAGTGGGACTTCTGATTGAGTACAATACTATGCACACATGCCTGTGATTATGCTTCAGTTGAGGCATACTACTGAACTAGCATGTTGTTATGTTTGCACTTGATAGAATACAAACTATCCAGGATGATTATGGAGTGAAGGTTAGTTGTGAGAATTCTTCTTACTCAACTGTAAAATACATATTTAGTTTAAATGCACACCTCCTTCAGTTTGTAAGCCTTCAAACAGTGACCTTAAAATTGAGTACTGTTATGTGGTTTGTTCTATAAAAAGTATAAATCATTATCACCATCTTCATCACCATTACTATAAAAGCAAATGAATTATTAATAATTAGATTTATATCCTTTATTTTGTCAAGTTTCCTGTTAGAAATGTCAAAGTATGTGTCCTATAAACTATTTCTCACAAGGTGTTGTAGTTGAGCCTGAGGCTGCAAGAGAGGAGTCTGTAGTGAGACACACAAAACGGTCTACTTGTGAGCAAGAGTTGGGTGAGGAGCAAGAAAGGAAGAGATTAAGGCAACTACTTAACGATTATTCTGGGGATGAGGAGCAGATGACGGGAGGTAGGGATGAGGGGCCACAGAGAACTGAAGGAGAGTCTAGTGAGATGAATTGGACGGACGTGCAACAGATACGGGATATCTGCTTGGAACCCATGAGCAGTGATTCGTTTTCAGGCTTCATGGGAGATGGGGGATGGAGTAATGGGAATGGGACTCATGGGGATTGTTGGGGAGAGATAAGTCATCGCAGGAGACGTATCACTTGGTGTGAGAGACAAAGGGCGGCACGGGCTGAGATGCTGGCAGCTGAAAGAGATGGGGAAGGGGCATTGGCGCAATTAAGCTCCAAGGAGGACTGAATAAAGGGGGTTTGCAATTAACCATTCGTTGCAGCTGGCAAGGCATTGTACTTGGAGGAGAGAGATAAAAGTCTCTGAAACATCCAGTCCTGAGAAAGGATAAGTAAGTAAGGGAAGGTCCCAAAATGTTCCGCAGGATATTAATATTATTTTTTGGGACCTTCCTGCTTACTTATCCTTTCTCAGGGACTGTGTTTCAACTTCAGGGTTTCTGGACTTTATCTCTCTCCTCATGGAGTTCCGCATTTCTTGTATGTTTATTTGGATGTATGCGCATTGTACTTGCCATCCAGGCTGTTGCCTCCTGTTCTGGATCGCTGCTAGACTGATCATTTGACTGGCTGTGGACATGGAATTCTGGATGTTGGTATTGCATTTCATGGATTTCCGCATTTCTGTATCCTGTCTCTGGCTACTCCACCTTAAATCCCTTCTGTGCTAGATCTTGCTGCTTCTCCGTTTTGGATTCCGGATTGACCTGACTTTGCTACTCTGCTTGCTTTCCTCCTGGCTTGACAAAAGGACCATTTGATGACTCTACTCCGTTTGTATTCCTCCTGGCTTGACAAAAGGACCGTTTTATGAGTCTATTCCTGTTTTTCCCCTGGCTTTACGATTGGATTGTATGATGATGCTACAATTCCTAGCAACCCAGTTTGACCTCAGACTCATTGACAATGGTGTTTCCATCAGCTAGCTACTCTGCCGTAGAGTAGGTTGTGCTGCCTGGCTGGTTGTGACCTTGGACTGGTTGAGCACTCTCTCTCAACCTCATTCCTTTTGTGAAGGAGTTAGAACTGGGTGTTTACTTTTGATTGAATTTCTTTACCAATCTGCTGTGCCTCTAAGCACACTTGGGACACAGTAGGAAAATTTGGGGCTCTTGTAATTAAACTCTAACTGCTTACTTTACTGTGCCTGGCTTCTTAAGGTGGTCTGGATCTCGACACAAGGTTTCTAGATATGGAGATGCTGGTGGAAGCTTTTCCTTAAAAGTGGCACTCTCTATGAGCCATTCTATTTCTATGTATGGTTGTGAAGTCTAGACAGCAAAGTAAACCAATAAAGGAAATTTAACTCATTTGAAATGCGGAGCTGGAGAAGAGTTCTATGGATGCTGTGGACTACTCAAAATGAAATGACCTCCTCTCTGAAAAACAAATAAATGGGTCCAATAGCAAATAAAGCCTGTGCTGTCCCTAGAAGCCAAGATGACTAAGCTGAGACTACTGAGCTTTGGGCATATCATGAGAAGACAGGATTCACTTGTCAAAATCTACTTGATGGCAATTAACAATAACAACATCTAAGAGTTTCCTGGCTTGAAATGAGTATGAAGTTAGGGATACACATGGCCAGGTGTTTCTCGTGCAACACAGGCTGGTAGGGTAGTTCCATTCGGGCTGCAATCTTATATACACATGCATTGAAGTAAATGCCATGGAATTCAGTGGGATTTTACTTCTAAGTACTGTAGACAGTATAATGTTGCATAGTAAAGATTTGGGAAGAGCTATTGTTAGGCAGTAGAGGACAAACTATGTGTGCAAACCTTCTCGAATCAAATCATTATTTTCAGGGGACCATACATGTGGCATGTTGCTGTCCTTCAGCAAGCAGGGATCACCAGCATTAAGGCCATGCTATTGAGAACACAACTGCGCTGGGTAGGGCACGTCTCTAGGATGGAGGATCACCGCCTCCCAAAAATACTACTCTACGATGAACTCACCATGGGTCAGCGCAAGAGAGGCTCCCCAAAAAAGAGACATAAGGACTCCCTGAAACAACATCTCAGGCTCAGCCAGATTGATCACCAACAATGGTCCACCCTGGCCTCATATCGGGAGGCGTGGAGACGTACTATCCACAATGCTGCGGCCTCTTTCAAGAAGTCTTTCAAGAAACGACAATGCAGAAAGAACCGCAACTTGGAAACAACATCACCCAAGGAGACTTTCTGCTGTGCTTTCTGTAACCAGACTTGCCTATCTTGGATTGGCCTTCTTAGTCATCAACGCGCTTGTAGAAATCATGGGATGAGTCCTTCCTGAATCTTCATTCATGAAGAAAAGCCATGAAGCAGAAGAGACATGTGGCAATATTATGTATTATGGTTCCATGTTTACTGCTATTGCAGCATTCTATGGAATCCTGGGGTTTGTAGTTTAGGGAGGGATACTTCTAATTCTCAGCCAGAGAGCTCAAGTGCATAATCAAATTAGAAGCCCCAGGAATCCAAGGGATGTTGCATTTAAAGTGTAATCATAGCACAGTAGTATAAAAGGGACACTAGATTAGACATGAGACACTTCTGTGTGGAAACCTCAGAAGCCTCTACCAGTCTGTGTAGACAATTTCCAAAATGGTACCATTGCCTGGATCATCATAAGCCACACCCTTATGGTTTTTCTACTCCACAGAACTGTAAAGGCATGTTTCCACACTTATAGAAGACAAGTGTTTGATGGCAACAGACCCTGACTTCTACATAAATATTTTTATAAGAAATGTCTCACTTGACATTGTTTGGCAGTCCCAACTAGAATATGCCTGTTAAGTCAATGAGCTATAATAAATTAATTTGTGCAAATCCTTACTGTAGTTGGGAGTAACAAGTATATTAAGGCTACTGAATGTTAGTAGGATGGTTATGTTTGTTACAATCAAGCAGCAAACACTGGACTACATCAAATTGCTTGTACTAATAGGGGTGTAAATCTTTTACTATTTTGCCCTACAATGAGTTATTTGCAGGATTCCAACCCCTCCTCCCAACCTTGGATGAAAACAACTGTTTATCCATAGTTGTTGCACATTCAAGAATCACAAATGAATTTTCAGTAGAAGGTTTTTCTGTTCAAAATACGTTAGAAACATGTTTTTTTCTTTTTCATTCTTATTTTTAAAATGTTTTCACATAAACACACAATTTTAATGCAAACAATTACTATGCCTAAAATGTGTGAATGGTTATATGTGTCTGACAGACTGCCTCCCTCCCAAGACTTGCCTGGCAGTTTCAAACGTTGGGATCCTTGCTTTCCTCTTGTCTATTTATAACCCTCAGGATTCCAGTCTGGATCCAGAACTTAGGCTTGAAAAACTGCTCACTATTATTGACAAGTGGCTGCCTTGTCAAGTGGGTTCACTATGCTAGGTGTGACTAGTCTTCTTAGAAATCATTGAATGGAACAGTCAGATTCAGTTGCAGAAAATGAATATGTAAATATTTCTTACATAATGAAGTGAATTAAACAAGAAATCTCTGGACTTTTTCCTCATCTACAGGTCCCCAAACCCTATTCAGAAACACCTATGATTATTATGTTTATTTATACCCTGCTTTTTCTTTTCACAAAGGAGACTCAAAGTGGCTCTGTCCCTGACTCTGAGAACCCTATTACAGCTTTTCCCTATCTGACTCCTATCTCTCAGTTTAGCGGACAAGTCTCTGGTTTGTGGCCTTTCTTCACACTTCACAGCATTCCCTGGCCTCTGACTGACTGACCAGTTTTTCTCCTCAAAGGTGGTTTGCAGAAAACTCATCAATTTTGTACAGCATTAAAATCACAACAGAAACCTGGAAAAATATATGGAAATATAACATAAACGTGTCATACTCATACAAATACAGGGAAAATTGGCTAAAGCTGCTGTACCGCTGGTACTTGACACCAGCAAAGCTGGCAAAAATTTACAAAAAGAACTAAACCGAACTGCTGGAGCTGCAATGGGGTACATGGTACGTTCTTTCATGTATGGTGGTTATGCCAGAGAGCTAAGAGCTACTGGTCGACGATACAGAAAGAAATAGAAAAAATCTTTAAGAAAAGAATCACATTAAAACCAGAAAGTTTTCTTTTAGGTATATTAGATACAGAATACTCCTTCAAATGAAAAGAAGTTATTCATTTTGCTGACTACGGCGGCAAAGCTTGCCTTCGCCAAATATTGGAAATCTAAAGACTCCCCCTCTAGGGAAGAATGGCTAAACAAAGTAATTGAGGTATACCAAATGGAGCTATTAACAGAAAGGTTAAAAGAAAAAACATATAGTAAAGAAGGGACCAACCCCAAGTAGAACTGGTCCCCTCTCCAGGATTACTGTAAAAAGACATGGATGATAGATTTGAAATAGATAAGGAGGGAGGGTAGAGTCGACTACGTGGAAGTAAACTCTGATTCTATGTTTCTCTCTGTGTGTTTCTTAGATAGAATATCGGGCAGATAATTTGCTCCAAAGGAGGAGCGAATTTAATGGGAAGAAATAGCTGTTCTGAAGTTATGTGTACAGGGCGCACTGTTGGATTTGAATGGGAACAGATTTGTCGCAAACTCCCAAAAACCTTTTCTTTTGTGCACAATGTATGTTTTTTCCTTGGTGTTTTTTAACTTTTCCCATGTCCCTTCCCCTACCCTTCCCCCTCTTACCACCCCAAAACCCTAATCCCCTGCCCAGTTTTTCTCCTCAATTACCTGGTCTTTCTTTCTGTATTATGAAACTTAATAAAAATTATTTTTTTAAAAAAAAAATTGTACAGCATACAGCGTGTTTCTGGAAGTACAGGGACATCTCCTTTTCCAGCTGGGAAATTGCAAATATTCTTTACATCTCTAGCCCTAATTACAGAGTAGATACACTAAATCAGAGGCTGAATAGGAAGTCATATAAACCTAGAGCGACACTACCCTGAAGATACCAAATGACCCATGGTCTGTCTCAGAACAAGGCAGCTTTCTATTACTCTGATCTAGTGCATTTGTTTGGAGACTACAAAATAATGATAATAAATAAATAATAAATATTGGACAGGTGACACTAAAGACATTTGGATCTGAACACATTTTTAAAAATCCAGTTAGAGATTTCCTCACAAAATATGAAATATGATCATTCCAAGAAAAGCTTTTAGACATAAACCATTTTAGACATAAACCATCAATATTAGTGTAATGATATTGATAGTGGTGATTATTTTGTGACATTCTAGCAACCTGAAAAAGAGTGAGCTAAAAACCAAACAATCATGGATATCACCTGTTCTTCTGAGAAGTCAATTGTATTGGGTTTTGTCTCTTCCCAGATGATATCTAGGTTGAGGAAACTCATAAGAATTACCCTTGTTTAGCTTTTATCTCCTCCCCACTCAAAAGAAGCAAATCTATCTAGCATACAATATTTTCCATGTGTATATTAAGTCAATGCCTACATTGATCAGATGATTCCAGGGTAAATCTGTCCTGGAGCATCCAGTATCCAGCACATACATGCTAAATCCAGGGCCAGAGTCCTGATGGGCTGGGACCACATTGACCATGCTGGGCTGTCACCTCATTCCTTCCTTTGAGCTCCATCCAACCCCCTGGCAGCCACCTGTCATGTCTGATCATGTTAGGATGGAGTGTTCCTGTGATTAGCAAGAAGGAGAGAGGCATTTCTTTTTCTTCTTGCTGGTCATGCAGGCACTCTGTTCCAACCCTGATGGCATTGGCCAGATGCTCAGAGAGACTTCTGTCACAGGTGGGACCTCTGTGACTGGTGGCAGCAAGACAGGGATGAGCCATCCTCTTCCCCTATTCTGATCAGTTCTGATCAGTACATGTAAAGAGTGATGATAGCCCCAAGCCAGCTATCCTGACTACCATGAAGCCATGGTATACACTAACTTTGCCTAACATAGGGCTAAAGCGATTAAATCCTCAAAGTAGGATGCTCACTGGAGATAACTGGGCATTGTAGAGACAGAAAGTGCTCATCATCATCAATCCCTCATATCCAAGTATGATTGCCTTCCAAGTGTAGGCTCTGGATGGTGGATCCGTAGATGACTGTTGAGACTTATTTTTCATGTGCATGTTCCTTTGCAGTGAGGACATCAATTTCCAGATGGAGAGCCATCCCGGTCAAGGTTGGCTTGATGCGCCTTCCTCTTGATACATTTCTCCCTTTCACCCTCCATTTGTACCTCTTCAAATTTCACAGCACTGTTCGTAACAGCTGACCTCCATTTAGAAAGGTCAAGGGCCAGAGCTTCCCAGTGTCTATGCCATCGTTTTTAAGGTTAGGTTTAAACCCATCTTCAAATCTCTTTTCCTGTCCACCAACAGTCTATTTTTTGTTATTTAGTTGAGAGTATAGTAGCTGCTTTGGAAGGTGGTGATCAGGCATTTGGACAATGTGGCCCATCCAGCAAAGGATCATCTCTTCAATGCTGGCGGTCTTGGCTTCTTTCAGAATGCTGAAATTTGTATGCCTGTCTTCCCAAGAGATTTGCAGAAAGTGATGCATTTGCAGTGAGTACAGAGTTTTTGGACAATGCAGACAAGCCCTTTGTAAGAGTGGTTGGGAAGTAAATGCATGAGTACATGACCATCATGATCACATCTTACTTTCAAGAGTGAAGACTGTTAAACGTTGAATAGATGTGTAGTATCATGTGTAAAGAACGAATGTGCATATACCAAATTGGAGACATGGAGATGTTTCTTTATACAAGTACAGCATATTGGAAAGCTCATGAAGTTTTGCAATTTTAAAGATCCTATGATATCTCTTCTCTTTGAACTATATTTTCTAAAGTTACAATACTGGAAATTTGGGGACTGTAGGAAACTTTCATGGTGGGATTCTTATATAAAGGTAACACTAAAACTCTGAGCTACCTACTCAAGAACAGTTACACTGGATTTGAAGAATGTCGCCATGATGAGGTGTAAATCAACAGACTGGCTGATATACTGAGTTCCTCTCCAAGCCTATCATGATTTTGAAGGATTTATGCTATCTTTTCATTGGGCAAATCAAAGTTGGCAGGCTGGAATATTACCCTTTTGTTTTATAACTAAGCCCTATCTTGCAATTTCCAGCATTTCAAGAACAATATATTAAAAGGCAGCACAGTTATGGGGGTCAGCTGGAGCAACAAAGTTTTATGAACAGTTTGCTAGAAACGGCAATAAAATGGCAAGATGGGCCCAAATCTGACCTTTTCAGCAGTGTTTTTCAAAAATATATTATTATTCTTATTCTGAACCCGTGGCTCTTCTTGTTTTTCATGGTCATCATTTTATGTAATGCTGTTTGTCTGGAGGGGAAAGTCTCTAGTCTTTACAGTTGTACATCACTTACTTTCTCTGTCTTCAAAGTTATTGAATGGTAATATACAGAGACAGTCAAAAGAATGAAACTAAAGCTGAAGATGTCAGATTACACAGACTAAGCTTTCCAGATGCTCTTCATTCTAGCAGCAATCCTTTGTTCCTTTAATTTGTGCCTTAAAAAACTGGAACACTTTCAAATTCTGGTATTGCTTCCCATGAAAACTCTTTTTTTAAAAAAAATATAGTAAAATGGATTCTTCAGATAAAATCCTATTTTAATCTAACTCACTGCATAAGAGGAAAGGTATTTTATTATATTAAGGAAGAGGAATAGAATTGCAGACTATACTTCTCTTGCCAGTGAAGATTTTCATTGTTGGTATCTTTTCTTTAGTCTAGCCATATTGGTATGTTGCCTTAAAAGGAGAGAAAGGAAATTAATAAGTTCATTCACTCTCTTAAAAAAAAGCTGGATCTAGGTTTCAGAAGGCTCCCAGCATAGTACCAGTGTGGCAAGCCTCCAACACTCATGGCATGAACCAAAACAAAAAAATGACATTTGAAAAATTGAGATCCAGTACACAGAAGAACATGGAACAGGCCAAACTATCTGGCCCCAAATTATACAACATTGTTACCGATCTATTCATGAAAGAGGTGCCCAGATGAGGTGCTTGGAGATAGGAAAGGTTTTTGTATTTTTCTTTTTTAAATGTTAAGATACCTTGAGTCACAATTTTATAAGAAAAGAGGGTTACAAATAAATATACTGTTAGTGCCACATTGCTAGATGATAATGATAATGAGATAACTCTGCTCGATAAATTCATCATCTCTCACCTTTACTAACAATGTACCCTCTCTTTGTCTTGCCCTTACTGCATTTAGGACCTCATCACATTGTCTTTGAGATGCTTCTTCGATGAAGCCCAACAAAGCCCATCATAGGTTACTTCTGGTGGGGCTCCATTCAGGAAGCGTCGTGGCAGCATTCTAGGATGCTGCCCAGAGAAAACAAGAGGCTTCCTATGTTCTCATTAGATAGAACAGGGACCATGCAGGGTGAAGCTGGGTGGTGATACTTTCCCCATAGGGTGAGGAAGGGGGCAATGCAGGCAAGGCGGGGCATGTGGTGATGAATTTCCGCACTGTCTGCCAGATTTGCCCTGTTGCACAACGAACACTGTTTCCCGGCTTTAGGACCTCAATGTGATGAAGCCTTAGACAGACATTCTGAGGCTGGTATCCTATGTCACTCAGAGTAGCACACTTCTCCATGTGAAATTATGTTACCCATAAAACTATTCATCAACCTTGACTCTTGCTGTAGAGCCACTGCAATAATTCTGTGTCTGTTGAGAGAGGTGGAGATTTGGAAAAGCATCTGGTAATGGCCCTGTTGTGATGCAGTGACCAAGAAGCCAAGCCCAGGAGTAAAAGGGGATAACAAAAGTTTAAATTATCAACTTTTATTGTAAATTGTTACCTATTTAAACAGTCCTAACCTAAACTAGTAGGAATCAGAACTTGGTGACAGAGCCGAGGAGGTATCCCAGTTGGCTATACCCCTCGGCTAACAGTGGCAAAAACCTCTTTGCTCTAACCAAAACCAATCAACAGTTAAACAAGTGGACAGAAGTCTATATCCGAAGAATGTCACCATCAGACTCTGTCATAGTATGCCATTAAGCCTTGCCTCACCGAAACTACCTTTCGAAAGTGAGTGATTGAACAAATGACCCACCCCCAACCTGAACTGTGGGAGGGGGCTTGTATGAAGACAACTTGCAAACTCCTCTCTATCTTCGCCACCGATATGGACAGGTGTCCACCTAGTCCATATCCCCCACCAAGCTCTCTAGGGCCAACTGAATCCCAAACCGTAAATTAGACAAAAACAATTCCATCCCCTCCTCAGACAGATGAATACCATCTGCCCGGTATAAATTTAGATTATGGGGCCCACCTGAGCCGTGGTATGATGGCCGACCAAACAACATGCACATGCGGCCAACGCCGCCAAATTCGAAAAATGTCCTCTCTAGCCTGTTGGTAGAGCGGCCTACCAGTTAGGAGACCCAGGTCATTTCCACCAAGGTGAATGACCAAGACGTCAGGCGGTTGTGAGCCCCTGACGCCGAACAGAAATGGTATCAAGCCTTCCCAGCACATACCTCTTTTTCCTCTCCACTCGACCACAGCGGTGGAGGAAAAACCCAAATGCCAGCCATAGGGAGTCCGCTGAGCATGCCGCCCTGCCCAGTGGATGTAGCTATGACCACATACCAGGACGTTCCGCCTATGCGCCGGCCGCATCATATCTGCAACAACATAACATTTTTTAACTTAACTTTGAACGAACGTAGCCCTTATAAGCATTCGACTTCCATCTGCCGAAGGCCTTAATTTTTTCGACATCATATCCCAGTTCAGATGCCGTTGATGCCGCCCCAATCCGAAAGGAGTGGGTACCAAATTTGTGTTGTGCCAGCCCCAGTAGCTTTAACGCCTTGTTCGTGACCGTCCAGAACTGAAATTTTGTTAAAGGCGCGCCGTCCGAATGACAAAAAAGATACCCATGCTTGGATGCACGAACAGCCCGGTATTGAGACATGGCCCTTATTGGGCACAAATCGACATCGCTACAACTAGCTAATCTAATTACGCAGCCTTTTCCCTGCTGATCCGTCTTAGATGATCTAATTCCAATTTGTAAGACGTCCTGTGCCAACGTCACGTCCGAAAAGAGCAAAGCACCAAAGGAGGCGTCAGTTTTCGACTTAGCAACCAATTCGCTTATTCTAAGCGCCCCAAAAAAGGCCGTAAGTGCCGCTGAATGGAATAATAGTACCTCGTAATCTGATGAGCACAATTTTGGCCAGGTGTGGTGCAAACCCTTTAGAATATCGGGAGTTAAAGGTTCCCTATCGTCTCTGGGCCACCTGTACTGGTTTGCCCAACCCGCCATCAATTTATGTAGCCGAAAATCATTGGTCCCATCGGGAAGGCCCTGAGCCTTCAACCAATAGGCCAATGCCGCCAATTTGACACGAATTGTATGAGGGGCTAATCCCCGCCTCCTAGAATAAACACAAAATTGCGCCAAATGCTTGTAAGGGACTGGAAAAACAACAGGTAGACCATAATACTTTCGAAACTCAGAAAATTCTTGAACACACTTCAGATAGGATTTCCTAGAACTCGGAGCCAGAGCGTGCGCCATACCCACGGTCACCTCCTCGCTCCAACCATCCAGAGATGGTCTGGCATGGGTTCCGGCCGGGCGTCTGCGTTGGGTGCTAACTGCCAGAACCGCTCCATCTGCATACGAGACAGAGCGTCGGCCAATGAATTATCCACCCCAGCGATGTGACAGGCACGGAACAGGATATTATGTTCTAGACAGTGAAGTGTGAAAGTACGCAAAGTGGCCATAACCCTTCGCGATTTGGAAGTAAGACTGTTTATCACTTGAACTGTGGCCAAATTGTCGCACCAAAAGTGCACTGTTGAATTTGCAAAGCTATCCACCCATAGCGTAACTGCCACTATGATGGGAAAAAACTCTAAAAAGGTTAAATCAGACGTTATTCCCAGCGCATGCCAATGCTGGGGCCAAACCTGAGCACACCAGTGCCCGTTAAAATATACCCCAAAACCTATCGATCCTGATGCATCGGATGCCACTTTTAAAGCATCGCGCACCATTAGCTCTTGCCGCCAAAAAGACACCCCGTTGAAT
This sequence comes from Anolis apletophallus, assembly GCA_030556195.1. Taxonomy (NCBI): domain Eukaryota; kingdom Metazoa; phylum Chordata; class Lepidosauria; order Squamata; family Anolidae; genus Anolis; species Anolis apletophallus. The sequence goes on along the minus strand of JARBWK010000007.1, from coordinate 63,899,212 downwards.
TTAGATAAAAATTTTTGCCAGATTTCGAGGTCTAACTTTATAGACCGCGTAACTCTAATATGATGATGGGGCAAGGTTACGCCGGAAATGGCATTGCACAATTTGCGTAAAAAGGCCCTTCCCGGCGCAATAACCTTGCATGCAAAATTTAAGTGTCCAATTAATGTTTGGAATTCCCTCAGGGTTGCTTTTTTACGCACTAAAAATTGCTGAACCCTCTGACTCAGGTCTACCACCTTATCCGGAGGCAACCGGGAAAATTGCTGAACTGTGTCTAGCTCCACACCCAAAAAGGATAAAACTTGTTGTGGGCCCTCTGTTTTTTCTTTAGCTAACGGGATCCCCATTTCCGCGGTAAGTTGTTGAAAGGCCTGTAACAGCGCCAGGCAGTTACCCGACCCGCACTTCCCCACGAATAAAAAATCATCAAGGTAGTGCACAACACCCGCTTGGCCCGATTTTTTCTTGATGGCCCACTCAATGAATGTGTTAAAAGTTTCAAAGGCTGCACACGATATGGAGCAGCCCATAGGTAAAGCACGGTCCATGTAATAAAAATCTTGGAAATAGAAACCTAATAGCTCGAAATCCAGTGGGTGCACAGGGAGCAGCCGAAATGCGGACTTGATATCGGATTTTGCCAATTCAGCGCCAGAACCAAATTTTTTGACTATGGAAACTGCCCTGTCAAAAGATGTATATTGGACAGAGCAAAGTTCCTCTGGTATTGCGTCATTCACCGAACTGCCTCTGGGGTAAGACAGATGATGAATGAGGCGAAACTCCCCCTCAGCCTTCTTGGGTACTATCTAATAACACAATGCAGTGCAGTTACTATCTATCGTTACTCACATATAACACATAGAGGGAATTCAAATAATACACTTGTATTTAGCTTCCAAATAAGCACTGTATTCTAAGTATCTTCAACACAAAACTCTATATACACATATAATGTAGCGCACAAACACAGTGAAAATAACACAGTCACTCACGATACTCTTTGTCACCCTTCACAGAGTAAATACACTCAATGTATAGTTCAGTTCCTTTATGGTGTCCTTCTGTGGTGTATCTTCAGACCCAATGGTCAAATAAATTTGTATTCCGCCCCCGTTGGCCAAATAAATCCAAAAGCAGGCAAAGTAAATCCTGGGTGGCCCAGGGTATGGCGTGAGTTCCACGCGCAATTCCACTCCGTTTGTGGTAGTCGCTGGGCAGTCCACCTACGGGTTAATCCTTCTTCGGCTACCGACCCGTTTCGATATTCTCTTCGTCAGGGTGGCCCCAAATACAGAGATGCACAAGACTATATGTCTGAAATATAAACATTCACAATAGTATCCCAAATACACAAAAGAAGATAGTAACATAGGGAAGGAGTATAATCTCGTTGCTTACCAATATAAATCATATATAGCAAGGCTGATATCTCAGCTATTCCATGAATCTCCCAAATGGCTTAGACCGCAATCTGGTTACTGCTGAGGCTGAAAAGCTGCTTAAGTGCCTCTCAGTGGTGCAAACTAATTAACATACAATACAGTTAGATTACCAGAGTTCCTTAAAGCAGCAGGTCTGTAATGCTTAAATTTTCGTTGAGGCCTACTGGTTGCTCGCATTTAATGCGGATTATCCAGGCACGTTCACATTTAAGTAAAGTGGTTTGACTATCTGCGTGTGGTGGTACTGTCACTTGTTGTAATCCTACGAACTTAAAGTCTGGCACTGATGCATGAACCGTTTTGAAATGCTTATACAGGAAAGTGTCCTCATTGCCTGTTAAAATGCGGTTTTTATGTTCTCCTAATCTTTTCCTTAAGATCTTTTTGTCATACCAACATAATATTTTGGACAGGAGCAAAAAAGTAAATAAATGCATTTTTCCGAAGCACAGGTGAAAAACTGTTCCAGCTTAATCGGTGTAGTATTGTGAGGTGGTGTTATAGTTTTCAGTCACACATCTTGCAATGCCCGCATCTGAATGTCCCTGCTCGCAAAATTGCATTTAATGGCACGATTTCTAGTGTGGTCAGTTCTGATGAGGCAGTCTTTGATATTCTCAGTTCGCTTGAAAGCTGGCATAGGTACTTTCTCCAGGCCCTTAATGTCAGATATTAAGGGCCAGTGTTGTTTAACAATGCGAATCACCGCTTGACTTTTAGGTGTATAAGTTAGTGGCCATATAAGCCTGTCCGGGGCCGCTCTAATAGCAGGTGTCAGTAAATCTTCTCTTCTCATCAGGTCTGCCTTACGTCTTGCCTTTGTTATGATGTCTTACCCGGGTAACATTTCTTCCTGAAGTTTTCCATAATCCTGTTGGCTTCTAATTGGTACTCACTTTCCAGTGTAGAGTTTCTTTTGGCTCTAATCATCATGGAATATGGTAAATTATTTTTCAATGCTGGTGGATGGAAACTTTTATAATGCAACATAGCATTCTTGGCAATGGGTTTAGAATATGGTTTAACCGCTAACTTGTCACCTTGTTTATAGACTGTAACGTCTAAGAAATTAACTTCTCTTTCACTGTATATAGTTGTAAATTCAATATCAGGATGCCAACTAGATAGCCAGCGATCACAGTCCTTTAGGTTAGTGTTGGGGCGCACGAGAAAGAGTACATCGTCTATGAAGCGCCACCAGTGCGTAATATGGTCTGAAAATGGTAAATCCGCATTATTTTTTACAATGAATTTATCTTCTAGAGATTTGACAAATATATTGGCTATGGAAGGAGCGGCCGGGATCCCATGGCCACGCCCCCTTTCTGAATATAGAACTCTTCTTCAAACTTAAAATAATTATAGTCCGTTATACAGTCAAATAACTCTAACAGAAAACCGGTGGGTGGGTGTAACGGTTTTACTCTCTGGTTCAATAGGTCTTCAATGGCTGTTCTTGCTTCCTGTAATGGTACATTTGTATACAGAGAGGAAATATCTGAGGTGGCTATGGTGGTGCCATCAGGTATGATAATGTTTTCCACTTTCTTGATAAGATCCGTAGTATCTTTGATATACGATGGGGCTTGTTGTACAAATGGCTGCAGTATATTATCTAGATACTTGGCAAGGGTTCTAAAATTCCATTGTTTGCTGCTATAATGGGTCTCCCTTTAAATGGAAATTCCTTTTTGTGTGTTTTAGGATTTATATAGAATACTGGAATTTTGGGGTGTTGATTCACTAGATATTGAGCTGTTTTAGTATCTACATAACCCATTGCTTCCCCATAGTATACAACGTCGGAGATTATTTTAGCGTATCTCCGCGTGGGATCTGAATCTAATTTGGCATAATATTTGGTATCTTGTAGCTGTCTGTTGGCCTCTTGCTGATACATATCTAAGTTTTGTAAGACCACACCTCCTCCTTTGTCTTCTTTTTTGAAAATAATGGTATTGTCTTTACCTAATCTTTTCAATTCACATACATCCTGGTGCCGCATATTGACATGGGTATTTCTAAAATCAATCTTTTGTACTTCCTTTGTTACTACCTTCTCAAACGCTCTGACATTCAAAGAGGGAGTGTTAGGAGTAAATTTACTCTTGATGTAGAACTGGTTGGTAGACATAGTAGTAGTGTCTTTAAAGAAATCTTTCAACCTGGTATTTAAACAGAAGAGCCAAATCTCTTCTTACATCTATCTCTCTATATCTGGGAGTTACCACATAGGATAATCCTTTGTTTATAAGGTCTCCGTTTTATGACACTTTGTTAGAAATTAATTATCAAATTGTCTTTTTGCTGAGGCCTCTTTTGGAAAATCCGCTTGCTTATAGAAGCCTGTCTGTGGTCTATTTTTCCTCAATGTTCTTTGCGGTTGTGGTGCAGGGCCCGCCAAAAGATAGTGAACTTATCGTTGAACAATGTGACAAGCTATTCACAGAAATCAGGAACCGTAAAATAAAGAAATATAAAAGAGATGTAGAGGACTACAAGAAAAACAGAGTCCACACGTGGGCCAAAAAGCCATATTATAGCAATAGAACAGTAAGATTCCCTGGAGGTGCGAGTACTTCCCGTCATCGGGAGAAGACTCAGCAAGAGACTCAGACGCGGCGGGCCCTGCACCACAACCGCAAAGAACATTGAGGAAAAATAGACCACAGACAGGCTTCTATAAGCAAGCGGATTTTCCAAAAGAGGCCTCAGCAAAAAAGACAACTTGATAATTAATGTCTCTAACAGGGAGCTTACTCATAAAACGGAGACCATTATAAACAAAGGATTATCCTATGTGGTAACTCCCAGATATAGAGAGATAGATGTAAGAAGAGATTTGGCTACTCTGTTTCGAAATATACGGTTGAAAGATTTCTTTAAAGACACTACTACATCAGCCAAACCTACCAACCAGTTCTACATCAAGAGTAAATTTACTCCTAACACTCCCTCTTTGAATGTCAGAGCGTTTGAGAAGGTAGTAACAAAGGAAGTACAAAAGATTGATTTTAGAAATACCCATGTCAATATGCGGCACCAGGATGTATGTGAATTGAAAAGATTAGGTAAAGACAATACCATTATTTTCAAAAAAGAAGACAAAGGAGGAGGTGTGGTCTTACAAAACTTAGATATGTATCAGCAAGAGGCCAACAGACAGCTACAAGATACCAAATATTATGCCAAATTAGATTCAGATCCCACGCGGAGATACGCTAAAATAATCTCCGACGTTGTATACTATGGGGAAGCAATGGGTTATGTAGATACTAAAACAGCTCAATATCTAGTGAATCAACACCCCAAAATTCCAGTATTCTATATAAATCCTAAAACACACAAAAGGAATTTCCATTTAAAGGGAGACCCATTATAGCAGCAAACAATGGAATTTTAGAACCCCTTGCCAAGTATCTAGATAATATACTGCAGCCATTTGTACAACAAGCCCCATCGTATATCAAAGATACTACGGATCTTATCAAGAAAGTGGAAAACATTATCATACCTGATGGCACCACCATAGCCACCTCAGATATTTCCTCTCTGTATACAAATGTACCATTACAGGAAGCAAGAACAGCCATTGAAGACCTATTGAACCAGAGAGTAAAACCGTTACACCCACCCACCGGTTTTCTGTTAGAGTTATTTGACTGTATAACGGACTATAATTATTTTAAGTTTGAAGAAGAGTTCTATATTCAGAAAGGGGCGTGGCCATGGGATCCCCGGCCCCTCCTTCCATAGCCACTATATTTGTCAACTCTCTAGACGATAACTTCATTGTAAAAATAATGCGGATTTACCATTTTCAGACCATATTACGCACTGGTGGCGCTTCATAGACGATGTACTCTTTCTCGTGCGCCCCAACACTAACCTAAAGGACTGTGATCGCTGGCTATCTAGTTGGCATCCTGATATTGAATTTACAACTATATACAGTGAAAGAGAAGTTAATTTCTTAGACGTTACAGTCTATAAACAAGGTGACAAGTTAGCGGTTAAACCATATTCTAAACCCATTGCCAAGAATGCTATGTTGCATTATAAAAGTTTCCATCCACCAGCATTGAAAAATAATTTACCATATTCCATGATGATTAGAGCCAAAAGAAACTCTACACTGGAAAGTGAGTACCAATTAGAAGCCAACAGGATTATGGAAAACTTCAGGAAGAAATGTTACCCGCAAGACATCATAACAAAGGCAAGACGTAAGGCAGACCTGATGAGAAGAGAAGATTTACTGACACCTGCTATTAGAGCGGCCCCGGACAGGCTTATATGGCCACTAACTTATACACCTAAAAGTCAAGCGGTGATTCGCATTGTTAAACAACACTGGCCCTTAATATCTGACATTAAGGGCCTGGAGAAAAATACCTATGCCAGCTTTCAAGCGAACTGAGAATATCAAAGACTGCCTCATCAGAACTGACCACACTAGAAATCGTGCCATTAAAAGCAATTTGCGAGCAGGGACATTCAGATGCGGGCATTGCAATATGTGTGACTATGTATCACCCTGAAAACTATAACACCACCTCACAATACTACACCGATTAAGCTGGAACAGTTTTTCACCTGTGCTTCGAAAAATGCATTTATTTACTTTTTTTTGCTCTTGTCCAAAATATTATGTTGGTATGACAAAAAGATCTTTAAGGAAAAGATTAGGAGAACATAAAAACCGCATTTTAACAGGCAATGAGGACACTTTCCTGTATAAGCATTTCAAAACGGTTCATGCATCAGTGCCAGACTTTAAGTTCGTAGGATTACAACAAGTGACAGTACCACCACACGCAGATAGTCAAACCACTTTACTTAAATGTGAACGTGCCTGGATAATCCGCATTAAATGCGAGCAACCAGTAGGCCTCAACGAAAATTTAAGCATTACAGACCTGCTGCTTTAAGGAACTCTGGTAATCTAACTGTATTGTATGTTAATTAGTTTGCACCACTGAGAGGCACTTAAGCAGCTTTTCAGCCTCAGCAGTCACCAGATTGAGGTCTACGCCATTTGGGCGATACATGGAATAGCTGAGATATCAGCCTTGCTATTAAGCAACATATATGATTTATATTGGTAAGCAACGAGATTATACTCCTTCCCTATGTTACTATCTTCTTTTGTGTATTTGGGATACTATTGTGAATGTTTATATTTCAGACATATAGTCTTGTGCATCTCTGTATTTGGGGCCACCCTGACGAAGAGAATATCGAAACGGGTCGGTAGCCGAAGAAGGATTAACCCGTAGGTGGACTGCCCAGCGACTACCACAAACGGAGTGGAATTGCGCATTGGAACTCACGCCATACCCTGGGCCACCCAGGATTTACTTTGCCTGCTTTTGGATTTATTTGGCCAACGGGCCGCGGAATACAAATTTATTTGACCATTGGGTCTGAAGATACACCACAGAAGGACACCATAAAGGAACTGAACTATACATTGAGTGTATTTACTCTGTGAAGGGTGACAAAGAGTATCGTGAGTGACTGTGTTATTTTCACTGTGTTTGTGCGCTACATTATATGTGTATATAGAGTTTTGTGTTGAAGATACTTAGAATACAGTGCTTATTTGGAAGCTAAATACAAGTGTATTATTTGAATTCCCTCTATGTGTTATTCTTGGGTACTATGCCTAGCGGGGAAACCCTAAACTGAGGCGTGGGCGGTGACGAGAACGGGCCCAACACCCGTCCTTCGCTAAGTTCTTTGTCGATTTTTTGTTGTACAATTGTCTCCATCCCCACTATCGATTTAAGGTTTGGCGCCATCCTTGGCATGCGCGGTCCCTGAGCTGGAATTCGAAATCCATAACTAAAACCCTCAAACAAATATGCCGCCGCCGCCCTATCGGGGTACGACTGCAACCAATAAACCAACTGGTCTAACTTAACTGGACTGGGGCCCTTTTGGAAAAGAAGGGGATGCTGTGTTTTTTCCCGGTGGCTGACCACCCCGATTGTTGCCTCGATTGGGCCTTTGTTTGTTGCAGTGCTTGGCTGAGTGCATTCCCAAGCATATAGTGCAGGCGTGTAAATATTTACAATTGGGTTTGTTACATGCCCCTTGGGATGCAAACTCCCAGCACATCGGCCTACGCTGGGGCTGAGATTGCGGGGCTGCCTGCCGAAAGGGCTGACCCTTTTTAAAGTTTTGGACTGTGTGCCCACTATCGGCTTTCTGGCTGAATGCTGTCTTGGCCGACTGCATTACCTCCGACCAGAGCTGATTATCTATAAGGTCCCACCTCTTGTTGGGCCGGCTCGCCGCCTTCGATCGGAAGCGCTTATCATACTCGAGCCATATGTTGCCTGGGAACTCGATGTGAGCGTTATAAATAATATTCTGATATATAACCAGAGACATAGCCCTGTAAGGTGAAACATCAACTAACAAAGCCATGTAAATCATGTAACAGGCCAACCAATTCTCCCATGTTTGTTCAACTTTACGCTTCTTTAGCTTTTCTTTAGCCTCCTCATCTAAATCCTCCTTTTCTTTTTTGTCTAGGTCCCTGTAATAGAGCGAGAATATATCGACATATTCATTTCGCCGGACCTTGTCTATAACCTTCTGAGTCAGATGCGAGGCAAGTTCTGCGACTGACAAAATCGGAGTCGCCTCCTGGGGCCACTTATCCGTTCCCCAAAAAAGATTGGCCGGCCCTGTCCTAGCAGCCTCTAACATTGGAGCCGGCACAGCCAGGGCTGATGTACTAGTACTGGCCTCACACCCTGCTGTGCACGCTTCCGACTGCATGCTACGTTTTGGTGTCGAGTGATGTAATTGTCCCTGATCCCAGGGCCATGTAAGTGTGGTGTTCATACCTGTGGAAGTGGTAGCTGTCTCCGTCAATGGCACCTGAAGAACTTCCTCCTGCACAGTCACTGGCACCGAAACGGGAGCTGGATCCGTCTGCACCATCGTGGTTGACAGGACACTGGGCTCCACGCTGGCCGGCGGCTCGTCCTGGTGTTCTGGTACCAAGACCTCTTGCGAGGGTTGTCCTTCACCGTGCGCTCTTGCCCCGACGCTGGCTTCTAAACGAGACATGCGAGACATTAAATGCTTCACTATCAACTTCCTGCTAGCGTGCCGCGCGGGCCGCTGGCTCACCTCCCCCACCCCCAGCCCCAATCGATCCTCAAAATCCCTCATTCGCGCCATCAGCGCGTTCAGATCGGCTGGGGTCGGCTCGTCGTCGTCTGAAGACGTCACATCTGGAGGTGGGGGGGGGGGCGCTTAGCGGCGGTCCTCTCTGCCGGGCCCTTCCTCTTTGGGCCTGGAATGTTCTTCTTAGGGGCCATCCTAGGAAAAGAAACACACAGCAACTGTTACGAACCATTTCCCAATGAGCCCCTTAACAGGGCTAGGTACAGCGAGGGCCCCACGCACAGTGCCATGACCATCATCCTCACTTGCTGATGGGCCAAATGGCATCCCCTAGCAATTCCTATGTGGCTGATAGACCCGCTCAAGCTTAATTAATCCTCCAAGAAACAGTACAAATCTCCATAAACAATGGACACGGCTGCATCTGTTGCAAAGCAGTTATCGTGCATAAATCATTCATTTCTTCTTCTTCTTCTTTTTAAAATAATTTAATCAATTAATTCAACTATTATTTATTTAATAATTTATTTTATTATTATTATTATTATTATTTTAAATATAAGTAATAATATTATTTAACTAAGTACTTATAACTTAATTAATCGTTATTCAACAATACACCAGTTCATCATTACACAATTTCATATTTAAATCTAAAGATTGAACCTTATACCCAATGTGCAACCCTGCAAGATTTAGGTCAACAGCCAGCCAGACCGAAAGTCAGGAGCTCGCTTCTAGAAATCCCCCAACTAAACTAGACAGGGATATCAAATATAGCAAACAACTGCTTTCATGCTTGTAAGAAAGAGAAGGGGGAAGGGGGGGCAGGGCCACTTAAAACAGTCCCGACTGCACCCCCAATGCCCTCCATAGTCCTTATGGAAAGAGAAACTGAGCCATCCTCAAACAAAATGGCTGCCGTGCCATGCGGCTGGCCATGGGGGCCGCCATTTTGTGCAGCCACGAGGCCGCCCGTGCTAAAATGGCGGCCCCCTGATGTTATGCGGAAAGAAAAGAACGAGGGGGGTGGGGTGGGGGGGTGAAGACCAATCCCCCAACCGCCCCCATTATGTCCAGGATTCGACGTTCCTGCACTGAAAGAAAATAAGAGGGAAGAGGTGGGGGGGCAAGCAGTCAAGTGAAAGGGGTATACATGCACCTGATTTGGGAATGTGCAGTAGTGCAGAAATTCTGGAAAGAGGTACAAGGGGAAATTAATAAGGCACTGAATATAAATTGGGCAATTACAAAGGAGATTGCGATACTGGTGAGAAAGAGTGACCTGGGCGAATATGGAGGAATCAAGGAAGCCATGATTGAAAGCGCACAGTCTGTCATAGTTCTAGGCTGGAAGGACTCCTCCAAATGGACAATCAAGAACTGGCTGCGGTACCTGGTAGAACACATTCAATTTGAAATTATGGAGATTAGAGTTAATGAGATGGATGAGAATAAATTGCAGGAACTTATGGGGCGATGGGACCGGGTAAGACAATATATTGTTTGGAAAACCCGAGATCAAGATACGAGTAATAAGTTGGATCTACTGTTTAATTTGTAATGTAAACTGTCCAAAAGGCTTGAAGGAAAAGAAGAGTGATGAAACCCTCAGAAGGGGTGGAGGGGTGTGGATGCTTGTGAGGGTGGAGGGGCACTTTCACAGTGCACTGTCTGGTTATGGTCTGTTGTATGGAAGTTGTTTTTTTTCTGTATGTAAAAAAAAAACAAAAAACCAATAAAAATATTATTTTTAAAAAAACAAAACCCCTCACTACCCCATCCCTTCCCCCATCGCCGCCCCAGCCTGGGAAAGAGGGGAGGCGCCGCCATGACCCAACCGCCTCATCCCCCACTCACTCCCGGGCTGAGCGACCTCCCCCGCTGCCGCCCGGGGCGCGCGCGCGGGAAGCAAAATGGGGAGAGGAGGGCGCAAACATGGCGTGCCCCTCACCCGCCGCGGCCCCGTCGAGCCTGGCCGCCGGGACTCGGCGGCGCGCTCTTGAGCACGCAGCGAGCAAGGACGCCAAAAACGGGGGGGCAGGCCTGCCGGCTCCCACCCCCACCCGCGGCGCAACGGGCCCAAAGGAAAAGGCCCAGGCCCACTGCCGCCTCCACATGGCTGGAGGCGGCCTCCTTTGACCGGACCGGGCCTCTTGCAGCTGGGGAAAGCGGCGCGCTCAAAAACGGCGCGCCGCCTTCCACTGGGCCCCACCATGGAGCAGCCCGAGCCAGGCCATGGCGGGGCGCGGGGGGCAGGGAGGGGAAAACAAGAGCCCCCTCCCTGCCCAGGCCCCCGATACCGACCTCCCTCCACTGGAAAAGAACGTCTTCTTTCTTCGTCTGCTGAGAGGAGGTTCGAGGGAGCACGTCCTCTCCCTCCGAACCTCTTTGCAAAATGAGCTCTCTTCAGGGGGCGGGTCGGCTAAGAGCCGGCCACGCCCCCTGATCTAGAAGGTTCCTGGAAGGAACCATTGTCTCCTCTTTCAAAGGGGAGGCAAACTTCTCCCCCTCCCCTGCGGGGTTTGGGAAAGCCCTATTTAACAACAACTGGAGAAAGGACGAACAAAAAAAGTAGCCAACTCGGCTTTAAAACCCCTCAAAAATCCCAGGGAAAAACAACAAAACAGCCCAAAACAAACAGTAGACGTCCGTCTGCGATGTACGTAGGGAGAGTCCAGTAGAGTAGTCACAAATCCAGTCCAGGAGTCCAAAGCCAGAGAAAGCCAGATGAAAAGGAGGAGATCGTCTGAGGCAATCAGGAGGTAAACTCAGCGGAGACCAAGCCTCGCCTCTGGGACACACGGCAAATAAGAGTATCAGGAAAACTGGAACAAGGTACTGGATATCAGGAACACAAGATAGTCAGAGACAAGAACCAGACATCAACTCTTTGACCACCGCAAAGGCAACCCCCAAAACTCATTTCTTATATAGCACTTACACATCACTGTCTTCTGAAGAGTCCCCAGCTGCTGTATTTCCTACAGCTGTGGTGCTCTGTGTTCGTCTCCATTCTTGCCAACGCTGTTGTGTGCTTAAAGAGTCCCACTCTGTTTCTGAACCCCCAGAAGGCCAGAATAAATCACTATCAAAACCAAAAAACGAGTCCGAAGTAGATTCTTCGTTACACACATCCCTTACTCCCTGCACCAATGTTGGATCTAATTCTGTATCACTTTCCTCTGACCCCATTTTTTCTTCCCCAGAAAAACCCTGGAAAGTGTCTGAATCAGAAAGTGCTCTAAGTATTTGCTAAATTCTTCCACACTAGAGTCACTAGCAGCCCTTTTCCTTCCAGCTGCAGAGTCTTGATCACCCAGAGCCACACCCCAGTCCATACTATTGCTTGATGCTATTGAGCCAGCATCTTCCCCAATACTACTACTAGTAGTAGCTGAAGGCTCAATCACAACAGGACCTGTATCCAGATGCAAAAGTACTTTCTTTTCTGAAATTTGTAATGACCAGTCTTTCTTTGCTGGTCAATCATACTTAGAGATAAAGCATGCCTGTATTGACACATTGGTAGTACCTAGCAGTTGTCTCTTCTTTCATTGCTTTGCCTCCAAATGCAGATATGCAGAACTTACAGTTCTAAGCTAGGAAGCTTATCTGTAGCACTTAATCCATTGGCAGTTTTGGTGAATACAGTGGAGTAAAGATATTGTTGCTTTTTATTTATTTATTTATTTCTTCAAGCTTCTATACCGCCACTCCCCGAGGGCTCAGAGCGGTTTACAAGATTTGAAGAGCACAATAACACAAATGACACAACATTAAACGAGAGTAAAGGGAGGGAGGGAGGGAGAGAAGGGAAAGAATTGGGGGCACAAGGTCTGAGTGGCCTGGTGATAGCATCAGGCCAGCCATCAAAAGGGGGCAACTCAGGAGGTCTTAAAAGGTCGCCTCGAAGTTCTTTCTCAGTGGGGGAGGGAACATCACTCCCTCCACGCCATAACTTGGAGCAGGCAAAGCTTCGGCCTGCTGGTACAGCTTCTGTCCTCGGCTTGAGGCACGACTGCTGTTGCCTAAGGTTGGTGCTCCGGAAAGTCCTGGTCTGAGGCAGCCTCTGGGACCTTGAATGGAACAATCCAAGCCTCTTCCTCTCTCGTAGATTTGTGAGCAACTCAGTGGCCCTGGAAGCTCCACGGTTGCCGCAGGATGCTGAGCTGCTCCGGGGTTTCGCAGAGAGAACGGAAGCCAAACGCTGCCATCCCCTCCTCCTCCGTCACCAGCTCTGCATCTTAGGGCGGTCACGCAGCTTCTGCCACAGGTCGCCTCCGGGTCCATGCTCCTCCAAGGTAGAGGACATCCAGCCAGGCTTGGTGTCCTCTGGGGCGGTCGCCATCTCTGGCCGGTCTGCATCCATCTGCCCAGGGGCCGAGAGGAGGCTCTGCGCCTCATTAGGCTTATCAGCTGTGACCGCATCGAAGTGATCCGCTGTTGTTACGTCAGGCTCCCACTGGGTGGCAGGATCTCCAGGGGCTTGTGTCCGTTCCGGCTCCATTGGAGGCAGAGGGGAAGAAGACGGAAGGGGAGGAGCCCCAGACACCAAATCCTCGGGCCTGGGCACCATGTTGGCTTCCAAAACCAACGCCCCTCCTGTCGACCAAGAGAACGATCGCTGGTGAGGGCGGTAGTTGGATGGACGGGCTAAGATCGCAGAAACATCAAAGGAGTCTGCACAGCTCTCCCGGCTCCGACCAAGGTCGGGTCCATCTGCTGCGGCATCCCTGCTGCACCGAGATGACCACGGGCAGCTCATCTGGCTGGAATCAGCCGAATGTCCAAAGGGGCAGCCAGGTCCAAACAGGCACACATCCGGGGGCCGAGCAGCTGCCCTCAAAGACCAAGGGCTCCGATCCATCCGCTGCTCTGCCCACCGGGGTCCAAGAGGGGTGGTCGGGCGGCATCCGGCCGGCGTCTCCGTAGGAAAAGACCACCGCGAGAGCTGGCGTCCTCGGTTCCCAAAGGCCCTCAGCTGGTCACCGAGTTCTCTAAGGTCCAGGGTCAGTTATGAAAGGAAGAGGAAAAGACAGAGAAAAAGGTACAAAGATAGACTGCAACCCATACGCATGTAACAGGTGTCAGCCTATATGACTCAGTAGGGCAAACATTTCAGTAACCATAAATATGTTTACACTATTATATGGTATATGAGGCAGCAGCGATGGTGGAAGGCAAAGGACAGGTTTTTGTATTTGTGCTATTTTCTTTCATATGTTTATATTTAAGTGTTTTACAAATAAATATTTTGATATGTGAGTGCAGTTGATTCTACCAAGCTCACTTTACATAGTGTAACTTGGTATTAACATGAATACTGTGGGTCTCAAAAATACTTTTAAAAAGTTAGCATAACCTTTGCTTAGATTTAGAATACACATGGGCAGAAGGAGGGAGAATGGAAGAATAGCAAGGAGTCCTTTAAGAAACCATCATTACTGTTGGCTATAAACCATATGAGGTTTCAAGGGAAAGGTTCTTGGCTCCATTTTAGTTGCTTCCTTCTGAAAGTTTTTAACAATAAGTTTATAATGGCCTTTTATTCCAATGTGCTTCCCAATCTTTTACACCGTATATTTTATGTTCAGTTAGCTATGTTACTGCGCATATTTGTTTGTTTTGCTAGAATCTTTTGCAGTTTCTATGAGTAAATTGGAAGTAGTTTTGAAGTACTATCTATAAGAACATTTCTATAAAATGCTATGCAGGATTGCTGCATTTATGATCTGCAAATGGCAAAGTCAAAGTAAGAAATCTTTCATTTTCTTACAACTACTATAGACTTCATGCTGACTGGGGACAACAGAAAATGTAGCCCAAAACATCTAGAGTGTGCCGGTTTGGGGAAGAAAGATCTACATCTTGCCAAATTAACTGCCTTTAGTCCCTTAGTACTACACCCTTGTTTTGCATTCCTCCATTACCTCTTCCACTTTTATTAAAATATGATAATTTTGGGGGGGGGGAGGTAATAAGGCAGGAGAGGAGGGTGCAATTTTGCATTTAAACAAAATAAATTTTTCTTGCTGTTTTCTTCCTAAAATATGGTGGGCGTTGGAGTCTGCTGGGTTTTGAGTGACTTTGAGGTCCATATCAATTTTTTAGATCTTAGGCAAGGACTGCCAGAAATTGACAAACTACATCAACCCCTCTCCAAAAATCTGGGAAGGTAAGCTACTGAATTTTATCCCACCATTTGATGTGCAAACAACATGTGCAGAAAAAATGACCATTATTTCCTTCCAATCCTGACTAGGGTGCTTTTGGTGCCTTTCACTGCATTTTGGACCTGCCTGTTATAAATGTTAACAGACCATTTTTTTCCAACTACAAAGTGATCTGTTTGGGAAAAATACTTTTGTGGAGCCCTATCAAAGTTCAAGAAGTTTAAGGCATCTAGTGATCATAGGAGATATAATTTTGATTCCTCATTCTGAGGGAAATAAAGGTAAAATTGGGGCCACAAAATTACCTTTTACCTTTCTAAATAGATTTGACTAAATGGGAAACGGAGAAGCAAGAATACATATGTTGAGTAATGAGAGTAATGAGAGGTGCATACTACCAATACCATCCACATGAGAGGTGCATACTATCAACATCTAGTTGCCCTCCACTAAGGTAAAATGGATACATGTTTAATTCAATGAAAATTTGATTATATATCTGAAGAAAGATATACATGCAAATAAAGTGGCCCTTCTGTTTAAATCTATAAAACATGTACAGAAGACTAGTATTAGACTGCATTAGACATACTAGATGACATCCACAACGGCTGCACCAATAGAGCTTCTGTAGTTTGTTTTGTTTTTACTAGTTAGACAAGTCTTCTTTTATAGTAACTTTTTATGGTTTTATTGCTCCAGATTCTGGAAGTGAAAGCTGCATTCCAGAAGATCTACAGGAGACAAAAGTTTTATTTCAAAGTTGTAGTCTGATCATTCCCAACTAGTTGAGAGGCTGCTGTCGGGCAGGTGAATCCACTTATAGCAGTAATTTATTGTGTTTTTAAAATAGTGTTGTTTTTAAAGTCATATTCTAAAGTCTTACCACTAATGACCCATTACTCAGCTGCAACAGCACTTGCAACAGCTATGTCTCTAAAGGGGAAGAGGAAGATATCCACCCCACCCCACCCCCCGCCAAGCAACAAGTCAGCCTTGCTCCAGACAGAGTAACCTAGATCAGGGCTGTTAAACTGGCGGCCCGCGGGCCGTATATGGCCCCAACCCCTTCCCCACGGCCCCCTATCCTCCTGCAAGATATCTGCTTTTTAAGATTTAAAAAAAAATTAAAAATATTTTTTCGAATATTTTTTGGAATATTTTTTATTTATTTTTCCCGGCCGGGGGGGGGGGAACAGGCTCCTTCCCTCCTCCTCCTCCTCCCCTCCCTCCCTCCTTCTCTCTCTCTTTCCCCCTTTCATTCCTTCCCTTTTCCACTACTTGAAAGAAAGAGGGAAGGAGAGAGTGCACCAAGCGAGGGGGGCGTGGCCAGAGCGAAAAAGGGGCGGGGCCGAGTTTGGAGCGCGCAGGGGGATGCTCATCCATTCCCTTTCCGGCTTCCTCCTCTTCTGAGGATTCCTGCCAAGTTTGGTCCTGATCCATCATTATTTGAGTCCACAGTGCTCTCTGGATGGAGGAGAACTACAACTCCCAAACTCAAGGTTCAGTACTTTCTGTTGCTCTCATGAGAGTTTAGGTTTGATTCAACATGGCTGAGGAATGCTTTGATTGTATTTTCCCCTTATAGCAGAAGGAGGTAGGACTGGATGGCCCTTGGAGGTCTCCTATTCTAGGAACCCATTGTAGTTATTATTATTATTATTATTATTATCATCATCATCATCAGAGGCTGAATGGCATCTGTGAGGATTGCTTTGATTGTGTTTTCCCCTTATAGCAGAAGGAGATTGGACTGGATGGCCCTTGGAGGTCTCCTATTCTAGGAACCCATTGTAATTATTATTATCATCATCATCATCATCAGAGGCTGAATGGTCATCTGTGAGGAATGCTTTGATTGTATTTTCCCCTTATGGCAGAAGGAGATTGGACTGGATGGCCCTGGATGGCCCTTGGAGGTCTCCTACTCCAGGAACCTGTTGTTGTAATTATTATTATTATTATTAGCAGAGGCAGAATGAATATTATGCCTTATCATTCAGGGTTATAGGCCTGTGTGGAAGGGCCCTGGCTTCTTATTTGACTTCCTTTCCACACATCTGAATAAAATCCCATCTTATTTGCTTTAAACCAGATTATATGAGTGTGGACTCCGATAATCCAGTTCAAAGCAGGTATTCTGGGTTATAAGGCTGTGTGGAAGGGCCCTGAGTCCACACTGCAATATAATCCAGTTGAAAGCAGGTTTTGTGGGGTTTCCTGCCTGGATATTCTGCGTTATATGGCTGTGTGAAGGGCCATGAGTCCACACTGCAATATAATCCAGTTCAAAGCAGGTTTTGTGGGGTTTCCTGCCTGGATATTCTGAGTTATATGGCTGTGTGAAGGGCCCTGAGTCCACACTGCAATATAATCCAGTTCAAAGCAGGGACTGGGACTTGAGACTGGGATTTTGGTGTTCATCTCTATCTCCAAGTCAAAGCCCCGGTGTCCTCCACAGACACCTCCAAGGCGGGGAGGGGGCAGAGCTGGTGGTGGGGCAGGGGTGGAGCCGGGAAGGGGGCGGAGCCGGGGCGGAGGCAGACCCTTCGGCCCCCCAGGTCATCAGTAACCGGAATTCCGGCCACAGGTCCGATAGAAGTTGGACAGCCCTGACCTAGATGATTTGATCATGCAGCAACCTCTCAGTACTAGTGAAAACAGTGAAACAACAACTTCAAACAGGTGTGGATCCTTTATTAAAGAAAATGAGCCTACTCTAGCACTTGAGGGAAGGGATATATATTCTAGAGGCACTGGCAGTTGCTTTCCAAGTTGCTCTCTGGGTTCCCTGGCTTCTGCAGGAAATAATCCTACAAGCAAGTCTTTAATTGAACTATTATCAGAAAATACCTGCTAATGGTAGATACTTCGCAGCTAATCAGTTCTAAAATAGATACAGTGTTGAACTCCTTATCTAAACTGGGGTCCTGGACCCCACAAAAGTCTCCCCATCAACATGCCCTGGAAAACTCACTGCTGTTTTCTCCAGGAGGGGCACATTTTATAAATACTTTATAGCCAATTCAGGGGATCCCAAGGAAAAAAAACCTCAAGGCAGACTAATGCTAATCTGATATTACAGCCATCTAAAGTTGTGTTTAAATGGTGTTGTCCCCTATTCCTTAAATGCTACTTGGGTAAGCATGTAAGGACATGCTGTGGGGGGAGGCTTGCAGTCATGATGTCAGCAACACCGATGCCCAAGATAAATACTTTAGACAAGTGTGAACACCTGGCCTTTAAAATGATAGTAGCCTATCATTTTAAAGGCCAGTGACTGCCTATATCCCACCACGTAAATCTAAACTCAGATTGAATCTTCTTGGAGTAAACCGAAGGAATATTTCTTTTCACTATTAAAAAAGATTCCCAATTCACATATTTTAAAACTATGGCTCAACAAAGTCATTATCCTTTATGTATTCTTTTGTTATGCTAGTTCTCAACACAATAGTAAATTATCTACTTAATATCTCGGATTAAATTCTGAGAGCATTGCTGTCTCTTTTCTTCAAATGGTGGCACAAACCATAAAGCTTTGTGCAGGGGCATTTTGATGGCATGCCTGGTTTTTCTCACTAAAGCCACTCTCCATCATCAGTACTGTCCATTTGGAAGGAAGGAAGCAGCTTATGCAGAAAACTGACAGTTTGACTTGCTTAATCAAAAATGCATTGATTTATAGGTTTTATGAGTCTTTGGAAATTTGCTAAAAGCATGGTATGATCACTTGTATAACTTAGGATTTATGAAGTCTTTCATTCAATATATTAAGCACATGTTATTGATAGCTGCTAGCACAGAATGGTGCTACCTGCACTTCCATCCCATATTAAAAATAACAACTACACATCCACTAAGTGCAAAAAGGGGTGGGGAAGTTGGTGTGTGACTAATTTATGTATGTCACAAAATGGTAGTAAATGTTTGTATTCAGTATTTTTGGCTAAGGGAATTATTGTTTCTAAAGTTAATGAGAATGTAAAAAATGTGCCTGCTTCTTGTCTATCCTCAGTGAAGTCTAAATTTAATACAAGGCCATGATGAACTCTCCTACTTTAACTATTGAGGCCTACTTGTGCTTCAGATGTGTAAAGTGAAGCCATATTTTGAACCACAAGTTAAGGTATCCTTGAGGTGTTCTTAGATGTGGGAAGTGACCCCACTGAACGTAGTGAGGTTTATTTATAAATAGACTGAACTGAATTTGTATGTGTCCATCAATGACAATAGCCTTTTAAAAGAAATCTACAAAATACCCAAAATATGGGTATTCCTGGATAACAATTGCTAGCATCCTTTCTCTCTCAGGCATACTGGGTATGTTGACCATAAAGTTCTGGGAATGATAATAAAAATGCATTCTGGAAAGGTCACGAGGTGTTTCCCACACTTTTGTCCTTTGAGTGTTTTGGGTTTCAGTTACCATAATTCCTGACAGTTGGCTAAGTTGGTTAAAGATTCTGAAGTCCCAAATACCCAGAGGACTAAAGGCTGAGAAACACAGTTCTACAGACATGTAGCTACTTTCAGAATGAACATAACCTGGTGGAGAAGAAGCAAATCCAGCGCATACTGCAAAGGAATTCACCATTAACTTTTCAGACAAAATTGTTTGTTCTCTGGTGGCTGCTAATTTCCTCTATTTCAATCCTCTTTTCTGGGACTGTATACGGTTGAGTCCAGCAGCACTCAGGTAGTGATAGATTTGTACATTTGCTTATTTAAGGCCTGGTTAGGTTTTTCGTATCACAATCACATTTGTATTAAATTTGATTCTAAATTACTTTTGAAGCATTTCTGAAGCGCTATAAGCAACCCGGAAATGAATTACCAAATTCGAAGTCACTGCCACCATTTTCGGAAAGGAATCGCCATTTTCAAAAGGGTTTTCTGCGTTAGTTTTTAACATAGATTGATTCCTTGGGCCAAGAGAACTGGGAAGATATCTGGCTTTCCCCTAAGTTCTCTCGGCCCAGGGAAGCAATCTGTGTTAAAACTAACACGGATTGATTCCCTGGGCCGAGAGAACTGGGGAGATAGCCAGCTCCCCCCCCCCCCAGTTTTCTCGGCCCAGGGAAGCAATCCGTGTTAGTTGAAGATGGTGGAGGTGATTGGGGGGGGGAGCAGAGCCCCAAAGGGAAGAAAGGTCACCCGCACCTCCCTTCCTCAGCATTCACACCCGCCACATCTGTGTTCCTGGGAGGCAGCCTTGTGGCAGAGTCCCCATGATTCCCCTTTGATGTGAGAATTCAGGCAGCCTTCCATGGCATGATCTCTCCATTTGAGCCGAGGCGGATGGTGACAGCGGCAGCCAGTCGAAAGGCAGTCAGAGCCCCCCGGCATAGTCCTGCCAGTCCCCCAGCTCCCCAACCCCGAGAGCGGCTTTCCTCCACATCTGAAGATGGAATCAGCTGTCAGAGATGGAGCTAGCAGCGAGTCTGATACTTTTTCGTTTGATGCCCCTCCGCAGAAAGAAGGGAAAAAATCCACATCCAAACTGGGTTAAACATGCGTGTCCACCATTAACGAATTAATTCTGAAATTTTGGGATTTTCCCAAACTAATTTTGAATTTATTTGGAAAATTTTCGAAAGGCTTTCAGATTTGAAGCGCCAGCACCCCTTACATCTGGAATGAGTTTTGAACCATTTTTTTTGTGGATCAACCAAGCCTACTGGATAAAGTTAAAGCTAAAGCATACAATTAAAAGGATAGACATTATACAAAAATATAGACTTAAAAGCAGTCCTTGAAAAGGCTATTCCCCACGATCCCGAAGATCTACCTGTGGCAATGTTGAGATAGAGAGAAGTGATTCTTGAATACTTCAGAATATGTACAGACTCATGAGAGGTTTTAGTCTTCAGATAGACAAAAGAAAAAGTAGTGAAGGGATGAAGCCGGTCCAAAAAATGGTGGAAAAGCTACCTGTAATCATCTGGCAAGTACTAACATCATTCTGTATTGATAACCATACACTTTTCTTGGTAACTGCTAAATACTTTGTCACAAGTGCTTCTATGTGGTAGGGGATTTTACTGCTTTGTTTTCCTCAAATGAAAACAGTCATTGCCTCTGGAGGTTACATGATTTAGTTTCCCCGTATTGAGCAGCATATCCAGGATTCAGAAGCTCTGCGAGAAGAAAAGACTTTATTTAACGTTTTCCCCACCCTGCTATCTCCTTCTCATGACTCTCTTTCTTGTTTCCTGACATTTATTCTTCTTTCTGTACCCACAACTGTCAATTCATTTTATCCATTCTTTATCCCTCCCTGCTGCTTTTTTATTATTAACAATCTTCAGCCACAGCTTCATTTTTTATCCCTTTCTTATCTTCCAGGTTGCTGTTGTTGTCTTTTAGCCATTTCCTTTTTGTTTTCTAGTTACATTCAAAGTCCCCTCTGGCTCCTGTCCTCCAGCGTATAAGCATATCTATGATGTAGAATTAATGCAGATTGGCACCAGTTTAACTGCTATGGCTCAATGCTTATGGAAATGTGATATTTGCAGTTTGATAAGACCCTTGCACTTTTTGGAAGAGAAGATTTAAAGAGCTTGAAAAACTACACTTCCCATAATTCTATAATATTGATCCCTGGTAGTTAAATGGGTGTCAAACTGGATAAATTCTACAGTGTGGACGCACCCTATAAAGATTCTCTTCTTTTTCATCTTCTCTGTATCTTGGCCACTTCTTGATAAAGGGATAGAATTTTTGGAAATGCAAAAAAATGAGGAAGATTTTACATCCATTTTGCAGAGACAATGTTTCTGTAAGTCCCTCTCAGAGGAACTCAGTGTTACAGGTACCCTTCCTTATGTTCCTGATGAAGTTGATGATTACTCATGGTTCCGCTCTATCTTTCAACCCTTCTTTCAGCTTTAGATTTGCATTCTGAGAATTTTAGGTTTCTTTACCAGTGAAAGGTTTCTTCTTCCTTGGCTCAGCTCCATCCTTGTTGCTCCTTGCTTCAAACTAATGGAATTCTCTTGCTGAACATTTTCCTGAAACCACAGAGAACCCTGGGTCTAGTTTAGTTTGGAACAATCCCTCAGGCAGAAAAACACCAGCTCGTCACCCTTTTCTCTGTATGGATCAGTGCAGGGGAAAGGATAGCTCATCTGTGTTGCTGCTGCTGTCACTCCCTGCTGGTACAGAGCTCAGTGCAAATGCCTAGTAGAGGTGTGCAATTTCTTCATTAGTTGTCATATCACATTCATTAAATTTATACTTATGATATGGTATCCAACATGTGGGTGTGGCCCATGCCAAAAATTTAAGAATTGAAAGTTGCCCATTCTTTTTCATTTCCATTTTGTAAATTTCAGAAGCCTCCCAATGTCAGTTTCATTTTCAATGCAAGCAAGCAAAGCAAAGCCGAAAAGGCTGCCTTTCCTCCTTAAATTAATGGCCTCTCACCATTAGGAGAGTGAAGAAGTGGGGAGAAAGCATGGTTCACTGGGAAAGAAAGCACAGAATTCTGGGAAATGTAGTTTGGGAAGGTGAGGAGCCCAATGTTAAATAATTCAAAAGGTCCTGCCCTAAACTACATTTCCCAGAATTCTGCTCAGCATCAGAAAGCCCCAAGCAGTATAGGGGAGAACTATTTTCCCTTTGTAGCAGCCGTTAGTCACAGTTCCAATAAATTATTGAATCTGCAAAGAAGAGGACTGACTGATACCTCTAGTAAATCTCTGTGCTAGGCTGGGAAGAAATCCTTAAATGGAATTTCTATTTGGTTAATATGAGAGACATTCAATGAGATAGCTGTTTAAAAATGTAAAATGTTTTTGTCAATTCTTTAAAAAAATACTTAAAATCAGTAAATGTATGACTATTTCTGAAAGTTGGGGGGAATGATCCCCTGTTGTCTTGTGTCATTATATAGAAAATTCAATGATATAGCTCTTGTAGTTTTCTTTGAGCTTATAAAACTTTGAAAATTCCCCAAAATTCCATGGATATGTGAAACATTCTGAAACTTGAAAGGCTAACAGTGGTAAATGTTTTCTACCATTGTAGTAAGTTTAACCCCAATAGCTGTAAAAATGAGGAAGAAAAGAGCCCCTGAAGTTTCCCCATGTGTGCAATTTACTATCACGAAAAAGTAATGAAATTTTGTTACTCTTGTTATAATAACGAGATTTTAACTAATAATACTTTAGAAACACTTTAGAAATGAAATGCTGCCCTCTAATTTTGTTAATGAGTTTTAAAACATTTTTATCAATTGCGCATGCCTAGTGTCTAGCTATTTGTGTCAATGATGGGGTGCATGTACAATCATGAAGAAAGAGAGGAGTTTGAATCCCACTTTTAAACTAGCCACAGCAGATGCAACCATTTGGATCGAGCTCTGTGGTCAGTGGGGAGTGGTTGCAGCAACACAGATGATAAGATGACAGCTCAGTAGAGCTAATGTCATTCCATATTTTATGGATAATAGCCCTGGATCCAGAATGCATGCACTCAAGTTAGAGCTGTTCCAAGGCAGATTTACACTGGACTAACCTGTCCAGTGTGGATGAGCCCTGAGATGCTATAGGGATTTTTGTTGTTTTGCTGCAATGGTACAGCTTTAGAAATGTTCCATACAGGGCCTGATGCTTAGAATATCATTCTGAAAGAAAGAGAAATTGGGAAAAAATGGGATTTATGCACAGCCAATCAATAAAAGCTATGGCTTTCCCAACTCCTATGAACAAAAAAGCATGAGCAATGAGCAGGTATAATAGGAATTGTTTAACAATGATTTCGGGAAGGCTATATGTTATGTAGGGAATAACAAGTGAAAATCACATTGAAGACAGTGCAAGTAATATGGCATATGTTAGTGGGGGTTGGTTTATGAGTACATTCAGTCAACCCTCCATATCCATGGATTCTGCATCCACTGATGGAACTATCCATTAGGCATGGTTTAGAACCCAAAAATAGGAATCGAAAATCTAAGGGGGGATTTTTATTAGTAATAAAAGACTTACAAAAAAATTTCCAAAAATTTCTAAAATGTAACGTCATTACTAACGAAATTCGTTAGTAGTTCGTATGCCAGCGCATGCGCATTCAGATGGTTTTGGCCTACAACTCCCAGAAATCCTAACAGCTGGTAAATTGGCTGGGATTTCTGGGAGTTGTAGGCCAAAACTGGGATAAACTCACACTGAATTCTATATGGGACTCACCAAATAGGAAGTAGGGAGTGAAGGTGGGAGGGGGTATTCTATTATTGGAAGCAGCAAAAAAAGGAGGAGGAGCCCCCCCTCGCTGCCTCTCTCTCACCCCGATCCTGAGGGAGCGAGGGCCCAAGTTTGCCCAGGCTGAGAGGAAAAGGAAGAGGCCTGAGGCTGTGAGGAATGGTGGGAGTTGAAGTCCAAAACACCTGGAGGGCTGAAGTTGGCCCGTCATGAAGCCTCTTCAAGGCTTTAGATCCTGGCAGGCAGAAGGGGCAGGGAGGGCCCGTCCACTCCTCCTGCCCTGCCAGGATCTAAAGCGCATCAAGGCTTGGCACACTTTAGATCCTGTGAAAAACCAACCTAATGTATAATAGAATGAATGCTAACTTATAGAGTAAGTGCCTAAATATTATAAGTAATCCAACTGGTCATATACCTACATTCCATGCACATGCAATAATACAGCAGTAATAACAATGGGTATAAGAAGAGGTAAAATTCAAACCGAAGTATTCTGACTGGTCCCTCCTCAAGCGGTGCTAATGGGCTCTTCTCTATGAGCCCGGGATTCTGCAGCAAATCCTCCCCCAAAGAATATGTATGTGCACGGGCTTTTGGCTTTTCCCGGGAGAGGCTGCCTCCCGGGCTCATAGTGTTTGAATTTTACCTCTTTTTATACCCATTGTTATTACTGCTGTATTATTGCATGTGCATGGAATGTAGGTATATGACCAGTTGGATTACTTATAATATTAGGCACTTACTCTATAAGTTAGCATTCATTCTATTATACATTAGGTTGGTTTCTCACGTGTTGTGTGCAACTACCCCAATACTCTTTGATGCTTTAGATCCTGGCAGGTAGGAGGGGCAGGGAAGCCTGGAAAAATGTAAACAGAGAGGTTTACTCATAAGTAAATCCGCAAAGGAGAGCACTTGATCCAAAGTGCCCTCCTTTGCAGATTTACTCATGAGTAAACCTCTCTTTTTACTTCCTTTGCAGATTTACTTCTGAGTAAACCTCTCTGTTTACATTTTTCCAGGCTTCCAGCCGAAAGAAGGAGCGAGTTTAGGGCTTGCCTTGCCATAATACTTATTGGCAAGGGAGGTGGGAGGGTGGTGAGAGAGAAGGAGGGTGCCCCCCCTTACGATCTAATAACGATACTTAAGAAAATCCTGGCCCCCAAAGTTCTATAAAGAAAGTCCACTTCCTGGTTGGCGTTCCAGATGCGGAAATACTCAAAAGTAGCATTTCTTACGAATCCCTTCCGAATCATTTAATTTTCATAACTTTTTTCTCATGCCTACTATCCATGGATCACAAACATTAAAAAGATTCATAAAATGCCAACCTTGACTTTATCATTTTTGTAAGGGACACCATTTTAGTATACTATTGTATATATTGGCATTTGGCCATCTAGAAATGTTGGTATCCATGGGATGGGGTGAAAAGCGGGGGGCACGGTGTTCATATGTTCATATCAAGTCAAATTAAATGTAGTTCACAATTTTACTCACACTTTTTAATTGTGTAAAAATGCAGACTGAAAGAGCTGTGCCATGTTTCTTTGTAGACTTAATTCTTTTTCACCACAAGCCTCATGTCTTCTTTGTTCAAATAAACCAAGGAGGAAATCTTTTACCCCTCAAAGGGCATAAATCCTTCTCAAAGGTCAGGCTGTAAATCTTTCACTCATACAGAACCAAAAAGCCACAGTAATATGGATGAGGGAAAGGATTTCTTTTCCAAAATAGCAGTGCCAAATTTTTGTCCTTTAAGATAAGTTGTACAGAAATGCTGCCTTGGATATTCTGAGTGAATAAAGTAGTCTTGAGAGAAACTTTCCAGTTATGGATTACCTATAAAAGAATAAAAGAGATGAACAGTGAAGGTTTTTCATGGTTGTAAACAAATAATTTGTGAGCTTTCTGCACTTCAGGACACAAATAGACTCAAGAATTAGAAGTGCCCCTAGCTGACCGGTATATACATATATCATTGGTCTGGTGTAATGAAGATTACCTGATAAAGATCACAATATGACACTTTTCCTTTTGCATTGGCTGCTGAACAGCCAGAAACTGTTTTCTGTGGCCGGCCAACTATTGATCCAGCTCCCTCCTGTCAGTGATGCAGTTAATGGGAATTCCACAGGCAAATAAAAGCTACATTTTGTCTTCATTTTCATCTGAAATATGAGCTGGTCCTTTGTACTCTAGACAGTCATTTATTACTCATTTTCCTTTATTGATGTTTATGAGCTGAAGCATAAAATGATCCTCAAATGCAGTTTAATTGAGGCAGCAGTTGACACCATGACCATGATTACAGCTGCACCATCAACTACATTAAGGTTTCCTTTTCATTGGGCTTGGAGGACGTGGTGGGCAGTGGAAAGTATCCTTAAAATGCAACTCTGTTGAAGCTAAAGAAATATGTCGATTTGTCTTCATAGGTACTGGGAGGGAAAAAGGCCCAAAGTCCTTAACAAACAGCAACAGAGCAGTAAAGTGTTTCTTATTACTTCACATTCAAAGGAATTCTCCCCCTTCCCAACCTCAGCATCTTAAAAAAGTTATTCTTTTGAACAGTCTTTCTAACATGCTCTCTCTGTGTGCACGCATATGCATTCACACACACACACACTTGAACTATTGCTTCTGGAATGGGTAGGAGGAAGATCTGCCGTGCACGCAGCAAGAGTGAAGGCTGAGGCACTCAATTCATTTGTAAAATGGTGAGGACAATCAATATGGTGGGGAAGTATTTTTATATGCAGTTATTAACTCATAAGCTACAGTATATCTCATCTCATTTCAACAACAGCTGAGGTCTCCATTTCCCCCTGGAGGCCCCTGCAGGTCCCATTATGAGAATCATAAATAATATGTGCTAATGAGATATGAATTGATTATGTTGGAAAAGCTGACATTTTCATCCATCATTCTAAATGATGTTTAACAATGGATTACCAGCCAGTAATTCCTCTGATATGAGATTAAATAAAATAGCAGGCTGTTTCAGCAGGCTAGCTCAAGGAGATGGCAATAAATCTGCTCAATTACTGTATTACCAATCCGTTTTTCACTGCTAAGGATATTATTATTTCATTTAGACTTGTTCATGCATCATAGATTATTTTATTTCAGTCAGTCAATGGGAGAAACTGCAGTATTTTATTCACTGAACTGCAAAGAACCGGGCTTTGATAGAGTACAGTAAAAGCAGCTCAGAAGGCCCTAAGCAGATCGAGTAAAGGGTAGCGAGCTTGAGAAGGAGTAAAAAGGCATAGCAAAGCCTTCACACACATACATTTGAGAGAGCAGCATTTCCTTTGGAACCTAATTTACTTTACTTATCTGCAAAGTCCTCACCGAAGGATACCATCTAAGAAACTGATCAATTGAAACAAAATTATTGGATCCTCTAAGATGATTTGTACTTCACCTGAGTCCTGTAGTATATTGGGAATTAGATCACTGCAGCTATCCCTTTGGCTTGGTAAATTAGATTGCAAATAACTGTAATATAAATGGCTTTCCTTTCACCCTCTATTCTACTGTCACCATTATAAGACAGCAGCACCTAGTGTTGGTCAACAACAGCAGTGAAAAGTGATTTCCCAGCCAACTTTGGTGCATCTGATTCCAAATCCTAGATTTCCCACACTTCAAATTTAAGGAGATAATTTCATAAAGTGGAGAAATGCACTGTTAACTTGGAATACTGGTTTTCAATATTAGTGTAGCCATGAACTAAACATCTGTTCTTATCATGACTTCATTCAATGTCTACCACAATTTTGCTAAAAATTTGCTCCTGTGGAATCATTGGCTCACTGTAATCTAGGACATGGCTTCTTAGACTTAGAAATATAAATAACTAAATGTTATTCATATCCCACCCCATCTCCTCAGAAGGGCTTGGGAAGGCTTACAAAATACATAAATACAATAGACAATATGTGTCCTTTGCCACTCAGGACTCCTTTAGGCCCAAGACATATGTACATGATCCTAGATATATAGGTATATAACATTACTATAAAAATTAAACCTTTACTGATAATAAATCAGCATTTGAATTACTTGCTAAACAGGATTGTTACCATTTTATGAAGTACAAATAATGCATCTTCTTTTGCCTTCACTGTAAACACCGCACAATGTCACAACATGACATTCTGAAACCTTTACTGTTGTCAATTTTGGGGACTCCAATATTAAGCTAAGCAACCCCATTTCTGATAATTTTAATGTTCCAGAGTAACAATTCCCATCTTCAAATCTAGGGAAGCATATTTAAAATAGTTGCTGAGCCAATGTGGCCCTTATTCCAAGCATCATCTATTTATGTGTGTCCCCCTTCACCTAATGACAAAACCATTCTTGTCTGATCTTACTTAGCTGATAAACTGCTTTGTTACATTGTTTTGTTTTATACTGCATTTGGAAATACTCCATATTTCCATAATACATATGGTTATGGATATTAAGGAAAAAAAGACACCACCACTAAAGCTATTCTGGGACTGAAAGCCATTCATTTGCACTGCTGCAAGGCAAGTCTGAAATGAACAAAACATACTTTTGTTATGTCATTATTTTTGTATCCGCATGATGTTCATAATTTTTGATAGCATGCCAGGAAATAATATAGATGAAATTGTTGTGAAATAGTTATGGCTAAATGCCAAAACCTGACATATGGTATGTGGGGAAAAAAATCAATATCAGTGTTGTGGTAGATTTAAAAAATAAAACCAGCAATTCTGTTCTTAATGTAAAAAGCAATACTATCTGGATAAAATATTATCAATAGCAAGCTCGTTTTCAGCTGCCCTGGAGACTAGGATGCAGAACAGTGCTTTCAAACTACAGGAAAGGAGATTCCATCTGAACATTAGGAAGAACTTCCTGACTGTGAGACCTGTTCAGCAGTGGAACTCTCTGCCCCAGAGTGTGGTGGAGGCTCCTTCTTTAGAGGCTTTTAAGCAGAGGTTAGATGGCCACCTGTCAGGGGAGCTATGAATCCAATTTTCCCACTTCTTGGCAGGGGGTTGGACTGGATGTCCCACGAAATCTCTTCCAACTCTAGGATTCTATGATTCAATTGGAAAGACTAATTCAAATAACATCGCAGTATTTCTGGAATTGAGTTCTGTTGACATTGTAATGTTCTGCATTTCTACAGAAAAAAACCAGCCCAATGAGTTTGATGTGTCTAGAACTTTGTCCCATGGAAGTGAGGATACAACTGCACTCATACTCAGAGTTATAGACAGAACATTAGTGAATCCTATTTCTGTTCATGAATGGCATGATTACAATTTGTACTTGGCCCTTACATATGCAGAAGGATGGGAGACAGTCAGAGATATCTCAAAGGAAGGACAACTGTGGCAAATTGTCCTGCAGATATATAAAGCAAAAACCTCTTAATTTGTCTATTATGTGCCATTCTTAGGCAAGGAATACCTAGTGATTTTGGCAGTTCTTTTTACTGAAATCCAGCCAACAGCACCATGCATTCATAGGTAGTCCCCATTCAAGTATTAAGCAGTGCTGACCCTGCTTAGCTTCCAGGATCAAACAGGGAGTGAAATTTTGTTCTCCAGAATCCTGAGGGATCATTCCTGATGTGCCAACCAAGCTGGTTCCCAATCAAGACACGAAGAAATGAGGGCAGAATCAGAGGTTGCCTTTAATGCTTTGTTGATTAAAGAATCATGCCATGGGAGAGAGTCCCAGATCTGACATGCCTTCACAGACACCAGTATTTATGGACTTTCAAAATAATTGACTTTAATTCTGATTCACACAAAGTTACAATCCATTTTCTCCTTGCTTTGATTGATGCATGCGCATGTGCACGCACATATATTTTACAACGATGAATGGTGGGTTGTGTATGGCGAGAACATCAATAAAGCTTAATTGGAGAAAACAGGAATTTGTTGCTGTGTTGGTGTCCACAACCAACGCCTATTTCCCCACTCCCTGCCGCTGGCAGGGGGCTTTCTGGGTGGGGAAATAGGTGTTGGTTGTGGACAATGGTAACAATAGTCATTGATGGGCTATCAGGGGGGAATGGCCCTTGGGTGATAGAATTTTTGTTCCCCTTGATGGGACAATGGGGAGCTGGGTTATGGTGATGATAATGGTCTTTCAGATCACCTTAGGTGGGATTTATTATATCTCTAAATGAGTGACTGCCAGCTGATTTATTATTGGTGTTCCGATCTATTGTGCTTAGCTGGTGGGTTGGCTGGTGAGTAAGTTCCTATGCCTCACTGGTGACCTGTGTCCATTGTGTATTGGTGAGAAAGAGGGAAGCCAGGCAAGGCTTTCTAGCAAGGTGGGAATCCTGTTTCTGAGGTTAAGCAGAGGCATCAGGAGATCATCTATCCAAGCCCAGTTTTGGAGACTTTGACTTTAGGGTATGGGTTGTCAGACAGCAGCCTGACAGATTTTTAGAGTAAAGGTTCTCTACTAAGTTGATTAGTTATTTTGTGATTTAAGTCAATAGATGGTAAAAAGGAAGGTATTGATCTGAGCTGATTTTATGTGAGGAGAGAATATATATTTCTTTAGTATATTTCATTGCTTTTGTTGTGTGCCCCCAAGTCATTTCAGACCTATGGTAACTCTAAGGTAAAGTTATAATTTCTTTTTCTTGGCAATATTTATTCCTTTTACCTTCCTCTGAGGTTGAGGGAGAGCAGAGCATGACTTGCCAAAGCCCTCCACATAGGTTTTTATGGCTGTGATTCAAACCCTGGACTAGAGCAAGTATGGGCAAACTTCAGCCCTCCAGGTGTTTTGGATTTCAGCGCCCACAATTCCTAGCAGCTGGTAAACTGGCTGGGATTTCTGGGAGTTGAAATCCAAAATACCTGGAGGGCCAAAGTTTTCCCATCCCTGATCTAGAGTCATAGTCCAATATTCAAATACCTATAACACATTGGCTTGCTACTGTGATTAATTGGTATTCCTTGGATACTTACCCAGTTTTTAGAACTGTTCCCTGAACAACTATCTAAGGCCCCTTCCACACAGCTGAATAAAATCCCACATTTTCTGCTTTTGAACTGGGATATATGGCAGCATGAACTCAGATAATCCAGATCAAAGCAGATATTGTGTAAACTTTACTTTTAAAGAAGTCTACTTATTTTTGGTCTCTTGAGAGCATGATTTAAACCAAGATGTTTTAAGGGAGAGTGAATATTTTTGAGCCATGGAAAAGAACACTTCTGAAACTCTGCTCTCTTTCTCTCTCTCTTTCTCTCTCTCTTTCTCTCTCTCTTTCTCTCTCTCTCTCTCTCTCTCTCTCTCTCTGTGCATTGACATATTTTTGTCCCTAACAGTTCAAAGAGATATATGGGTATATCGGTTTAGCAGCTGAGAAACCTAATTGCCTTGCATGAATACTAGATATTTACCACTAAGGAGAAGGTTGATTCAAGAGAGTTTTTGATTCTTTTCAGAAGACTCCTGTTTTTTTTCCCAAATGGTAATGAATGCTTTCCCAAAAGGTTATGATCTCTAACAAGGTCATGCCTTTCCTGTGACTAGTGATTTTCCAAAAGGTTATAAATCCCATTTCCCAAATGATTATGGAGATTCACATTTTCCAAAAAGGTTAGGAATTCATAGGCTATTCTTATCCACTGCTGTGGCTCAGCTCTACTTCTAATGATATATAAATCAAATATAATTTAGCCTGCTTATGTTTTTGTAGGGCAGGAGCTTTTGTTAGTGTCTCTTTCACCATCCTATTCCAGAGTCATGCTTTCTGTATATTTCGTGAGTAGCAGATCCTTCTCTCCCAACTACAATCCATTGTGACAAGGTAGTATCACATTGTGAGGATTCCATCATCATCCTTCAGAACATGGAAACTCTAGTAGAAGCAGATGGAAAAGCAGATGAACTAACCACCTTGAATTCCTTGAATCACTGTTTGACATGTTCATCAGAAAATGTTCTCCACATCAAGAAACATCTACATGAAACCCTGACATAGCATGTGGGGTCATGGTCAATCAGGGTCCTGTGTACAGGAGATATCTGTGTGTACATTCATGTGGACAATTCCAATGAGATCATATATGCTTTTTAAACATTTATTTAGGGAATCCATTTATGTCTGCAATATTTATTTGCCCAGTCCTAACCAGATATTTGAACAGTTCACTGGCTGGAGAATGCTGGGAATTTTAGTCTACAAAAGTCACTGTTACTATTAACACTGGCTAAAGCAGGGCTTGGAATCATGCTGCCATCCAAATGTGGTTAGGTTGCAACTCCCTAAATTCTTCATTATAATTACTGCTGGCAAAGATTGCCATACAACATCAGGAGGCCCATATGATTGCCATTTCTAAGAGTAGTGAACTATACTTTTATTTAGCTCAACTTGAGAGGATTTAAATGTTACAAAAATGTATTAATTATGGAGAGACATCAAGGACATATTACAATAGAATACAAGGCTAGTCTTGATTTCCAGTTGCCAGGTCCTTCTGATGAGAGCTGCTCCAAGAGTAACCCAACACCTGATACACTCCTAATTTGACCCCCCCCCTATTTTGAATAGTTTTATGTTCAACACACATACTTGCCTGCTGATGACAAGATGGTCTCAATGAGGCATGACCGTAAGCAAGTTGTATTTGACACTGTGGAAAACAGATATCTTCCTTTTAATACTGTTAGCGTAAACGCTTATGAATAATCGTTCTCTTGTGACTTATGTTGAACTAGAGTCTTGTTGTGCTTGGAGTATGGCCCAGTTGCTACTAGGAAAGTATGGGGTGTGAATGTAGGTTCTGTCTGTGCCCTCTGCTAACTCAGAGGCAATATCTGATGGTTCTCCAGTTCTCCCACTGGGTATTCAACTCATACATTTTATGATTTTCCTTATGAGCAACTGGAGGATTTTTGTTTGGCTTTCAAGTGGGTAACTCTTAGCATGGAAGATCTTTACCAGAGCTTCCCATGCAGTGCTATACTACAGTGAAACCCTAGCAGTTTAACTTACTTGGAACTTTTCTCAAAATCCAAGATAGATGCAGCAGGGAGAAACTGAAATTTTATTCTTTCATCAACTTCTCATTGAAGGTTCTCTTTTGTCCCATTATTGCAGCTTTATAGAATCAAATGCTGAACAAAAAGAAGGCTAATTTAAGATCACATCCACCCTAAAAAGTTTTAAAAAATCAATCTTCCTCTTCTCATAGTGAGCCCAAGGGAACAGAATACTGGACATCATGGGTATTTTGCTACTGCTTTTTGACGTATGTTCTGATGAAAAAGATCAATGGTTTTTCTCTGGGGGAATGAAAGATTGCAAGGTCCAAGTAGCCAGAAGTTTGTATGTCTATTATCTAATGGCAAACAGCATAGGAGTCAGCAATGGATACATTTGCTCTGACAATAAATGACAAGCTGTTACCTTGCCAGTACTATAGTACTACCCATTCAAATCACTAAAAGAAACTGTAATATTAAAGTATAATCCAATGCCTGTTTATACAGTAGAGTTCAATGAAATATGCACAGGGTTGTAATTTCTAAGCACAATTTGAAGCATCAGAGAGCAAACCAGCATCTGGGAAGAGGAGGTGGGAACTGATGATAGGTAGAAGGATTCAGGTTCAAATCATTCAGACCTAATCCTACCATCTTCGAGAACTGGCTAGCAGGTATATCCTTTGAGGCAGATGTCACAAAATGTGTGCCATGTGCAGCAAAATTTTAATGAAGAGGAATCATAACTTTCCCCATTTGGCATGTGTACTGCTGGAAATGATTAAGCTTGAACTTGTTTTCAGTGTTTTAGAAAGTAGTCTGATTTACTTTAGGCATATTAGAGGCTGCTCAATATGATTGTGATCATAATACAAATCTTGATTAGGCAACCCAAATATTCATGTCTCTGAGAGAACACATGTTTCATGTTTTATAACTGTAGCAACAGTATCTGTATCTGTATACCTTAATAAAGCGGAATGTTTGTATGTATGTATGTATGTATGTATGTGTGTGTGCGGAGGGCAGAAGGGCGGAAGGGCAGATATGTGGCAGCTATTTGCATAAAGTCCTTTGATTGGCCAGCCTCGCCACTCCAAAATTCTAAGGCACCAGACAGAGGGCACTGATTGCCACTGATTAGCCAGCATCCCAGAATCCAGGCCTCTACATTCAAACAACAGGATTTGGATATGTGGCAGCTATTTGCATAAAGTCCTTTGATTGGCCAGCCTCGCCACTCCAAAATTCTAAGGCACCAGACAGAGGACATTGATTGCCACTGATTAGCCAGCATCCCAGAATTCAGTCCTCTACATTCAAACAACAGGATTTCTTCCCACTGAGGGGAAAAATGTGGCAGCTATTTGCATAAAGTCCTTTGATTGGCCAGCCTCGCCACTCCAAAATTCTAAGGCACCAGACAGAGGGCATTGATTGCCACTGATTAGCCAGCATCCCAGAATCCAGGCCTCTACATTCAAACAACAGGATTTCTTCCCACTGAGGGGGAAAATGCACCATCAACATTCCCTCCCCACTTGGCTCTGTGAAAACAAAATGGATTCCTGTTTTCTCCTCCCTCTCAGCTTTTAGAAAACGGCTGCCTGCCATTCTAAAGCGGTTTTTGGTACTTTTCCGTGCAGGAGTACAGTCAGAGAGTGATGCTGCACACGTGTAGAGCTTTGAAAAGTGGGTTTCTGTGCCAAGAATCAGGCAGGCACTTGTTCCGTGAAAGTAACACTGTGATTGGTGCTTCTAATCAATGCTGTGACTTGTTAAAGTACACCCCGTGCCTAACGTGAGATAACGTAGGCTTAGATTGGTCTAACAGTACAGGATGTGCTAATAGGAGACGTTTGTGCCAAAAAGGGGAAAGAACTGCGCATGTACGGAGGGATTCAGCCCATCCTTTGCTGGCAGGGAAAGGCAGAATGTGAAATGTTGCAAACCGGGTACATGAACGTCCCAGGCCGCTGATATGTACTGTGAGAAAGAACTAACTTAGTAAAGCCCATTGTTCTCTTACATAGGTGGGACTTTTAGATGTGATGCTAATGGAAATGCAATGTTTTATTGGATTAATGAAATGCCATGAGACACCAGCCAATTATGATTGTGTAAAATCCATGAAGGAGGGCGGGCTTTTCCGAGATGCCGCCATTGGGGGTATAAATGTTTTGTACTGAGAATGACCGGGGCCTTTGCCCCTGATAGCAGCCGTGTTCTGCTGGCAAACCCCACCAGCTGGTGTCATCAATAAACCATTTTGATTTCATCTACAGCACAGTTGTCGTGAGTTTTCCTCATCCTTGTACCCGCACGTCCAGGTAGCCTTGGTAAGAGTAAATTTGCCACTCGGAGTTCCATAACTCCCTAATTTGCTGCTTCAATTCGGCCTTTTAAAGTTACCAATTACCAGCAGAGCAGGCCAGAACATTACAGGCCCCAAAAGAGAGTTTAGGACAGGATGAGCCACGAATGATGGGATTTGCACTACCTTCTCCCAATTCACTTCCCAGAAAACATTGTAGCCCCTACAAATCACAAACCAGGCCCAAAATGTACAGTAAGGCTTCATTAACTTGATTTTCCTGACTAGGCCTCAGTTAATGGGACATTGTGTATGGCCAGGCCCCAAAAGAGAGTTTAGGAAGGATGGGCCACGAATGATGGGATTTGCAGTACCTTCACCCAATTAACTTCCGAGAAAACACTGTAGCCCCTACAAATCACAAACCAGGCCCAAAATTTACAGTACGGCTTCATTAACTTGATTTTCCTGACTAGGCCTCAGTTAATGGGACATTATGTATGGCCTGAATTAACAGTAACCAATCTTGGCACACTGAGCCCCTATGACCCATGATTCATTCTACTGCAGTTTGGAGTAGGGAGGACCATGGATGATGGGACTTGAAGTACCATCACAGGTTATGAGATTTGTAGTACTTTCAAACTCTTCATTCCCCACAGACCAAGGCTGCCCTGAACTGAAGCAGCCAAATTAAGGAGTTATGGAACTCCAAGTACCAAGTTAACTTTACCAAGCTACCTGATCGTGCGGGCGCAAGGATGAGGAAGAACACACGACAACTGTGAAATAGGTGAAAATCAAAAGGATTTATTTCTGGCACCAGCTGGTGGGCTCTTGCCAGCAGAACACGGCTGCAGATAGGGGCAAAAGTCCCCGTCACTTCTCATACAAAGACATTTATAGCCCAATGGAGTCATTTCAGTTAAGCCCACCCCTTCTTCATGGATAAAAACAATCATAATTGGCTGGTGATTACTGTTGCTTTCATGACATTTCATTAATCCAATAAACAGTGCATTTTCATTAGCATCACATCTTTAAGTCACACCAATGAATGAGAACAATAGTCATTTATAAGTTAGTCCTTTCTCACAGTACAGCTATCAATCTTGAGTCTCTAATGTCCCTGATTTTGAAACATTGACTTCCAGGCTCTGTGCCAGCAACGGAGGGGGTCAGACTCTCTGTCATGCGCAGTGCTTTCTTTATTCGCATTACGTTCTCCCATAGCACAATCTGTACTGCTTTTCACCCATCTAGCCTATGTTATCTCAAGTCAGGCACAGGGTGTATTAGAATGCTTCAATCACAGTGTTATTCTCACATTGCAAGTGCCTGTCTGATTCTTGGCACAGGAACCCGCATTTCAAAGCTAAACACGCATGTAGCATCACTCTCTGACTGTACTTTTTGCACGGAAAAGTACCAAACCCGCTTTAGAACCACAAGACCAAACTTGGCATACAGTACCCCCATGATCCACACTCCATCCTACTGCAGTTAAGAGGAGGATGGACCATGAAGGATGGGATTTCAAGTACCTCCATTCACTTCCCAAGCCTGCTGCGACCCTCATCCAGTGCATAATCATGACCACACTTGGCACAAAAAGCCCCCATGACCCAATGGACGTCCTGATGCAGTTCGGAGGGTGGACCACGGATGATGGGACTTGAAGTACCTCCACTCATTTCACCAGACCATTGCCAACCTCATCCAAACACTGATCAAGACCAAACTTGGCACACAGAGCCCCCATGACTCATTCTACATTCTGGTGCAGTATTGAGGAGGATGGACCACGAATGATGGGACTTGAAGTACCTCCACTCACTTCCCAAGACTGCTGCGACCCTCATTCAATGACTAATGAAGACCAAACTTGGCACACAAAGCCCTCATGACCCACTCTACATCCTGGTGCTGTTTGGAGGGGGGTGGACCATGGATGATGGGACTTGAAGTACCTTCACTCACCTTCTGAGACTACTGCGACCCTCATCCAATGAATGATCAACACCAAACGTGGCACTAAGAGCCCCCATGACCCACTCTACATCCTGGTGCTGTTGGGAGGGGGATGGACCATGGCCAATGGGACTTGCAGTAGCTTCACTAACTTCCTGAGACCATTGCAAGCCACATACACATCTAATAGGAACCAACCTTGGCACACAATGCCTTCCTCAAATAACCCGGGCACCGCCGGGTCCTCAGCTAGTATGTTATAAAGCTCAGTGGTAGAAGCATGCCAGTATGTGACAGGGATATGGGGCACACAGATGAGAGTTGAATCACAATCCCTATAAAAATGTATACCTAAGGACTGGTATGGTTTGCATGCACATATGCACATACACACATACCCCACACAGTGCAAAGCCCTGTGTAATGAGAATGGAAGGTACAAGAGAAGGCCATGCCAGAGTTCATCAGATTTACAGTGATGGTAAGGGTCCTGTCATGGTTACATATAAATGATCCTTCCCCAAACAAGCTGTATATCTAGACTTTTGTGGTCTTAGGATTTGTAGTGGTTCTTGCCACTGATGATAATAGTGTTCTAACTTGATATTTTCAGGTTTTTAAGATATTGGTTTACTATACATTATATTGAAGAGATATAATTCATCCAGGAAGCCCTTTGGATCCCAAATTTTGGAACATTTTAAAAATAAAAAGGTCTACATTAAGACACTGACCCAAAAAGGGCGGATGTGCCTCCTCCAATATTTTTCTGTTTTCCCACCTCAGAATGCCATTCAATTTTGCTACACTTCTTTACATTTGAATGCTGATGTGGCTGAATTTAAAAAATCCAGATATGAACACATCATTGACATCTTGCTTATTCCACGAATGGCAATAAAATAAAATAAAATCAAACACTCTATTTATAATAGCCCTATTCAGAAGTTCAAGCTTTCCATTTGACAATCATGAAGGAGACTAATATGCTAGTTCAGCCCCTCTGTTTCATTCTTGTAATAATTCAAATACTGAGTATGATATTTGGTAGAAGGAGCCATTTGTATCCACATAAGCTCCCAGTGTGTAGTAGAATATTGGCTCTGTATTGCATATGAAGTCTACAGGGCTACAAAAAGTTCCCACCTGTATAACTCACTCTCAACACATGTAGGTGAAGTAGGAAGAATATTCAAAACATTTTTATATAGTGAAAAATTCTTAATTTTCAAGAAACCCTGATGAGAAGAATAGTGGACTGTCAAAAATCTATGGCCTGAGAATTCTGCACAAAATTCAAATATGGTATTTTTGTACACATTTTCTACCTCAATGTTATGATATTTTTCACATAAAGTATGGAAAAGAGTGATCTATGCAAAATACTGCATGTGAATTTTGCACAGAATAACTCCTGAATTGCTAATCGTCTTCTAAAGCTATGCAGCTTTTAAAGATTATTTTGAAATAAGATTGCTAAAATTACCGTTACCCCATCTGAAAGAAAGTGACAAAACAATATTTCATGGAGGGCAATTTTGAATTCTCTGCAAAGTGCTCTTCCCTTCCCAAGCTACATTTCCCAGGGTTCTGTGCTATTTCTAGAAAACACAGCTCCCTCTTTTCCCCACTCCTAATAGTGAGAGGCCAATAATAATAATAATCTTCATTTATACCCCGCCACCATCTCCCCAATGGGAACTCGGGGTGGCTTACATGGGGCCAGGCCCAACAGTGCAATTACAATAAAATAAAATAAAACCAAAGCACAAAACAACAGCATAATAAAATACATAAACATAAGAATACAGTAAGCAATCACAGTGACAATGAGCAGGCCGCATGTAAAAGATAAAAATACTAAAATGCTAAAAACTCAGAGTGAGATAGTGAGGGAGCAGATTGTTTAAGGGGGGGAGACTTATCAAAACATAAAAACGCATAAAAAGGCTTTCATACAGGAAGGGAGAAGTGTACTATGGGGGCAAATGTTGAGGGGGAGTAATTGTGTATGATTGTGTGGAATTACTCTCTAAAAGCACAATGAAAAAGCCAGTTTTTGAGCTCTTTCTTGAAGCTTTCTAAAGTGGGGGCTCGCCTTATCTCACGGGGCAATAAATTCCAGAGTCGGGGGGCCACAGAGGAGAAGGCTCTTTCCCTTGTTCCCACAAGGCGGGCCTGTGATAGTGGTAATGGTGAAAGGAGAGCCTCCCCCGAAGATCGAAGAGATTGAGAAGGTTCATGGAGGGAGAGGCGGTCGTGAAGGTAGGCAGGTCCCAAACAGTTTAGGGCTTTATAGGTCTGCACCTTGAATTGGGACTAGAAAATAAACGGCCGCCAATAAAGCTCTTAAACGGGGGTTCACCGCTCCCTGTAATTCACCCGGGTTATTAATCTGGCTACCAAGCATTGGAAAAGTTGTAGTTTCCAGGTCATGTTCAAGGGTAGCCCCACGTAGAGTACATTGCAGTAGTCCAATCTAGAGATAACTAAGGCATTGACCACCATGATCAAGTCCGACTTCACGAGGTATGGTCACAGTTGGCGTACGAGTTTTAATTGTGCAAAGGCCCTCCTAGGCACCGCCGACACCTGTGCATCGAGCATCAGCGCTGAGTCCAGGAGGACCCCCAAACTGTGGACCTGTGCAACCCCTTCCAGCACAGGTTGCCACCCAATGCCCCGATCAGACAAGCGACCTGGAGGACCTGTGTCTTGTCAGGATTAATCTTCAACTTGTTTGTCCTCATTCAGATCGTCACAGTGGCCAGGCACTGGTCCAGTATCCGAGGGGCTTCCTTGGATTCTGGTAGAAATGAGTAGTGGAGTTGGGTGTCATCTGTGTAGAGATGACACTGCACTCCAAAACTCTGGATAACCTCCACCAGGAGATTCATGTAGATGTTAAATAGCATGGGGAGCAAAATGGATCCTTGCGGGACCCCATAAGTCAATGGTCAGGGGTCCGAGCTGGTGTCCCCCAGCTTCACCGACTGGGAACGACCCTCCAGGAAGGACCAGAGCCACAGTCAAAGCATGCCCCCAAGTCCCATCCCAGCAAGTCTCCCCAGAAGGATACCATGGTCCATGGTATCAAAAGCCACTGAGATATCCAAGAGAACCAGCGGTTCCCTGCAGAGGTCATCCACCAAGGCAACCAAAGCTGTCTCGGTATTGTGCCCAGACCTGAAATCAGACTGTGAGTGATCCAAAAAATCAGTGTTATCGAGGAATCCCTGGAGCTGCGAGGCAACCACCCACTCCAGAACCTTGCCTAAGAAAGGGAGGTTGGAAATTGGTCTGTAATTGTGACATATGGTCAGGTCAAGGGAGGTATTTTTTAGTAGAGGTTTTTCCACCACCTGCTTAAGGCAAGGCAGGAATTTTCCCCTGGCCCAGAGATCCATTTATTATAGCAACAAACCATTCCAACAACCCCCTCTCTGGCTGGTTTAACTAGCCAGGAAGGGCAAGGATCCAGAGCACAAGTGGTCACTCTTACAGTCCCAAGGATCCCCTCCACATCATCAGACAGAGCAGGGCTGTCCAACTGGCGGCCCGGGGGCCGTACACGGCCTCCCAGCCTGTTGGACACGGCCCCCGCTATGCCCCCGGCTGCCATTTTTAATTTTTTTTTAAAAAAATTCTATTTTTTTTAAAAAAAATGGCGTCCAGGGGGGGGGAGGCGGGGCAGGGAGGAGGAAGTGAGCAAGCTCCTCCTCCCTGCACTGCCCTCTTCTTCCCTCTCTCGCGGCGCTGGCAAACCGGATCGCATTGGCGCCGGTGAGAGAGGGAAGAAAAGGGCGGTGCAGGGAGGAGGAAGAGAGCTAGCTCCTCCTTCCTGCACTGCCCCCTCCATCCCTCTCTCCGCGCCGCTGCTGAGAGATCACAGTGGCGGGGGAGGGGGAGGAGGAGGTGGGGCAGGGAGAAAGAAGGGAGCCAGCTCCCTCCTCCTCCTTGCCTTGCCCCCTCCGTCCCTCTCTCCGTGCCGCCGCTGCGATCCGGTTTGCAGCGGTGGGGGGAGGGAGGGGAGGAGGAGGAGGC
The DNA here is from genome assembly GCA_030556195.1 of Anolis apletophallus. Taxonomy (NCBI): domain Eukaryota; kingdom Metazoa; phylum Chordata; class Lepidosauria; order Squamata; family Anolidae; genus Anolis; species Anolis apletophallus. The sequence goes on along the minus strand of JARBWK010000007.1, from coordinate 63,857,892 downwards.
GGGGCAGGGAGAAGGAAGGGAGCCAGCTCCCTCCTCCTCCTTGCCTTGCCCCCTCTGTCCCTCTCTCCATGCCACCTCTGCGAGATCGCAGCGGCGGGGGAGGGGAGGGAGGAGGAGGAGGCGGGGCAGGGAGAAGGAAGGGAACCAGCTCCCTCCTCCTCCTTGCCTTGCCCCTCCGTCCCTCTTTCTGCCCCATCGCTGCGATCCGGTACGCAGCGGCGGGGGGGGGGGGGGGAGGGAGGGGGAGGAGGAATCCTCCCTTCCTCCTCCTCCTGCTCCTTCCCGGCGCCGCTGGGGGCCCGATCCCCGTGGCGCTGGGGAAGGAGGAGGAATCCTCCCTCCCTCCTTCTCCTTCCCGGTGCCGCAGCGATGGGACACCAGCTGCGCCCGGGAAGGGCGGGAGGGAGCGAGGGGCAGGCCTTCCAGGGAGGCCTGCGGGAGAGTTTTGCCCGGCTCTCGTCGCCCCTCTGACCAGAGGGACGCGAGAGCCGGGCGAAAAACCCTCCCGCAAGCCTGGATGGCTCGCGGGGGAAGCGAGAACCGGGCGCTCGCTTCCTCGTGGCTTCGCCCTCTCCCCCAAAGTGTCACAACAGCTGTTGTGATGCTTTGGGCGAGGGGGCGGAGCCGCGGAAGACTCCCTGTGGCTCCTTCTTCTCTCCCAAAGCATCAGAACAGCCTTGGAAGTGGGCAAAATCGCCCGCTTCCAAGGCGATTGTGACGCTTTGGGAGAGGGGGTGGAGCCGTGTGGCTGGGGGCGTGGCCACTCGGCCCCCAGGTGATCACTCACCAGAAGTCCGGCCCTTGGGTCGGCAGAAGTTGGACAGCACTGAGACAGAGCAAGATGAAAAGAATCCCATAAGATCGAACAGACAGGAGCCTCGGTTACCTCATTTGGCATTGCATTCAAACTGGTGTCCAGCTCAAGACGTATTAATGAGGAAAGCAAGGCAGACACTAAGGCAACCTTTTTGGATTTGCTTTTTAACCTTTGCTTTCTTGCACTAAATATGAAACTGACTTTGGGAGCCTTCTGAGATTTACAAAATGAAAATGGAAAAGTATGGGGTAAGTTCCAATTCTTTAATTTTTGGCATGGGCCACACCCACATTTCGGATATTGACTTGTAAGTACAATTTTTTTTTAAAATTACCTGAAATTATGAGGACTAGTGGAAAAATGCACACTTTCCTGTATATTTCTCAGTCCCAGAAGTATAATAGGCCTGTACTGTGATCCTGGCTGAGCTTACCTCTTGTATGTATGGGTGACACATTGTGTGAACTTTTACCAACATACATCATTTATGTAATTATTGTCAGCAAAAGGGGACTTTAATTTTAAAGTTGCAACTTCAGAAATATTTGTATTTTTCCTTTTACTTTAAAAGGGGGCTTTTAATGTATTTACTTCTGTAAGCAAGGCATAATGGACTCCAGCACAAGGCAAAAGTGTTACATTGCCTTTATTGGATTTATTTTGAGTGTACACCATGTTCACTTTATCTCTCCATGGCAATAAAAAATCCCATTAAAAATAAACAACTACCCCACCAAATACAATTACTTGAGACATAGATACTGGGCCCCATGCACACCTTTATTGAATAAGCTGGCAGGCAAAAGCCAGGAGGGAACACATTTGGCAAGTGAAACTTCCATTGTGCTCCATCTGGAAAATGCTAGAGCCCATAAGCACAAGAATTCACATTATCATTTCCTGTAAAATAATGTGCTGTTTGGGGACCTGCAAACAGACAGCACATTTTCTCTGTGTGCTATCCAGTTAAATTGAGCACAGTATAGCTGCCTACAGGACATGTATGTACTAGAGCATGGGCAAGTTCATTTTTGGACTCCCAGAATCTTTCAGCAACTATGATCATTCTAGGAATTGTACCTCTGCAAAAATAACTTTTCCATGGTTTGATATGGACATTAATGATTAAAGACAAGAAATTAGTGCAACAATTATCTTGATTTTATTGATGTAGCAGTTCTAGTTGTTTTTTAGTTACTAAACACACCCATGTCACAAGGCCAGTTTCTATGAACCATGGAGCCCCATCGGAAGTAGCCCTAAAACATTGCCAGCATGGCAGACTCTATGCTGGCAATGTGTCAGCAGCATAGAAAGACAGAGAAAAATATCAGTTTAATGCTAGTCAAAGGCTTCTTCCCTTCTTCATGCTAGTTACACAAGTGCGCCATTCTCATGTACCCACACTGGCCAGGAACTCAAAGTTAGGAGCAGTGGCAATGAGGCAAGAAACATGCTGTTCTCCCATTATGTGAACAATGTTCTCAAATTTGAAACAAACATGATGAGTCTGAAGCTGCTCTGGGACATATTTACATTGGGCTAATCTGCCCAGTAGAGTTGAACCCTGAGAGTGTATCTGTAATACATAATTATGTTCATGTACGTAAATACCACACTGACCTGGGGCATGTCTACGCTGGCAATTTAATGCAGCTCCAAGTTGATTCTGAGTTGTGATGGCTAGAAAATACACATCGCCAAAGCACGCTGCAGCACAAACTGATGGGTTTAAAGAACAACAAGCCATGTCATGGGAAAGTCTAAGTTAGACTTCTTAGACTCGTTGATGCGCATCAGTAACCCCCCTCCCAATTTAAACCACACTGTACAGTGAAATTGGCTCCACATAATGCAAAGCGCATTGTAGACACCCACCCGCGCTGGAGCGAATTTAAAATCTGGAAGGTACGTGGCTCCTGAAATACACACCAAAGGCATAGCTGGGCAGCAGGGGGCTAATTGTCCCCTGGAACAGGTAATTCATTACCTCCACTGCTAACTATTTTATTTCCCCTTTTACACATTTTATACGAAAGAAGTGCTAGTGCATATCTCACCAAGCGGTGAGGAAAATACTGTAGATTTTGCATCTAATTTGAGGCTGTCTTCTGTGGTTCGCATCAGATCTATTCCATACAAGTCAATGTAATCATCTGTGTAATGAAATATGGGATTCAGACATAGGTCACTTTCATTTCACACAATCAAAACATTGTGAGAATAACTGCATAGAATCCTGTGGTGTTTGTTTGGCTTTCTGTGTCCCTGTTAAGAAGATTTTGCCTCACTTTCTGTCCCTGCATTAATCGGATTTTGAAAAATGGGGCTTGTTGTGGAAACAAGAATTGGTGATAAAGCTTCAGCGGAAACAGCTTTTCCCTATGATAATTCTTCCGGGAGTGAATATCCCTTCCTAGAGATAGGGAATTTCACTTCCTTTTTGTCACATCCCCATTCTCAATTATGACTCATTTGTAAGTTGGATGTTTGTAACTTGGAGACTGTCTGTAAACATAATAATAATATTATAATAACTTTATTTTATACTACGCCTCCATCACCCCAGAGGGACTCCGTGCGGCTTACATGGGGACGAGCCCAAAACAAACATGGTTAAAATATAACACACTAAAATATAAAAACAACAGCATAAAACACAATAAAAGAACAGCATTATAACAGAATATAAGAGCAACCATCAAACCAACAATCAATGAACCTGCAATAATAAACATGTGGATGTAAGTCATGAGAATCTCAGCCAAATGCATGTGTCTTTGTCACTATTTTCCCCCCCAGTTGTGATCCATGCTATTTAGTTGAAGTGTACATGGGGGACAGGGTGATGGAGAGAAGAAATAGATCTAGTCTTCCTAATAGTGGTTTGCACTTACAGGCAACAAACCATTCTGACATGAAACTGAAAGCTCGGTCCCAAATTAAGCATACCAGGTAGCTTCTATTTAGCTCTATTTACAGCTGATTGCCTCTCTTGATCTAGGCAAAGATAAAACTGCCTATGGGCTATATTGTGCCTTTTATTTCCCGCTTACAGAGTGGAAGTGAACCACACCAAAGGTCAACATGAAGGTCAAGATGGAGGTCACTGGTCAAGCTGTGACTCAGCCAGGTCCCTTTCCAGCAGCACTTAATCTTGCTAGCCTGTGGATAAATAGAGTTCTTCAGTTTCTACCCTTAACCACCCCTTTCCCTTCACAATCAACAGACAAGCACAAGCAATTTACTGCTGCGATCACTTCAGAGATATGTTCCAAAAGGCTCAATGTAAGCATGGTGTTCAAACTGGGCAGAGGGTGGCAAATGAAATTTGGCTACCGAAACCTTCAGTACCTTTATAATAGAAGTATTCTATCAAATCAGCAATTACCGTACTAAAAGATCATTTACTTAATAGGTCAGAATACCTACTGGTTTGACAGTCTGGTATTATTATTACTGCAACTACTTCTATTTGATGTAAATAAAAATATTTCCTTCACACCTGCCTCCTTACCAAATGCTTTCTTCCCAAATGTTTCTTTCAATGGCTTGCCAAGGCATTTAATTTGGTTTAGCAAAAGATGTGATAAGCGAAAAGGGGGGGGGCAAATAATTCTTTATTAACCACCATTATGTTCAGCCACTCTTTTAACTTCTGCCAACTAGGGACCAAGTCTTTCACCCCTTCCCCTGCTTTAGGTTGATGGAAAACCTCATGCCAACTTCAATAAACACAGGTTTTGATCCTCAGCACAAACGGAAATTTCTCCGTTGTCTTCAACTCACTATAAAAATACAAATCATACAACAACTGCCATAAAAATAATCCACTGTGCTGGTTATGTAACTATATAATCAAAGTTGAGTGATTTGGGCAATAAAACCTTCAAGCTGTTTTGTTTAAATGAATAGGGAGGAGGAACAAGAGTAGCAAAGTAACTTTCATTGAAAATAATAATAGGATCCCAAATAATTCAGTTCCCCATTGGCTTTTTTAACAATAAGGAATTAAAAGCAGTGGCAAATAATACCTGTTGCATTTAAACAAATTTCTTTAACCCCACCAATCATGATGACAGTATTGTTCAGCATTAAATTCAAGTGCTGCTGTGGTATTTTCTTTAGATGGTCTTAATAGTTATAATACTGCCCAATGGTGGCCTATAATTACATTTCCATTGACATTTGGGCCTTTAAAATGGTTGCTTTAAAAATGTATTAGGATAAAATTGTGAAAATACTTTTAACATAAATAATTTCCTGTTTTTCAGTGTTCCAACCCATGTTGGTATTTGATCTGTTTATTAGCAGGGGGCATTCTCTATGTTCATGTATATGCATGTATCTGAACAAAAAATCCAAAACTTGGAAAAAATGTGTTCTGAAGTACCAAAAAATTTGCCTAAGTGTCTACACTTGACCAGAACTTAGAAAAAAAATTGGATCATGGCTGGAGGATTCTGGGAACTTTCATAAAGCTCTACTTGTTAAAACATGCATTTTATCATATGATCACTAATTGGCAGAGGCTTCTGCCCTTTCCCCTCATGCCTGTATTTATTGGTCACTTAAAGAAAAGTCCTATGTGTAAATAAAACCTAAATAAATATTTCAGACTGTCTGCTTGATAGAGAGACATTGCATAAAAATATATTTGTTTGTCATTTGTAATATTCTTTTAAGGGGCTACAGTTATTTTAGATTTCAATACCATGTAGTATTTGAGCAAAGGCTGGATAGTCACACCTGCATTGCACAGCCTGCGTTGAGCAGGTACTACACTGTCCAACATACTTGTCAATGCTAGGAGTCTATATTAATTTGACATAGTAAATGCAGTATTTGACAAAACTCTAAATTATTTTTTTATTATCTTGTTTAACCAAGAAATTCAGGGAGTGTTGTAAAGCTAGTCACATATCTTCTAACTATCCTGATCTGTTCAAGGATAGTTCTAAATTATCTTCTCCCATCCCACTTTTTCAGCTGCTTTTTAAAAGGCCCAGTTTCTCTCTCCTCTCAGTTTTCTTCCTGGCCCTCACTTTAGTTCAGTTGTTACAAGGTGACAAATTGCAAAAGTAGTTTGCACTCAGGCCAGTTCCTCACATACATTACAGTCACTTTGGAACAGGTTTACGAAACATGCTCCAAAATGGATTTAAATCCACACATGCCAGGGGGAAAATGAGCTTTGGCCATTGGCTGTCCACATACCATCCTGAATATTTTCAGGATGACAAATGGCCAACCACCCCCCACCCCCTAAAAACCCTTAAATATAAAAAGGAAACTCATTGGGAGCCATTTAGTTTCTTCTCCTGCCTGAAGGAACATACAAATGACACGTGAAAAGACAGGGAGAGACAGGAGCGATTTGGGCCCCCTCTTCTTATTTTTGCATCATTGGTATGTTCCTTCAGACAGAAGGAGAAGCCAAATGTATCCCGGTATTTTTTTTTTATTTTCGAGGGTTTTGTGGGCAGTTTTGTGGAGGAGATGGGGCCATCTTGCATTTCTGTGGACCAGGAGCCCAAAAGGTGTGAGATGGGTATATGGACATGGCCCAGGGTAGTCCCAGGACTTCTCATGGGCTGTCCACACAGGGCCCATAGCCCATTAGACCTGGGCCTTTCACAAAGGCATGGGTCTAATGGGCTATCAAATTAATTCAGGATAAAGCAGGGTTTTCCTGCTTTGTCTCAAAATAATCCTCCTTTACTGGAGCCGTCGTTTGGATGCTTCCAGTAAAAATGTAAGAGGCCCTAGCTGGATGGGCCCTCAGTTAATTCAGTAGGGAGGAAGGAGAAGAGGGAGTAGAGTTTTGATTTTTCCTGAAGACTCTGGTTCCATCTACGCTACAATATAATACAGTTTGAAAGTGGGCACAAAATTTTGGTAAGCAAATGCAAATGGAAGAATGGGAAAGGGTCTGGACAAAGTTTGAAATTTATACTGAGTAATAACTTGAAAGATTTTTTTAAAAAAGAAAATGATGTATAGGAAAGATTGCTAAGATGTATAAAAATAGTTACAGCAACTGCTGGGAAAGGTGGACACTTTTTATCATAGGGTGGTCATGTAAAAAGGCCCAGAAATACTGGGCACAAATACATACAATTTTAGAATAAATAGTTAAAGTCAAATTTGAAATGCAACCTGATGTTAGATGAAAAACTCAATAGAAAATGTGGAAGGTTATTGTACATGATAACAACAACAAGAATTACCTACACTCAAAGAGGGAAAGACTCAATTCTTTCAAAAGACAATTGGCTTATGAAAATAAATAAACTTGCCAAAAATGAATAAACTTACTACATTGATTAAGGAGAAATTTCTAACTTACGGCCTTTCCAAACAGGCCTAAAATGCGGGACCTGTCTCACATTTACCTGAGGCATCCAAATGACTGGTTTACTTCACATTAAATAAATGCCTGGGAAAATTAAGGTCCGGATCTTTCCAGATGTGGGCTGTGGGGGGATTGACTCCTAGGACTGCTTCTTCAATCCACCCAACTATCCAAGCTCTTCTGACTCCTGGAGCCTGAAGGAGCAGAAGGGCACCCCCACTCCCCCATCCCCCCCCCAACCCAGAGGGGCCTATGGACAGCACAGGCCCCTCAGTGGAGTACAATTGATGCTTGAAAATGATGCTCAGAGGGTGGGGGGAGGAATTTTCCTCCTCCACCTCCCGACACATCATTTTCAAGTTTTGGGGGATAAAATGGGGGACTGTGGGGGCAGGGTGACTTGGGATGGCACCCCTCCCCCGGGAAAAATATGGGGTTGGGGATGGAAAGCTGGGAGGAAGCAAGTTATTTTAACCTGTTTCCTCCCAGATTTCTGCCCTGTGTAGAGGGGACCTAACTTTAAGAAAGATTGGGGGCCCTTTATTGTGTTTCTCCAGCAAAGATGGGGCCAAATCTCCATCATTTGGTGTTTTGGACAAAAGTGTGTTCTTATGTGGGGAAAGGATGTACCAATGCTTCTTTTTCACTAAATGGGCATAGAAAACTGAGATAATATAGCCACCAGACAGAGAATTAGGTAGGTAACATAGATTAGGTAACATAGTTTGTAGGTTGTAGTTATTGTTTTTAAAAAAATGTTTGGGATGTAGTAGTATTTTTCCAGAAAAAAGTATTTTTAATATTTTGTTTTTGATGATGTTGTTTTGCTTTTTATTTTGTATGTAGGTTTGTTTTAATATGTCTAAATAAAAATAATTATATAAAAAGGAAAATAAACTGCATTATATGGTCAGTGTAGATTCATATAATGCAGTTCAACCTTCTTGAACTGCAGTGTAGATGGGACCAATGGGCAAAATACTCCTGGCGTATCTGTTCTTCCTCATTAACTACTTTTGCTATCATGATTTCATGTTCCTTAGTCATGTGTATTTCTGGTTTCCATATGCAAAAAAATGGAAGTTATGCATGTATTCTATTGCTGCCCAGCCTAGCTATGGAGAATGAAAACCACCCATTCTGAAGCTCTTAGACCTTGTGGAGCTCTTCATAACCCACCTCAAGTTTTATCTATTTCCCGAAATACTTGAGCATCATGATTTCCATGGAATTGGTGAGAGAATAGCTGCCATATAAAATCTAGATTAACTGCTTTGAACAGAAATATGGCAGTGGAGATTAATATAATCCAGTTCAAAGCAGATAATCTGGATATTATATGGCAGTGTAGGTGGGACCTAAGGTAACAAAGTCGAACAGTTATATCTGCCTGCTTTTTATAATATTCAAGAAAGCAATTCAGGCCCACTTTACACGCACAAAATAAGGTATGAATTATGATGCAAACACTGACAAACTTTATTATGTATGCCAGAAAATGTATAAAATATGTAGATAAGTCTAAAAAACTAAATTATTGCATCTAGTTAATGGGAAATCCTATTTTCTCTTTGTGTGAAAATAGCCTAATATTCATATTTTCTTCTCAATGCTTTTTATTGCTCCCATAGGAATGATTATTATTAAAAGAGACATTTATATTTAACATTTTATGACTACCGGATTTAAGAAAATAATATTCATTGTAGTTAAGCAGCTGTGAAAACAAATAAAATGCCAATGCTAATTAATTTATTACATTAAATCAATTAATGAGAAATCAAATCGCTGAAAGAAAATGATATGTTAGTCGTTAATAACCCGCTTCTCAACAAACCAGGGGATATTTTCAGCTTTCAAAACTGTATTTCTCCTAACAGCACTATCAAGAATTAAAAACAAACGCTGCTTTATTGCTGCACATTTTCTGCATTCATTATAATAAAGAGCAATTTTACTAAAGAATACTTTAGGTTAACCTTTTGACCCTTAATCAGTGTAGAGAAATCTTTACAGATGGTAAAT